>CM062809.1:1114657297-1115067297 GCA_031772625.1 Pinus tabuliformis
TCTGCTACACTATTCCCTTCCCATTGTGTATGTTAAAGGATAATGTAATCAAACCTTAGTAATAAGTCTTGGGTATTAGAGATCACTTCTTGTGTGCACTATTTTATGTGCAACGTGACCATTTAACAACCATATATATATATATATATATATATATATATATATATATATATAATACTGTGACAAATAGAATTAGACTCAGATTTCCAAATAAACTCACATTGCACCCAAGTAAAAATGCTTAACAAAAATTCAAAATTACAACAATGTTTCAATTTCCCACTACCTTGAATCGACATATAAAACAAATCTTTACTCCAAAAATTCAAAACAATACATATAGAATAGCTTCCCATGCTTCCAAAATCTTGAATTCTTATTACCACAATTACATACTACAATCTAGAAATGTAGGCAATGTTGTGAATCAAACCTTCCTTGAGTATTTCATTAATTTTATAAAATATAATTTTATAAAATTATATTTTATATATTAGTTGTGTTTATTTTGGAATAGGTTTCAAAATTTTAATCTAATTATTAATAATTATGTTGATAAATATGTCTATTTTATAATAAATTTTTGTAAGTTTAATTTAATTATTAGTAATTATTAAATGGATGTTGGAGATTTAATCTTTGTGTAATATGGTGGAATATTCATAATAATATCAAGGATTAAGGTATGTTTTTTTAATTAATTTATCTTAAATTAATTAATTAAAGCAAATGTCATATAAGAAACACATGTCGAGCATGTGGTATTGATAAGCCATGGTATTGTAGCAAGAGCTATTTACAAGTTAACAATTTCCATTGTAAAGTGGAAGTCAATCTCCATGGTTAAGAATATTGTTACATGTTTTTTTAAATGTATATATGTTTAGCTCATATATTAATTCATTTTATAATTAATAATAATTAATAATTAAATTATGTTTTATGAATTTTTTTAATAATAATTTGGGAATGTGAGATATATTATGGGATAAGTATTTTGATGTTTATGTTTGATGTCTATAGGCATTTATCAAACATAAAATTTATATGGTTGCACTAGTTATTAGGTAGATGGTAAAGATTTTATCTCACTGAAGTCTCTGTAGATCATTTTTAGTAATAGTCATAAAAAAATAGTAATAGTCATTAAAAAAAAAGAACGTTGAAATTTATTTTTAAAGTAATTATAAACTTTTTGCTTTTAATTTAATTAAAAAATGATACGTACACAAATATTAGATTAAATATAATCTTTATTTATAGTATTGAACTCTTATTGATTATTTTTTTATTATATTTTTCTTATTACATAATTTCAACAATATGCGTATATATAACTAAATTTTTTACAATTACTATTAATAATAATAATAATTTAAAGCCCGTAGAGGTTTGGTCTAGTGGCCAGCGAACTATCTCCTAAGTTATCCGTGCCGTTGTGAAGGTCACGAGTTTGAGTCTCGTCTTAACCGAGGGTCATTCTTGTGGGCTGGACGGTTCCTCCTAGAAGTTATAGTGGCAGCCGGTGAGATTCGACCCGTGTAACGCGAGTACAATACCACCGCCATTAACGATTCCGCTTGTCAACAAAAACAAAAAAAAACAAAAAACAAAAAATTGTAATTTAATTAAATTTTATAAATTTATAAATATTAATGTGAAATATAATCTTAATGTTTATTACACGGGTAAACTATTTAACTTGTGTTGAATAATAACATGTATTTAACTATTCAATGTAACTAAAATCCATGGTTTCAATTTATTAAGCAATAAATCGTTTATCAAAACCATGGTCGAAAGCCAACCAAATTAAACATGAAATGAACCCTAGAAATTGCAAGCTCTCATTGCGAAACCCTAAGGGAGATATCAGCACGAAACTAAAAAAAACAAGAAGTTTTAACAGTGAAAATACGAATGTTCACTCAGTTTCGAAAGACTACATGTGATGCGTAGTATTTGTGGAATCTCAGGTGTGGACCTTCACAGCTTTCTTAAACAAAAGTTGGCAAAACCAAAGGAGCATTAAAGTTCTACAATCTCATCACCTTGCTCATGACAGTACCCTCTTCATTTCCAACCGAGTTAATATTCTAATTTTGATCATAATTTTAATAAATGAACTTAATAAAATAATTTAACTTACTTCATATATATTATAATTTTAAAATAGACTATCATAACCATATTTTCTAATAAAATTTGTATAAATTTATATAAAAACATTAATAATTATTACATATATAATATAATTAAACCCTATATATTAACTTTAATATAAAGCTTAATATATATAAACTTTATATTCACTCATAACACATTACTTTATCAAAAATGCATGGTTTATCAAAATGTCACCCACACACCGAATTCCCTTTTATCTACGACATGGCTTGGTTCTTGTTACTTAGAGAGCCTCTCTAACATATAACATATCCTATTAATATGGTTTCCAAAACATAAATACAATTAAACTACTCACATCTTTGTCTGGTCAAATAATAATATGAATGGCGTAACTTGCAGATTAAAAAAGCATCTAAAATACAATATTAAATTATTCATGAAATTTTACAAATGCATTGAACTAGGCCAACCAAATATGGAATACCAAAAATTCACCAAAGAAATACAATATGATAAAGTCTAAAAATCACAAAAACAACTTGTGGAATAACGAAATCCATTTTATTTTTTTTAAATAAAAATAAAGATATCAATTTTTCATTTCTAAGATAACCATGTGTTTTGATAGGGTATTAATATTTTTGAAGCTATAGTTCCATTAATGCACTAGAGTAGTGTATTTCAATTTTTAGATAGGCTATCAATATTTTTGAAGCTATAGCTCCATTAATACACAGGGCAATATATGTCAATCCTTTAGATTTATGCAAGTACAAAATCTAAATGTTAACATATACTGCCCTAGTACATTAATGAAGTTATAGCTCCAAAAATATTGATTGTAGTTTTGATAGACCAAAAGACTTTCTTCATCCCATTTGTACTTGCTTAATCTGCTTTTCTAATTGTCGTTGGTTTTCACCAAATAATAAACATATATTTAAAGAAAATGGAAAATTTTGAATACCACATCCCAATCATTTTGTCTTAGAAAATACAAATACAAATGCAAATGAAAACCCTACCTTATATGATAAATTCCAAATTTAAACCTTAATATTATAAATGGTGTATATTTAATTTTTATATTATAAATTGTGTATATTTAATTTTAATATTATAAATTTTATATATTAATTATAGTATTATAAATTTTAAAATTTTAGTTGATCTCTCTTTTGCAATGCTGATCTTGAATATTGATAAATTTCAATAATTTTCTACTTGAAATCTAGCATGATTGAAAACTAATTTAATTCTCAACAAGATGCATTTCTTAGTAATTGGAGTACTAAGATGTCAATGTTTTCATTAAATTTTTCTCAAATTTAGTATTAGATATAATTTTGGTAATTGTGTTAGATTACCAAGTGCTTTGTTTTTATTTAATATGAAATTTGATTTAATGTTTAGAAAATTTAAAAATATATATTAAAATATTTTATTTTATTTTGATTTAAAAATATATACTAGAATATTATATTTTACTTTAGCCATATTCATTGTAAACGGGAAGGAAATATTTCTTAACAAAACACAATTACATAAAATCTGAAACAAATATTTTTTCTAAAAATAAAAATGCATATGCTTTGAATAATTGATTGCAATTTGACTACATGACTGTAAATGTGAAAAAGGCATTGGTAGAAGCCAATAAAATTCAAATCCCATATTGAAAAAACATTGGAGTCATATTCATATATATATATATATATATATATATATATATACACACACACACACACAATGCTTTATAAAGTCTGCCCAATGCATGATTAGTGTTTTCTAATTTTCTTTTGAGCATATACGGGGAAAAGAAAAGAAATTGTTGCTTTAGAAAGTCTGCCCAATGCATGATTAGTGTTTTCTAATTTTCTTCTAAGCATATGCAGGGAAAAGAAAATAAATTGTTGTTCGGTCTCTCATTGTCTCTATCCCTTAGCCTCAAGATCATCTCCTTCATGAAGTGAAATACTCGTTTTCTTAGTTGAGGCAGGCATAAGTTCTTGATCCATTGGCTTTGAACCAGCTCTAGAATTGAAGGACCATAGGACGAAAAAGTATATCTAAACATTTGACTTCACGAAAAGAGTGAATAATACCATTAAATCCTAGATTTAATGAATAATACCATTCAATTAGGGATTTAGGATATAAAATTGCCTAAATTGACTTCAACCACTAGCAAAGCGGGAGAAAACTACCATCCAGGTTGATAGCATGACCTTAATCTTGCCACGTGGCATTTTCGTAACTTTTCATACATTCAAATGTTAAGCTCTATCTTCCAGTGAAGAATGCTTGCTTCAATATTTTCATAGCTCTTAGCTTCAGTGTTTGAAGATGTTGAAGTTGAAACGAGAATCGCACATCTAGCACAAGGTGTATTGAAACATTCCATTGTGAAGAGGAAATGGACTATCCATCGCTTAGACATCCATGTAGACAATGTGTATTGAAAGTGAATTGAGCATGAAATAAAATATATTCTTGGGTTTTTTTTTTGTGTAAATCGGTAGTTATATATTAAATCATAAAATTACATAGGATACAAAAGTTTTGTACGCACAGACAAAGCAAATTCATCACGTATGCTCAAAATGAATGTAAGCAACTGAACCTGCATCTACGGAACCCGAGACTAACCACACAGGGCTGCCTAACGAGGGATCCAAACCAGAGAAAATCAACCACCCAAGGTTGCTTGACAGTAGTCACAAAAGGAAAGAGGGCCTAGAGGACCTCCAAAACTATGACAAAGAGATACAAAACAAGAGAGAAACAAGAAACCAAGAAGCCATTATAGCTTCAAAATCACATAGTCTTTACTGGTTACTTGGGTCGGCCGTTACAATCTCGAACTCAGGCTGTGGAATCCTTCGAGGAGTGGGGTGCTTCATCTTTTTTGTGTCTGTTTCCTCCGCCGAGACTTCCACAACAACATTTGTTCCCTGACGGATGGAGAGCCTAAGGAGATTGATGAGGACTCCCAGCTTTTGTGATAGGATTCTGACTTCTTGAGTCAGGGCACTGAAATTGAACTCCATGGCATCAAGCTTTGTCGAATTCTCTGTAGAAATGAGGGAGATGGCCTGGTGAGCTTTCTTGATATCTTCAGCCTGCATGTTGAGCACTTTGGCCAGCATGGTCTTCATTCGCCACATTTCTCCTTGGGTTCGAATGAATTGTGTGGCTCGGGTAGTCATTATGCCTAGATCAGATATCTAGTCCATTTCCGTCTCCAGAGCTTGAACATCCATCTGTTCTTCCTCCTCCGTAACTACAACTTCGAGCTCTTCGATTTTGTGTTTTTCTTTCTGAGTGGTTCGAGTCTCATAAGCCTCACGGGCTTTCTTTAGGTCCCAGTTAGCAAAAACATTCTGACTACTGTCACGAGCCATAATGTTATTGCAGGTCGAGGAGACAATGAAAATCCTAACAGCACTGAGATTGTTAAGAAACGAGCCAGGAGAATGCAGTGTCTTGATCACCTGGTTGGATGCCTTAGATATAGCTGAGGGTGGAATGGTCTGGCTTGAGATCTCCCACTTTGCCTTCGGAGATATGTTGTTCCTACCATAATAACTCCCATTTCGATTTCCCAGCTCCTGCTCATGATGCCGATCCATAGCCATAACTCTACCATGCTTGAGGCTATTGGTTGACAGCCAAGTGTCCTCACCCGCTTCTTGTTGATGGCGCCGACCATACTTTTTGTTGATTGTCCTCCCCGTTTGATAAACTTTGTCCTTGTGGATGATTTCCCACCCTTCCCCAGGTACTCCATGGGCCTGTCGCCCATTGTACCTCTGTTTGGCATTAAGTATGTTGTTAATTCGCATAGGTTACTAATGAGCCGTATCCTGCAGCCCTTCTTCCACTCTTGATGCTCCTATAGGATCTTGCCTTGAGATGAGAGTACACTAATCTCGAAGCTCGTTTTTTGTGACATCTTGCCAACAAGTGCCAGTGATCTCCATCGGATGATCAACCGCATGGTTGGCAAGGCAATTTGCTAAGCCATTTTCTTTCCGCCTAACTGCTTGTGGAACAATGCTACTGAGGGAGGAGAGATGTTTCACAATGAGCGTTGTAACCATGGCTAATCTCCAGTGCTTTATAACTTTCTCCGGCCGAGTTCCATTTTGCATTCTCTTCATTGTAGTGATGGCCAAGAGGGAATCTCCTTCCACTATAACAGAGCCTTTACCCAGCCGGATGAGGATTTGCAACCCCTGTTCTAGGGCTGCGAATTCAGCTTCATTGTTGGTGGCCTCCCCAAGCGCTCTGCGGTAAATGTGGAGGATTTCACCTTTGTCATTACGGATGACGCCTTTAAGCCCTGCATAGCCAGGGTTGACCCTGGAGGCCCTGTCAAAATTTAATTTGCAGAATCCGAGGGTGGGGGGTAGCCAAGCCGAAGGAATGGGAGCAGGTCGAAGGTGGTCAGCTTGAGCCTTGTGACTTATCAGACCATCCATGCCAAACAATAGTAGGATGCAAGAGTCATTGGGAGTGATCGTCTTGTCCTATTCCGCTTTGTAGATGGTAAGGGAAATCTCTTTATAATTGTGCATAATGATTGTTTTGATGGTTTCAAGCTACTGGAATTATTTTTGAAAAATTCGTGTGTACCTCTCTTTCCAAGTGTTCCAGACCATAAAACTGGGGCAGAGCCTCCAAAGGGCGTTAACCGTATTACAAATGGAATATTTTTTGCGCCAATTTGCTACGGGGTCCTGAATAGAATCTCTGTGTCTGTCTGTTTGTTTGAATATTCCTTTCATCCCTTCCCACAAATTATTGGCCTAGTCACAGTCATTAAGGAGATGGTTCATAGTTTCCTCATCCTTTTCACTGAGGGGGCATCTGGAAGGCCCAAAGAAACCTCTTTTCACTAAATTCTCCCAGGTAAGGATTTTGCGATGCATGAGAAGCCAAAGAAAAGATTTTATCTTTGGCCAGAGAGCATTGTTCCAGACATTAGGGTACCAAGCTACTTTGTCTTCAGGGTTCTGGTGATCAAGATAAATTCTAGCCTCCTTGAGGTTGAAAGTTCCTTCGTCGAGTTTTCCACACCTGAGTTGGTCCTCCTCCTGAGTGGACCGGATCATTCTCTTATTCAGATCAGAGTTTAGGGTGCTGAGGTGGTCTATCATATCTTCCTCCGGGGCGAGAGGCTCTACGTTCCATTTCCTCCAGTGTTGGTTCTCGTTGATACCAAACCAATATTGATGGACTTTTATCTTGCTCGTTGCCTGAAACCATCTCTGTAGGGCAAGATAATTGGGGTTTTCTAGTTTAGGTAGTTGTTGCCCTGCATCCTCCCAGAATAAAGCATTGTTGCCATTTCAAATTTCTTAAAAGCAGTGGTTCTGAATGAGGTGGTTGTTAGATCTAGCCAAATTCCAAATAGGGGAACCTTTAGGGGCATCTTTCATTCTAATCAAGTCCTCAGATCTCCATGTGTCGGCATATTTGGCCTTCCATAATTTTTCCCAAGGTGTATGGGGTTCCTTGATCCAACGCCACCAAAACTTAGCCCCATAAGCTTTGTTGATAGTGTCCAGGTCTTGTAGCACTAAGGACCCCAGGATTTTGGGTTTGCATAATTTAGTCCAGGCTACAAGTGCCCATTTATGTTTATCTGCTTTGCCTGACCAAAGAAAGGCTCTTTGAATATTCCTAATTTTATGTATAACCATTTTTGGAGCTGGGAGGATAGAAAGCATGTAGAGAGGAATGGCTTGTAGAACCACCTTAGTCATTACAAGTCTCCCTGCAAAATTCAAAACTCTATTGGTCCAGTAATTTCCCCTATCCTCTAGCTTGGAGAGAAAATGCTCCTAGTGGAGTTTTTGCCAAGGTTTGCCAGTGAGAGGAATGCCAAGATATTTAGAAGGGAGGTTGTGTCTTTTGAAACCAAGGATATTAGTGAGGTGCTTTTGGACTGCCACGTGCGCATGGAAGAAAAAAAATAGAGGACTTATTCAAGTTAATATCCATACTAGAAGCTTGGTTGAACAGGTTCAAAATGGTTTAGAAGCCTTGGGCTTCCTTAGCAGTAGGGGTGCCATGCAGCATAGTATCATCCACAAATTGCTGATGGGTAGTTGTAGGAGAGTGAATCAATGGTTGTGGACCTTTGATGATATTCCTATCCTTAGCCGATTTAATATTCTTGGGTTTGAAACGGAAAAGAAAATAAAATATATATATATATATATATATATATATATATATATATATATATATATATATATATATATATATATATATATATATATATATATATATATATATATATATATATATATATATATATATTATCTTTTAACTAAGTTGAAAAAGAGGGATTTAAATCTTAAATCTCTCTCAGTTTTCATAGATTTCACATTGCTCCGATCACCAATTGAGCTTGCACCTCATACAATTAACAATAACTTTAACAATAAACTAATCATTATGTGTTTTGTTATTATTTATAGTTTATATATTAGAAAATATCATAATGACATCCACTAAAGTTGAAATATATTAAAATTCCTCATTTTCAAACAAGGTATTTCTTATGAAGTATTTAATGAGAAGATGCAAAAAGTGGATTTGTTACTGATAACTTAAAATGAATTTAACACACCCACCAATGAATTAAGTTTCGTAGGAGTAAATTTGATTTTTTTTTCATTGTCAAAAAGATGGAATGGCTTCATAATAGTTGTGATTAATTTGGTATTTGGTTCAAGCACTTTAATGTTTGGTGATCTTCTTGTTGTTATCCTTAGTAGGGAAATATTATGGAAAAACATAATTGAGGCATCAAGAAATGTTTTAACTATGGACAATAGGGGAAGACAAAGGGAGAGAGGAAAGAATCTAGGAAATCATGGAAAGTCTAAGAGGGATAGATCCAATTCCAGATGAA
This sequence comes from Pinus tabuliformis, assembly GCA_031772625.1. Taxonomy (NCBI): domain Eukaryota; kingdom Viridiplantae; phylum Streptophyta; class Pinopsida; order Pinales; family Pinaceae; genus Pinus; species Pinus tabuliformis. The sequence continues at coordinate 1,114,666,356 of CM062809.1, forward strand.
GTCTAGAATGTCAGCATTGCAAGAAGAAAGATAGTTGGTCTCTAAATGTTGGTATCTAAGAGGAAAACAAGAAGATGGACTATAGAAGAATAGTAAGGAAATTTAGCAGATTATGTGTTACGAGACTCTTTAATACTCTCAATAGATAATATTGTTGATTGTTGGGTGATGGACTCACGTGTTTCATTCTATGCCACACCTTACAAGAAATATCTTCAAGATTATGTTCAAGGTGATTTTGGACATGCTTATTTGGATGATGAACTATGTAAATTGTTGTAAAATATAAGGTATGTATCAAATTACATAATAGAAACCAATGGTTTTGTTAAAGACACACACAAATAATGGAAAAAATATTAAGATAAACGTGATATACATCTCTATTCTAAAATATATACATTTATACAATCCTTATTATTGTTGGTTTCATATTCCAAGGTCTCTTGGACTCCCTTTAATTGTTCAACTTTCACAATATAACCCATAGCAAATTAGGTATCCAACATTCCCCTCCTTAATCTGAAGGGGTATATAAGAGTCCAAGAAGAGAGCTATAATATAAATATGCAATAACGTATGATAGTAATAGGCTGAATGGGCTCTCTAAAATGAAGGTAGAAGCTGGGAGAACTTAAGGTCTCAACAGGTGATGGTTTATGGATGACCACCAACACTAGAATGCTTAGTGCAGTTCATGGAACTCTTCCAAATCTAGCAAGAAGTTGAAGTCTTCTGGTAGAGGAAGTGCTCCCTATTATTTGGAAAAGGGGGACCATTGGGGTCTTAACCTAGAACGCTTAGTGCAATTCCCAGAACTCTTCCAAATATGGAAAGAAGTTGAAGCCTTTTGTTAGAGGAAGTGTCCCTAATGCTTTGAAAAGGGAGACCATCAACTTGGAAAAGGGAGTTATTCAACCTACAATGGTTTATGGAAGGCCACCAACCAAAAGGAATGTTTATGGGCTTCTCTATCTCTGGATACAACTCTGAATCTGGGTATGGTTGTCTCTAGCTATAGGCTCAAGCAGGAGGTTCAAGTTATGGCTCAAGTTCGCTTGATTTATCTTTGAAGCTTGTAGATGACCATTAATTCCCCCTTATCAGATACAAGGTGAGAATATGAAAAGATCTTAATAGCAAAAGTTTCCTCAAACACACAAATTTATTAATAAGGAAAAGAAAGATTACATAAAAATTTGCAATAGCTTATACATGATCACTCAAAAACACCCTTGCAAGTGGAAAGAAACAAGTTATAAATAATATTGTGTCTTAAACTAATTTTGTTATGGATCACTTATTTGATTTACAAGTGTCCATTTACATTTAATGCACTTGTAACAAGACTCCTCACTATTTTCCTAAATTAGTTTCTAAGAAACGACACCTTTCTAGATCTCATATCTCTTATAACAAATAGAAATTCTAAGTAGACTCTAAGGCTCTAAATAATCAATTAAATATTCTAAAAGAACTCTAAATAGTTAGGTATTAATTTATATACTTTGGATCATACATCTAGCATTCCCTCGTTTGATCCAAAGGTACGTTACAACAAATACCAAGCTCTTCTCTAAACTTAGTAAATTTGATCCTACCAAGTGGCTTTGTGAAAATATCTGAAACCTGATCTTCTGAAGGACAATATATTGGTTTGATGACGTCCTTTGTGATAAGTTTCTCGATATAATGATACTTTGTATTCGCATGCTTTTTTTGGTATGGAAAACTGGATTTTTGGCAAGATTTATGGCTGACTGGTTGTCAATGAATAAAGATGTGGCTTCTACTTGAGGAATGCCTAAATACTGCAAAAATCTGTGCAACCAAACAATTTCACATGTTTCTTTCCATGTTGATATATATTCTAATTCTACCAAAGAAGTGGTCATTGTAGCTTGCTTCTTCAAACTCAAAGAAACCGCAGTTGACCCCATGTTCATTAAATAACCTGATGTTGATGCTAAATCATCAATACTTCCAGTAAAATCTGCATCTGAATATCCACCAAGTACAAATTTCTTAGTCTTTTTATGAAGAAGACCAAAATCTTTCGTCCCGTGGATACATCTAAAGACCCTTTTTGTTGCACTCCATTGGTTTTCCCTTGGTTCATGCATAAATCACGATAGAAGATTGACTGCATAAGATATGTTTGGATGAGTGGTTGTCTAATATATCAAGTTGACAATCAACTATCTATAGTTAGTATTGTTTACCAAATCCCTCCCTTCAAATTTTGAAAGTTTTAAGTTTTGTTCCATTGGGGTGAGAACGGGCTTGCAATCTTGCATTCCAAATCATTGAAGAAGTTCAGATGCATACTTGCTTTGACTAATGAAAATATTGTTTAGATGTTGGAATACTTCAACCCCAATATAGTAGTGAAGTAATCCCATATCAATCATCTTAAATCCAACCTGCAACTCCTTCTTTACCTGCATAATATGATCATTATTGTTCAAAATAATGATCAAGTCATCCACATACATAACTAGAATCGCCATATTTTCACCATGTTGGTGCACATATAAGGTATCAGCAGATTCACTTCCTTTAAACCAACCTTTCGAAGGTACTTGTCCATTTTTGCATACCACGCTTGTGGATCTTGTTTCAATCTATATAAAGCCTTGATCAGTTTGCATACTTTGTGTTCCTTCCCTTCAATCTCAAAACCTAGAGGTTGAGTCATATATACTTCTTCCTGCAAGTCTCCATTGAGGAAGGAACTTTTAACATCCATATGTTGTACTTTCCATCATTTTTGAGTTGCTAATGCAGGTGTTAATTTGATGGTGTTCCATTTTTCTATAGGTGCAAATGTTTCCTCATAGTCGATTCCTTCTTGTTGTGCACAAAAATCCTTGCCTTGTACTTGCCAATGTCTCCATCTGGCTTATATTTAATTTTTTAAACCCATTTTCATCTTATGGGTTTCACATTTTTAGGACAGTCAACAAGTTTCCAAATGTTTTTTTTTCCATTGTTGCCTTGTATTCTTCAACCCTTGCCTTTTTCCATTCTATATGTTTTACTGCCTCTTTATAAGTGGGGGGCTCAATGAAACAATTTGTTGTTAACACAAAATTTTATTCATTTCTTCATGTTCCTGTTTTGTTTTGTTCATATGGCCTGACATCCTTCAAAAGTTGAATGACCCATTTAGGCAGTTGATGTTCACTTGTTTGTGGATCTAAATAATCACCATCATTATAAAGTGGATTGGTATAAACAGATGTTCTTCGTTCATCTAAAGGTTCAGGGGGTGGAGAGTCACTATTACTATCAAATGAGAGTAGGTGAGCTAGATGAACCATTTCCTGATGAAGGAAATTCAATATCATATCAATGTTGTGTACTTGGTTGATTTTGCATTTTTCATTTCTTTTTGTCTCCCTTAGTTTTTGTATAATAATTTCTATCTTTGTTGCACTCTTGCTTTCGTTTCATCAAATATAAAATCCCTGCTGACAAAAAAATTTGCATTGGATAGAAGACGATATCCCTTATTTTCATCGAAATACCCAACCAATGTACACTTCAAAATTCGTGAATCAAGCTTAGTTCTCTTTTATTTTGGAACTAAGGCATAGAACACTGAACTAAAAACTCTAAGATGTTTGACTCGAGGTTTGAAACCGAATCATGCTTCATATGGTGTAATTCCATCCAAAGAAGTAGTAGGAGACTTGTTCCTTAAGTAGATTTTTGTATGAATTGCTTCTTCCCAATATAAAGGACTTAAATTTTTTAAAGTTGACATGGATCTTGTCATCCCTAACAAGGTACGATTCATTTTGTCTACTACTCCATTTTTTTGTGGAGTGTAGACATTTTTAAGTTTTCTTTTGATACCATTATCCTTGCAATAAGTTTGGAATTCATTGGAAGTGAATTCCTCTCCATTGTTTGTCCTGATAGTGTCAATTTTCTCTTTAAATTCATTCTCAACCAGTTGGTGAAAAGTATTAAACTTTTCAAATGTTTATGAATTTTGTTTCAAAAAATAAACCTAAGTCATTCTACTAAAATCATCAATGAATAGTAAAAACTATCTACAACCTCCTATAGAAGTTTGTAGAGGTCCACAAATGTCATTGTGAACCAATTTCAAACGTGTGTTTGCATGCCATGAACTTATTGTAAAAGTCTCTCAACTTTGTTTCCCGTAAATGAAAGCTTCACATCTTGCATTTTCTTTATTAAAAGTTGGAATTCCTTTAACCATTCCCTACTTTTGAAGTTGAGAGAGACTTTCAAAGTTTAAATGCCCATATCTAACATGCCACAACCTTATTGGTGAAATATTTTTACTTGTTTCTCCTGCAAAATCAGAATTTCGTGGAATGATTGTTCCTTTCATCCTTAGAAGTTTTCCATATTCATATCTTGTCATGATTGTCTTCATTTTCCATTTAATGGAATTGATTTTTACTAAGCCAACCTCCATAACAACCTGATGTTCTTCTTGTTGAATCGTGACTAATGACAACAAATTCTTCTTGAAAGTGCGTACATATCAAACATTTGAAATTATCTTTTCTCCAATACCAGGAAGATAAACTTTTACTACACCCTTTCCACAAGGATTGTGTCTTATATCACCTGCAAGAAAGATTGAATCGATTTTCTATTGTTGAAAAGTCCAAAAGAAGTCACGTAAAAAAGTCAAATTTTGTGTTTCCCCTGTATCTAATATACAAGCATATTCGTAATCACTTTTAAGGTATGTGGAGACCTGTAATGTTGTTTATTCTAACCTTTGAAGTGTAGTGAAGACATATTTTAACCCATCATCTTCTTGATCGTTAGAAAATTGTGCCAAGTGTTGTTGAAACTTTGGAATGTTTTCAATAGAAGTTCAACAATCTTCATCATAATGACCAACTTTCTTACATCTTCTACAAACAACTTGATTGAAATATTTTCCTCTACCTTGACTTTGTCCTCTACCTTGATTTTGTCCTTTGCCTTGACTTGGTTCTCTTCCTTGATTGTTTCCTCTTCCTTGACTTTTTCCTCTACCTTGAATGTTGCCTCTACTGAATTTTTTCCCTCTGCATTGACTTCTATCATGACCTTATCCTCCATATTCTCCTTGATTTTGATTGTTTTTCCCTCTTCCTCTACCTTCATAATGTTTAGTTGAAGATTTACTAGTGCTAGCATCTATAAAGAAGATATCTTCTCCAACCTGTTTCTTCTTTCCAAAATATTTGTCATATTGAGCTAGCATTTCGCTTAATTCTTCAAATTTTAACTTCTCTAGCTTTCCAGTTACCTATAAAGTTTCCAAAAAATGTGTATAGGAAGAAGGCACACCAAAAATAAAAATAGTATTCATGAAGCTATCATTCACTGCTTGAAAACCAACCTTTACTATTTCCTACTTAATGTTCTTAATTATGGAAATATACTCAAGTACATCCCCCTCCCCTTTTGTCAATTTATGTTGAAGCAACTTCAATTGAAGATCAACTCTTTTAGATTCTAGTTGTGTATCAAATAAATCTTTAAATGTTTTCTAGGCAGACCATGCATCAGAAGCATTTTCAAAGTGTACATACATTTAATCATTAACTGAAGATTTAATTAATACTAATGCTTTTGCATTTTTGATCTCCCATTTAGCTAGTGATTATGCATCTATAGCTTTCTTTGGTTTAACATCACCATCACATACATCTTGTCAAAGTTCATTGTAAATCAAAGTGCTTTCTCTATGCCTTTTCCATGTCTTGTAATTCTTTGAGCCTTTAATTTTGTAAAACTCATAAAATAAATTTACCATCTCAGTCATTGTAAAAGTATATGTATGCGCCAAGATAGATCATGCACCACAAAAATAAGATGGAAAACAAACCACACATAATGACACGACAACAACAAAAAAGGATCTATCGGGGGTTTGCCTTGACCCTTGTATAATCTTTTGAGGAGATTAGTGACTGAGCTTTGAACTTGTCTCTAGTCAACTTTTCTAAAATTTTACAGTGAAACTTTCAAAATTTGACCTTTACAATGTTATTGCAACTTGATTTATTTGATTCTAGCCCCCCCTCAAAGTAAAAGTTACTTTGAGTTACAATTTGTTTCCCTCAAGAAAAAATAAAATATTACACTTTATTACTCCAAAATTATAGAGTTATGCCTTATGCCTCCAATTTTACAAAAATTCACACCTTGTCACTCCAAATTACAAAAAGAAATTACACCTTATCACTCCATTACATAAAGAATTACAAATACTCCTTATCTTAAAATTAAAAAAATCAAAATATAGAGAACACCTTCTCACGTTACTTTTTAACTACCTTTTTTAACTTTCATTAAAAACACTATGAGGATAACAATAGGCAGCCAAAAGAATTTTCATGAGTTACGCGCCCATGACCTAACCTGCACCTCTGCCTTCTGCGCTGCCTCCCTCCCCTCTGGCTTCCTGGTGGCGGGCTCCTTTCACGCTGACCTCTGCTTCTTGCTCCAGGCTTGGCAACCTTCTACTACTGAGCTCTCCTCTGCGCAATGCATCACCAGTTAGGGGACAACTCTCCTTCTCTGAATGAAGAATCAAACCATGAAGCAGCTTTCGCCTCCTTAATAGTTGATCATGGAGTTCCAAAAGCCAGGCCAGTTGCAAGTAAATTTGTCAAAAAACTAGATGACATTCCTGAAATATCCTTACCTCCTACTCTACCTCGAAAAGCAGCCATTTCTCTGGCTGAACGGGGACTGGTTGGGCAGTTCACAGGTCTATGGCCCTCCCCCAGAGCAGTTCAAAAATGGGTGGAGAGAAACTGGAGTGCCAATATACAAGGGAAAATTGCAATCAGGTTCTGTGGAAGGGGCTACTACACATTTTTATTTGAATCTAAAGAAGATAGGAACCTTATTTTCAGGAATGGACCATATTTCATGGATTCGAGAGGCCTATATTTGAACAGGTGGTCTCCAGACTTTGATCCTGAGATGGACATCCCAAATGCAGTGCCAGTTTGGGTTAGGTTGCCGCATCTCCCTCTTCATTGATGGGAGGACAAATCAACCAAAGCTATAGGGAACGCGGTGGGAAAGTATTTCGATAGATGTGAACCAAAAGACAACATGCACGCTTGTGCCAGGATCTGTGTGGAAGTAGATTTGGGAAAAGGGCTTCCGGAGGAAATCAAATTCAGGGTGGATCAATGGACGCACATCCAGCAGCTGGACTATGAGCAAATCCCCTTCAAATGCAAGGTATGTCACGAGTATGGTCATTTCGCTAATAGATGTAGCAAGCTTAAGGATGTGGAGACGGTTGAGAATGCAGAAACCCAAGAAAATAACTGGGAACAAGTGAAAAGGAAGAAAACTAGTAATAAACAAAATACCCAGAACCCTCCTCAAGAAAATGAAAATACTGCTACTTCCTCTCACCCCCTCAACATCCTGGCTCCTCCAGTCGAACCGTCTTCTAATCCCTTCGAACTCCTTGAAGATGATCCTCCATCTCCTCGCTCCCCACCCCAACTCAATACTAATTCCAGTGCTTCCTTCCCACCCCCTAGCTTCTCGCCTCCCCCCCCCACAATTGATAGAATCCTCACCAGAAACAAAGTCAAAGAAACAACCAATGCTCTGGAACAACCAAAAAAAGCCGGGAGGAAAACCAACAAGGAACTTAGAGATGAGGCTGCAGCAAAGGACATGGCTATCAGAACTCAACAACATATGGACACCTTCTTTGGCAAACCAGAAAGGGAGTGTGGAGAAAACGCAGCCAAAGGACAAGGTTGGGAACCACCATAAACCAAGTAAATAATGATCTTGGTCTCTTGGAATAGCAGGGGGTTAGGTTCTGCCTTAAAACTCAACGCAACAAGAGATTTAATAAAGCAATAACAGCTGGACATTTTAATGATCCAAGAGACCAAAATTAATAACAAAGAATTTCAAAATTTGATAGCAACTCAAAAAAATTATGAAGGAATAGCAACAAATTCAAATGGGGCCTTAGGAGGCATTGGTACGTTGTGGAATAAATGGAACTGGAAAATTATCAGCCAAAAACTCAATAGCAGTTGGGTTAGGACAGATCTAATACAGAAGAATACAAACGTCAAATATACGGTCATAAATATCTACTCACCAAATCATTATAGAGACAAAGCCTTATGTTTGGAGTTTCTAAAAGAAGAGGTACAAGATGTCCAGATTGACAACCTAGTAATGGGAGGGGATCTAAATCTGATCCAGAATATAGAGGAAAAGCTAGGAGGCAGATTCATAGGAGATCCGTCAAGAGCTGTCTTGGAGGATATTATTGCTGAACATAAGTTGCTTGATATCCATCCCAGCAATGGAAAATTCACATGGAGCAACAAAAGAATGGGCATTCATAACATAAAATAAAGGCTCAACAGAATCTTGATCCAAGAGGATATTGTAGCAAGTTTCTCGTCCATTAAGAGAAAAATCGTGCATGCCTCGACATCCAACCATAAGCCGGTTGTGCTCATTCTGGACAAGTGGGAAAATCAGGGTCTGATTCCATTCAAGTATACCAAAATTTGGGACGGCAAAGATAGCTTTAGGAATTTGATCAAAGAAAGTTGGGAAGCAGAGGTGTTGGGCTCCCCACAATATGTTTGGGAGACTAAGCTAAAAAATGTGAGAGAAAAAATAAAAACGTGGGCCAGAGAAGAAGCTTTAAGGGACAAGAAACGAAAATCAGAATTGCAAGACAAGCTGGAAAAGTGGAACAAAGAAAAAGAAAGTCAGCAAGTTACTGAACAAGACAAAGCTCACGAAACAGAAATGTTTGTAGCCCTCTATCAGCAAAATAGAAACGAAGAGGAGGAACTTAGACAAAAATCCAGATGTCTATGGATCCAAGCTGGGGACAAGAACACTGCCTTTTTCCACAATAACCTCAAGATTCGCCGTGCAGGCAACCAAATTGACAAAATCCATGTGGAAGGGCAGGAAATCAAGGGGAGAGAGGAAATAAAAGAAGCAATTTTTCACCACTTTAATTCCCTCCTCACTGTTGAGGAGCAACAAGTGGATAGCGTTGATTTTCTTCAGCAAGTTAGTAGCAAAGTCAATGAACAAAAAAACAGTGAGCTCGAGAAGGAGGTAACAGTGGAGGAACTAAGGGAAGCTGTTTGGAGCATGCAGCAGGAAAAAGCTCCAAGCTTCGATGGATTCACCATCGCCTTCTACAAATTCCATTGGGAGACAATTAAAAAGGATCTAGTACGTATGATCAAGAATGTCTTCAAAAAGCACAAAGTGGGGGAAAATACGAAAACTTCTCACCGGGTCCTTATCCCCAAAGAGCCAAATCTGGTCTCCTTTGATAGATTCAGGCCAATTTCTCTTTGTAACTCTTCATATAAAATCATCACCAAGATTTTGGCAAACCATCTAAAAAAAATCCTTCCTTGTATCATTTCGGAAAACCAAGGGGGCTTCGTCCCAAAAAGGCAAATAACCGACAATGTAATCCTCATTCAAGAAGCCATACACAGCAGCATCCAAAACAATGAAAGAGGTATGGTTATAAAGTTGGATATGGTTAATGCTTTTGACCGTGTTTGCCATCGTTTTATTGTTGCAACTCTACAAAAGTTTGGCATTTCAAACAAGTTTATTGGGATTATCAAAGCATGCATCTCCAGCCCATCGATCGTAGCACTGATCAATGGAAGGCCCAATAGATACTTTCGTAGTACTAGAGGACTGAGGCAGGGATGCCCGCTCTCCCCTTTTCTGTACATCATTATGGCAGAAACACTTATCATACAGCTGGAAAATTAGTGTTTGAGAAGGGAGATTACAGGCATAAGAATTGCTCGAGGTGTTAAAGAAATTAATCACTCTCTCTTTTATGACGACACCCTCTTGATTGGTGGTGCATCTAGTATAATTTCCAGAAGGTTCAAAAAGGTGTTAGATGACTTCCTAGCTGTCTCTGGAGGCCTTTTGAACAACAAAAAATGCAGAATATACACCTGGAATGTGCCAAATAACATCATGCAAAGGATATCCCAAATACTGTAAATCCTAGTACAACAAAAATGGAGCCACTTCATATATTTGAGGTTACGATTGGCCAAAGAATGGATTAAGACAGAGACCTGGAATAAACAAATCGAGAAAGTAAGAGGGAAAATCCAAAGCTGGGGGATGATGTGGTTAAACTTGGCTAGTAGAACCATCTTAATCAAAGCGCTCCTTTCGGCTTTGCCAATCTATCAGTTCGCTTTAATTTTGGCTCCAGCTAGCATTCATAAGCAAATGGAGCTTATAATCAGAGGCTTCCTTTGGCGGGGGGGGAGATAGGACTCCAAAAAGTTTAGTTTGGTTTGGTGGGATCAAGTTACTCTTCCATTCGAATATGGAGGTATCTCCATTCGTCTCCCAAACATAACAAACAAAGCTCTTGGTATAAAATTAGTCTGGCGCATGCTTATTGGTCAGGATCAATGGTGAGGAGAAGCCTTGGCCAAGAAATATCTCAATGGGCAGAGGTCTTCACTGATTAATAGGTTGATCTCGGACCGCCCTTGTACCCAAAGTTCGAGGCTTATCAAAAAAACAATTCCTCACATCAAAGATCAATTCTCAAGAAATCCTGGAAATGGCGAAAACACTTCCATATGGAATAATTGAATCATGGGAGTAGCCCCGTTAAAAAGACACCACAATCTAAATGATCTTCATGACCGATTGGAGGAGAAGGGTATATCTTCCTTATCCTCTATTTCAGAGTGGGATCAAAATAGATGGACTGCTTGGAAAAGGCCATCTCTTCCAAATCGCCTCTCTGATCAGTGGGAAGAATTGAAGGCACTTCTATATGGCTCAGCTCCGATAAACAAACAGAATATGGACACTTATATTTGGGACCCCAGCAGAGGAGTCTACACTGTCAAATCTGGTTACAACTTCCTTCGCAATTATAGCAACTTCGATAATTGGAGCCTCTGGCCTGCTGTGTGGAAGAACGCTTGTCTTCCTAAAGTCAAGTTCTTTGTGTGGACCTTGTTAAAAGGGAGGATTCTTACTGCTGAGAATTTGAGGAAAAAGGGCATTCATGGGCCGTCAATGTGTGTTCTTTGCCAATCTGAAGAAGAGAGCTCCCAACATCTCTTCTTGAACTGTCCCATAGCTAGACAGTGCTGGAAACAAGTTATCAACCCCCTCGAATTGAATATTGAGCCAATTGTGCAGTTGTCTCCGTTATTCAAAAATTGGGCTCACAACTATCCCCATGCAAAGCGAAACAAGGTTGCCATCATAAGTGTTTGGAAGTGTCTCCCCTCCACACTTTGCTGGCACATCTGGTTGGCCAGAAACAAGTGCATCTTCAAGGGCAAAAAACCAAGTTCAGGGACTATTCTTTCCAAAACTTGGGCTCAAATTGCGGAAATGATCAGCTCCAAAGGTATGCCTCCTCCAGATCAAACCAACTGGACACATGCAGAAAAGGTATGGTACAATAAGATTCCCTTGGATGGCCTAGCCAGGATTTATATTCCAAAGAATGTTGGAAACAAACAAGCAAATTGGAAGTTGCGGGGAAATGAAAGGGAAGTAGAGGGATGGATCAAAAATCAAAAAAACTTCATACTTTTCTTTGATGGAGCCTCAAAGAACAACCCCAGAAGAGCTGGGGCAGGCAGGTTAATTCTGGATTAGCAAGGTGAAATAATCTCAACTTTCAAGTGGGGGCTAGGGACTCTGTCAAACAATAGAGAAGAGGCTTATGGTTTGCTAATGGGAATCATCCTCCTCAGAAAGCTCCAAGCCAAAGATCCAATTATTATCGGAGACTCTGCTATTATAATAGCAGCAATGGATTCTGGAAGAGAATTTAAAAACCAAGCCTTGAATAAGATAAAGCATAGAATCAATGATAATGTCAACTTGTTAGGGAAAGTGGTTTATAAACATGTGCTAAGAGTTCATAACCAAGCAGCAGATGCCTTAGCCAACAAGGTGGTGGACAGAGAGGTTGGGACAACAAAAGAAAATAATGATGTCTACGAAAAACCAATACCATAACCAGTCTACACTGGCGATATGGACTATAATAAAAATCTGGGGAATAATCATCACTCATTGGAAAAAAGAGGAACTCAGTACAATGCAGAACCAGAGCACGATTTTCCAGCATATGACAGACATAAGAAACAAAGAAAATATGCCTAGAGCAGCATGGAAAATCTTCCTCATCCAAAGCAGCAAGCAGAGGATCCTCATGTCAAAAAAAATATCATCCTCAAGACATGACAGAAGTGGGAAAAAGTCTCTTCAAACGTAGGGGAACTAGATTTGTCACAAATCGCAATGTCTCAGCTACCAAGAAGGATCACGAGGAACCTCACATCAACTATTATAAGAAGCAGCCCAGGTTCAGGTTTCCTCACAAGAAGAAGTCTCTCAACAGCGCTTGTAGAAGTTCTTCAGGTTGCAGTGTCTATTACAGGAGGTTTCAGGGAGTATCATATGCTCCTTTTTTTCCCTTCTGTGCGTCAGCAGAGGTATCGCTACTTTGGTTATTTGGTTGTGCAATTTTTCTACTGACATCTTGCTTATTCTTGTGGTTACGTTTAGTTTTGAGCACAAAGCATATCAATCTCCTTCAGTAGTGATCCTCCTTTCTACACAGCTCAATCCCACTCCTCGCCCCCAGAACTTCTTCCATCCACCCTGTTTCTTCCCTCCCTCACTGATCAGAGGTCATTTGGGCTCTAGAAGTATATTTGATCTCCCTAACAGGCTGACCCTTCCCCACTGCCTCATCCTTTCTCGCATAAGCACTCTCACCTTCAGGCATCAGCATCAGTAAGTCATTAGCGAAGATCTACACTCCAAGCACTACTCGAGCAGCATTAGAATTCTGAACAAGGGAAAAAACTCGACCAAGATACTCAGAATTGTTTCCTTCTACCCATCCACTTTTAGAAGACCTCAAGCACAGAACTGCATCAAGGATAAGAAGAGATCCCCCCCTGTTTCCAATATTTCTGGAAATTATTTGAAACAGATCGAGAACAACAATAGTTGTGTGCTTTGCAAGGAAAACTGCTTCATGATCGGACACTTCATCAAAACTCTCAATGAGCTCAGGGTTGAAATGGAGTCTAAAAATAAATCCAAGAAGAAAAAATTCGATAAGCAGAAAGCATAAATCGAAGGACTAAAAGAAAAATGTCAACATTTGGAAGAAGCAGTAAGCTTCATAAAGACACTGAATCAAAGCGAGCAAAGAAAAGCCTCAACCAAGATTAGCAACAAGAAAGACAAGCCTCCGGAGGATTTTGTTAATTAGTTTTGGTGACCACTTTGATAATTTCCTATGCTATGTAATTTTTGTTTACTGTTAGGACAGTTCGTTCGACAATATAGTCGCTATGTATTTCAAATTTTAAGAAGCATGACCAGTGATTGGGAGGATAGGAGTGCGTTCCCATTTTGCTCCTCCCTCACTGACCTTCCCTCTTCATATGTACTAGGACCTAGTCCCCCTGTTGTTGTTTTATAATATATCAGTAACCAATGTTGTCAAAAAAAAAAAACTATGAGCAAACATACCTGAGATTTCCTTACCTCCAAACCTCCCTCGAAAAGCTGCTATCTCCTTAGCTGAGCGTGGACTGATGGGTCAATTCACAGGGTTGTGGCCCTCCCCCAAAGCGGTCCAAAAATGGGTGGAGAGAAACTGGAGCGCCAACATACAGGGGAAAATAGCTATCAAGTTCTGTGGGAAGATATATTACATGTTTCTATTTGAAACTAAAGAAGATCAAAATCTAACATTTAGAAATGGACCATACTTTATGGATTCAAGAGGCTTGTATCTAAATGGATGGTCTCCAAATTTCGACCCCAAGATGGACGTCCCAAGCGTTGTTCCGGTATGGGTTAGGTTGCCACACCTTCCCCTCCACTGTTTGGGCAACGATTTGGTCAAAGCTATAGGGAACGCGGTTGGCAAGTATATTGATAGATGTGAGCCAAAAGATAATATGCATGCTTGTGCTAGAATCTACGTGGAAGTAGATCTAGGGAAAGGGCTGCCAAAGGCAATAAAAATCAAGGTGGACCAATGGACTCACATTCAGCAGCTGGACTACGAGCAAATCCCATTTAAATGCAAGGTATGTCATGAATATGGTCACTTTTCAAATAGATGTAGCAAATTAAAAGAAGTAGAGATTACTGAGAATGTAGAAGCTCAAGAAGACACTTGGGAACAAGTAAAAAATAAGAAGACCAATAACAAACAAACTGCTCCCAACCCCACACAAGTCCATGAAAACACTGCCTCAACCTCCATTCCTCCTATAAACAAGGTCCCTCTAGTAAAATTGACATCTAACCCTTTTGAACTTCTGGAAGATGAACCATCATCTCCTTGCTCCCCCACCCTAGACAAGACTCTAGCCATCATTTCATCTCCCATCCAAAGCTTGTCTTCCCCTCCCCCCACCATTGATTGAATTCTCACAAGAAATAAAGTCAAAGAATCCAACAACACTTCAGATTAGCCAAAAAAAGCAAGAAGGAAATCCAATAAAGAAATTAGAGACGAGGCAGCAGCAAAGGAAATGGCTATTGGCACCCAACAACCAATGGATTCATTCCTTGGTAAACAAAAAGGAAGTGGGAACAAAAATCAGCAGAAGGAAAAGGGCAGAATTCACCATAAATTGAGTAAATAATGATTATGGTCTCTTGGTATAGCAGGGGTTTGGGCTCTGCTCTCAAAATCAACGCAACCCAAGACTTAATAAAGTAGGAATAGCCAAACATTATTATGATCCAAGAGACCAAAGTCAACAATCAAGAGATTCAAAAATTGATTAAAACTCAAAAAAAAATTGAAGGAACAGCCACAGATTCCATTGGAGCCTCAAGAGGTATAGGCACATTGTGGAACAAATGGAAATGGAAACTCATCAAACAAAAACTCAGCAACTTGTGGGTCAGGACAGATCTAAAAAACAAGAACACAAATGAAGAGTATACTATTATAAATATTTACTCTCTAAACCACTATAGAGATAAAGCTCTATGTTGGGAATCAGTTAAAGAAGAAGCACAAGATTGTCAAAGAAGAAAGCTAGTCATAGGAGGGGATCTAAATTTGATTCGAAATATAGAAGAGAAGTTGGGAGATAATTATTTCAACGATCCTGCAAGAGCAGCCCTGGAAGACCTCATAGAAGAATACAAACTCTTAGACATACCTCCAAGTAATGGGAAATTCACCTGGAGTAACAAAAGAACAGGAGCACATAATATAAAGGAAAGACTTGATAGGATTTTGATCCAAGAAAACATTGCAGTAGGATTTCCGTCCATCAAAAGAAAAATAGTGCACACTTCAGCCTTTGATCACAAGCTGGTGGTGTTGATTCTGGATAGGTTGGAGAATCATGGACCAATCCCTTTCAAATATAACAAAATCTAGGATAGCAAGGAAGAGTTTCATAAGATAATAAAGGAAAGTTGGGAAACAGAGGTTAGACGCTCTCCACATTTTGTTTGGGAAACCAAATTAAAAAATTTAAGAGAAAAAATAAAAATCTGGGCAAAAGAGAATGCTCTTAAAGAAAAACACCAAAAAGCTGAGCTAACAAAAAAACTAGAAAATTGGAGCAAAGAAAAAGAAAATCAGCAAAACAATGAGCAAGATTATGCTAAGGAAAAATAAATTTTGTTGGATCTCTATAGGAAGAATAGGCAAGAAGAGGAGAAGATTAGGCGAAAGTCTAGATGTCTTTGGCTAAACAGTGGGGGATAAAAACACTGCCTTTTTTCACAACAATCTTAGGATAAGAAGAGTGGGCAACCAAATCGATAAAATCCAAGTGGAAGGAAAGGAAATAAAGGAGAGGGAGGAAATTAAAGAGGCAGCCCACAACCACTACAAAAACCTTTTATCAGCAGGGGACCAGCAAGTGGACATCACAGTCTTCCTTCAGCAAATTAGCAACAAAATCAACGAACAACAAAACAATGAACTTGAGAAATAGGTTTTAGATGAGGAAATAAGAGAGGCAACTTGGAGCATGCACCCGGTCAAAGCTCCTAGGCAAGATGGTTTCACCATTGAATTCTACAAGAATCATTGGAACATAATAAAAAAATATCTTGTTAGAATGATCAAAGTTTTTTCAAAAAAGAAAAATGAGAGAAAATACCAAAGCATCTCATTTGGCACTCATTCTGAAAGAGCCAAATCCTATCTCTTTTGATAGATACCGACCCATTTCATTATGTAACTCATCCTACAAAATCATAACAAAAATTTTGGCAAATAGACTGAATTTTTTTTTCCTTATCTCATCTCTAAAGATCAAGGTGGTTTTGTCCCCAAAAGGCAGATAACTGATAATGTAATTCTTGTTCAGGAAGCCATTCATAGCAGCATTCTCATAAATGAAAAGGGTATGGTTATAAAGCTGGATATGGCCAATGCTTTTGACAAAGTTAGTCATCAATATCTTTACGCAACTCTTCAAAAGTTTGGCATCTCTCTTAAGTTCATAGAGATTATTATGGCCTGCATCTCCAATCCTTGGATAGCTCCGCTGATTAATGGGAGGCCTAGTAGATATTTCCGCAACACAAGAGGGTTGAGGCAAGGATGCCCGCTCTCCTCGTTCCTCTATATCCTTATGGCAGAAACACTGAGTATTCATCTTGAAAGTCAAAGAGAAAAAAGGGAAATCACCGGCACTCGTATAGCAAGAGCGGTTAAAGAAATCAATCATTCGCTTTTTGTTGATGATACTCTTCTCATTGGTGGAGCCTCTAGCATTATTGCAAGGAGGTTCAAAAAAGTTCTAGAGGATTTTATTGCTATTTCAGGAGGCCTGCTAAATAATAAAAAATGCAGAATCTACACTTGGAATGTGCCAATAAATATAATGCAAAGGATCTCTCAAATCATGGATATTCCGGTCTAGCTGAAATGGGGTCATTTTAATTATCTTGGGTTACCACTGGCAAAAGAACTGGTTAAGGTAGGAGTTTGGAACAAACAAATCAAAAAAATAAGGGGGAAAATCCAAAGTTGGGGGATCATGTGGTTAAATCTAGCAGGTAGAACTACTCTAATTAAAGCTCTCCTCATAGCCTTACCAATCTATCAGTATGTTATAATCTTGGCCCCAGCTAGCATACATAAGAAAATGGAGATAATTACAAGAGGATTTCTTTGGCAAGGAGGGAAACAAGAATCCAAAAAATTCAGTCTTGTCTGTTGGGATCAAGTGACCCTCCCTTTTGAAAAAGGAGGTATCTCTATTAGGATCTGAAGCTCGATAAATAAGGCTTTTGGCATCAAGCTTGTTTGGTGAATGCTAAACGGGAAGGACCACTGGTGGGTTGAAGCCTTGTCTAAAAAATATCTCAACGGTCAACACTCAAGGATGCTTTCCGAAACGATCTTTGATCATCCGTGTACCAAAGTGTGGAAGCTCATAAAAAAAATTATTCCCCAAATTAGAGAACATATTTCAAGGAATCCGGGGAACGGGAAAGATACTACCATTTGGATGGATAGAATAATGGGTATAGGCCCTTTGAACCAACAACAACACTTAAGAGGTCTGAAAGATTGGATGGAAGATAAAGGCATAACTTCCTTATACTCTATCTCCGAGTGGGAACAAAACAGGTGGATTGCTTGGAGAGAGCTGCCTCTTCCAATCAGACTGAAAAATTAGTGGGAAGAGCTGAAGACTATACTTGCTGGAGCAGCCCCCATAAATAAAAATAGCCCTGACAGTTATATATGGGACCCAAGTGGAGGAAATTTCACAGTCAAATCAGGCTACAAATTTCTCCAAAGTCACAACAATCATGAAAATTGGAGCCTTTGGCTAGCTGTCTGGAAGAACGAATGCCTTCCCAAAATCAAATTTTTCGCCTGGACTCTTCTGAAAGGTAAAATCCTCATAGCTGAAAACTTAAGGAAAAAAGGCATTCATGGGCCCTCTGTTTGTGTTTTGTGTCAACAAGATGAAGAGAGTATTCAACACCTTTTCTTAAAGTGCGTCATTGCAAGACATTGTTGGAACCAACTCATCAATCCTCTAGAGATGAACATTGATACTTTTGAACAGCTCTCAACTATAAACAAGAATTGGGTACAAACTATCCATATGCAAAGAAAAATAAAGCTGCTATAATTCGCATATGGAAGTGTCTCCCCTCCTCACTTTGCTGGGAAATATGGCTAGCAAGGAACAATTGCATCTTTAAAGGCCAAAAGCCAAATTCAAGGTCCATAATAGCTAAAACTTGGGGACTTGTTGCGGAGATGATCAGTGCTAATGGAGTGCCAATCATGGAGCAAAACAGCTGGCAGCATGAAGAAAAAGAGTGGTTTAAGAAAGCCCTCTCTAAAGGCTTTGCAAGGAATCAACCCCCAAGGAAGATAGGAGAGAATCCTAGAGATTGGAAGCTTCGGGGAAATGAAAAGGAGATAGAAAATTGGACCAAAAATCAAAGCAAGTATGTTCTATTCTTTGATGGAGCATCAAGGAATAACCCTAGTAGAGTAGGGGCAGGTGGGCTAATTCTTGATCAGAAAGGTGAAATCATATCCTCCTATGAATGGGGGCTTGGGACTATGTCAAACAATAAGGCAGAGGCTTACAGCCTGCTACTGGGCACCAGCATCCTTAACAAACTCCAGGCTAAAGACCCCATCATTATTGGCGATTCAACAATCATTATTGCTGCTATGGTAGTAGGTAGAGAGTTCCAAAATCAGGCCTTAAACAAAATAAGGCAAAGAATTTTGGACAATACCAAAATGCTGGGAAATGTGGTCTTCAAGCACGTTTTAAGACTCAACAACCAAAAAGCAGACACTTTCGCCAACAAGGCTGTGGAAAGGAGAGTCGGGTTGGTAAAATAAAATCAAGTGATATATGAAAAACCAATACCGTAAGTTGTCAGCTCAGCTGGACCGGTGCAAGGCTCAAAGCTCAAGCATTCCACTTAATCAAAAGAGGCAAAGGCGTGTACAAAGATTCAAAAAGTGAATTCTCATCACATGATTGACAAACAAAGCCTAAAAAATCTTCCTAGTGCAGGGAGGAAAATCTAGTTCAGAAAGAATGATTGGCATGGGGATTCGGTTCAGAGGAAAATCCGTCTCAGTACAAGGCCAATGTAAGTCAAATCAGCAACTGCAGAGCCCATACCGTTCTGCACTGCAAACTGGGTAATGATGGAAATCAAGGGAACTCTCCCAAGAATTCATAGCAGACTCACGAGAAGTGTATGCTCAATCAAGGTTATAAGAAGCACTCTCAGCGCAGGATTATTCATCAACAGATCCATTACTGTGTAGTTACTGGCAGAGAGCTCCGCTGTAGAAAAGAGCGAGGGACCAACCAGGCTCAAGAGGTTGGAGTGGATAGTGTGTGGAGAAAATATAGAAACCATCACATTCCGCAAGAGTCGAGTAGAGGTAAGCATAAGTTGGATTCTCTCGAGGGAGATTTTTCTAAAAAAAATCAGTCTGTTTTGTATTGGGTTCTGTTTTATAGGTTACCCTCTTCGACCAGAGTCTCTTTCTCTTACTTCCTCAGGTAGCTCTCCACCACACTGCCTGGTTGTATTTTTTTACCTAAGTTGTCCCTCTCCCAGGAACAACACATGAAGGATGTCAGTGAGGGCAGCTCGGATCAGAAATTTCATGAGAAAAGAAGAGGCACTAGGGAAATTCGAGGCAGACTGAAGGAATAGCAGAAGAAGGAATGGCAAAAAGAAGAAGGAACAACAGTAGAAGGAACAACAACCAGAAGGAACAGAAATAGAAGGAACAATGCCAGAAGGAACAACAACCAAAAGGAACATCAGCAGAAAGAACAACAACTGAAGGAACAGCAGGCCGAAGGAATAGCAGCAAGGAACAGTAAGCAGAACGAACAAAAAAAGAAGGAACATCAACCAGAAAAAGGAACAACAACATACGGAACAATAGACGAAATAAAAACAGAACAAAGGAACAACAGATCGTTGGAACAGCAGCAAGGGACAACAAGCAGAATGAATAACAATACAAGGAACAACAAAATTCAAAACATAAGGAAATGGCCACAGAATTTACTCTCCCAGTTTACAAATCATAAATCTCTGTGAAATAACCATTGTAAATTTGTTTTCTTAGCGGGTCAATATGTAAAGCAATACTCTAGAATAGCTAAAAAACTTCTGAAATTTTGATACCAAGCACAGAAGAAAGGTTTGTGTGCCTATTTAACTGCTTATCCTATCATATAAAAATAGCAGAATGTAAGAGGAGCTTGCTCCAAAAACCCTTTTTGATAATATAACAACCCGATCTTGTTAAAAAAAAAACACTGTGAGACGTCACTTAAAAAGTGATATGACTATTTATGAAGTCACTTGAAAAGGTGAATAAATTTTAGACTTCAATTTCAAAACATGCACCACACACCATTTGTTTTCAAACATCACAAAATTTGGAAATTTTTGGGCGCAGTCATTCACCGAACCAGGTCCTTTACACACAGTCCACACAAGCCACTGACTAATCTCCACAGGGATCTCCACAATGGCTCCCCTTTTTTGGTTGGTTTTTTCACAGTGCATTAATGTTGGCTATATGTTATCTCTTCCTCAAGCTTCACCTAAGTTGTTTTACTGTGGCTGCATTACTCCAAAAAAATGGCCAGTTGATGCTATCAATGTTGAATTTCACCTTAACAGTAACATTCAAGAAAAAAATCGATCGCTCCTCCAATCATTGGGATTTATGCTGGTCCTTCATGCAGATTTTCTTTATGCTGGTTTTGTAGATTAATGATAGACCTTTCTCCACAGAAGTTGCTTCCTTTACATTTCCACTTCCTCTCCTTTCCAGCACTTCCAACTAGATATCCACAGACCCAATTCATGTGTAGGATGTGCATACAAAGGGTTCATACAAAGGCGGTAAAGGAATAATGGTAAGAACAAACCATTTTTGGAGGATCTTTTAAAGCAAGAGGATGGTGTTTCTTACCTAGGCGCACTTTCAAATCCTCACGGGAACCTTAGTAGGAGGAGATATGGAATTCTATATCAAGTATCACATCAAAATTCGTTAAAAGAAAAAAATGAGGGAGGAAATGCTTAAGTGTGATATTGAGTAGTGACTGGAAAGTGAGCAGATTTTGCTTGGAATTGATTTTTCCACTCAATGTGGTGCTCCCAGATTGAAACCAAATTTCAAATCTAGGATCAAAATTCTAACTGTAATGGAGAAATAGTATAATCGAATTCTGAAGGAATACAAGTGAGTAAGGTACCTTTCGAGGGGAAGAAACTCAAATATATTAGAAAATTTATAAAAAAATTAATGTCCAAATCTTAAAATCTGAAATTAACAAAAAAATTGTAAAATTAATTTCCTTAATAAAAGTTGAACAATTTGCATACCAATCAATAGCTGACCAATTCAATGGAGTTTTCCAAAATCCTGCAAATTTGGAATCTCCTTCTTCACACCATATGCATCATCGAAAGCTCCGATACCACAATTATAGCATAAGTGTCCTCAAACACACAAATTTTATTAATAAGGAAAAGAAAGATTACATAAAAATCTACAAGAGCTTACATAAAATCACTCAAAAACACCCTTGCAAGTGGAGAGAAACAAGCCATAAATAAGTTTGTGTCCTAAAATAATTTTGTTATGGATCACTTATTTGATTTAAAATTATTCATTTACATTTAATGCACTTGTAACAACACTCGTAACTATTTTCCTAAATTAGTTCCTAAGAAATGACACCATTCTAGATGTGATATCTCTTGTAACAAATAGATATTCTAAGAAGACTCTAAGACTATAAATAATTAATTAAATATTCTAATAAAACTCTAAATAATTAAATATTAACTTATGTACTTTGGATCATACATCTAACAGATCTAAACTACAAGACTTTTCAATATTCAAGAACAAATTATGTGGTATGCTTTAAATATCTTCTTCGTTGTTGAATCCCATTGCCAAGAAGCGATCCATCCAAGGTGAATATGTGTTCTTGCAGAAGGCTTGTTTTTAAAGCATCTGTTTGAAGAATGAGATTGCTAACCACAATGATTGCATGGGTGAAGATCAAAACAATGATCTTTCACATGGCCAACTTGGTCACAATGTTGGTATTTCACAATCTACTGTGAATGTGGAGGAGGAGCATAAACAGGTGAAGAACCGTCCTGAAGAAATCCAACACTCTGAAATTTGATGGGCTTTGAGTAGTCTGGAGTATGAAAGGATGCCTCCTTATCATATCCAAGAACTATTTTGTGCTTGTTATTAACAAGATCTTCCCAAGGTATAATAACTAGCTTGGGAAGTGATTGTTGAATTTCCACACTTGCATGCAAATTTGCTCCTGAAATGGGCACATGATGGGAGTCAACCTCAATGTTACTGATTTGACCAATTTTTGGTAGCTAGTGGGAGTTTGTTTTGAACTCAAACAGTGGATTGTCCTGAACAAAAATCATTTCAGAATGATGCTTACATTGTTGTAATTCATCTCGTTGTAGTTGTGATTCGATCTGCAAAAAAACTATTGTCTCTTGTGCATTTTCCAAACAGGTTTGAATGTCAAAAAGAGTGTCCTTGTTGATTTTGACCATACTAGACTCAGCCGTGGAGAGTATGAGAGTATCTAGAAACTTTAATAACTGAGTAATTTGATTCATTTAGTTAACAAATCAGGTTCAACAAATAGGCAAAGTGATCATAAACCAAATGCACATTGTTGTTGCAGATTCACACCAGAATAACATGTCAATCAACAATAGTTTTCAACCATCAATCGTTGTCATACAAAATAATAATTCTCAAAGATAAAATGAGAAAGTGGTGACGAATCTTTTAAGGACTATTCTTCAATAATAGATTCAAGCTAAAAAAGGACTTTGTTGTAGCAAATTGATAGTTTTAATAGGAAATACTATGTCTAAGAATATGAGTGTCCTTCACCGACAAGAAACTCAACTATGAATATGACATTAAGGATAGCTTTAACATGCCCTACAAGAGGGCTAAAAACTGAGACTAGTGAGAAAATGTTGATAGTTGATAGGTTTGCAACATTGTATACTCATTTTTATTCTCTAAATTTGATGCACAATAAATGGAAATAGAATTGGATATTAACAACTATGAAATCGGTTGTTGTTTCAATGTACTCTACCCATGTGCCATATTTTGTAGCGATGGAATGAAGGTGACGATTCATAATTGATTGATCATGGGTAAAATAAATCTTTAGCAAATTATGCCATCACCATGAGAAAAGATAAGATCAATGGTAAAATTAGTGAGCTCCAAAACATGTTCATTTCATGACATGGCTTCATATACTTCTACCCTACCGAGTATACAATTCTATTTGTAACTCCATCATTTCTTGAAGATCACGGTGAAAATTCTCAGTGGTAATGTCGAGATATCTCTAAACACTAATTTTCTAGCAGCACTTCAATTCAATCCTTTCCAAATTCTAGGAGAGTTGGCGTTATTGTTTGTGTATCACACAATATGTCCTTTTCAGCATTGATAGAGTTTCGTCATTCTAAGAATGTCGATCCTCAAGCTCAGACAATTTTGCATTTCTCAACGTGTCATCTTATTTAGAGATAAAAAAACAAATGAGGTGTGCGAGTATTGGGACAAGCATGAATAAGGGACCTGTTGAAGCCTCGAAAATCATTGCTACAACATGAGGAAAACCATCCTGTCCAGACCTTGGTTGGTGTTAGGCCTCTATACTACTAGTGTAACCCCTTAATGTTATTAGTACAACCCCCTTATTATATCATTGTACCCATGTAGTCCCCATAGTGTTACTATTGTGCCCCATAGAAGCCCACTATTGTTATTTATGTGCCCTTACATTATTATTGTTATGTCGGCTCTGATTATATTATGACCCCTTAGACTCCTATATATAGAAAGGAGGTCTTGTCATTTGTATCATCCAAGAATTGTTCATTTATGTAATGTAAAGGAGGTTTCCCCCTCGAAGAGGCTGAATTCTAAGGTGTTGATCTATCTTTTTGTGAGCTGGTTTCATAACATTTGGTATCAGAGCTTTGGATTCTAGGGTTTTGCTGCTTCAAACAGGTCATCGTAGCATTTGCAC
The DNA here is from genome assembly GCA_031772625.1 of Pinus tabuliformis. Lineage (NCBI taxonomy): Eukaryota > Viridiplantae > Streptophyta > Pinopsida > Pinales > Pinaceae > Pinus > Pinus tabuliformis. The sequence goes on from CM062809.1 coordinate 1,114,690,556, forward strand.
TATAACTTTTTTCCTACGATGTTTCAGATGCTAAAAAATAACCCATTTAGGTTGAAATCATTCTAAACCTCCGGTCTGAATTTCAAATATTTTAGCGCTATATTTACGGAGATATGCTCTAAGGAAGTTGGCCTTTTTGCAGACTCCCAAATACATTCCAAATAGGTGACTTGGGAAAAATAGTCATAACTTTTGTTTTGAGCATCAGCTATAAATTTCATAAGAAGTTACAGAACAAGAATGGACTTTAGTTTCTTGTATACATTTTTTAGATCCAAAGGTCGAAACAGTGACATGTGGCATGTCGTACAAGTTCGCTCTACTGAACTAGTCTATAATCAGGTCACCGTGGGAGATTTGGCATAACTCTTCCTTGGAGAATCCAATTTGGATCAGACTGGTTGCATTGGACAGAGGACGCACAGGGCTAATGCAGTTCGTGATTTTAGAACTAGAAGATCCGAAATTACAAAGTTACAGTCATTTCAAGATCGAGCTCCTAAAATCAAGAAAAAGTGAGATGAGGAAGTTTGATGGCAAGGATCTAGTAAATTGGATACTATAGATGGAGAAATATTTTGATCTACATGGTGTACCACTATTAAAAAGGTATGTACTACATCTAATTATTTAGAACTGAATCAATTTTTATGGTATAAAGGGCTTTGTTCTCGTAAACACTTGTCACGTCGTCAATTTTCACTGAGGAAATGATAACACATTATGAGGATACAAAGAGAAACACCTTCTTTAGCCAATTAATAAATCTGAAAAATGGAAGAGCACATTGAGGACTTTCAAAAATTGAATATAAGGGAAAATGATATTCCATAGAAGCAAAGGATTGATGTCTCCATAGGGACTTTAAAGGATAACATTCAACATGAGGTTTGTCTTTGGGAAGCTGATTCATTGGAGAAGGCATTCATGTTGGCAAGAAAAGTGGAAAGAAAAATTATGGAAACAATGAATTCTACCCCTCACAACTATAAACATGGAAGTTTTGTTTCTCCTAGCCTTCCACAACCTACAAGGGTGACACCACAACAATTGGAAGAAAAAAGAGAGAAAGGGATTTGTTACAATTGTGATAGAAAATGCACTAAAGGTCATAAGTGTGTTGAGAAGAAATTATTTTACATAGATTATGCAGAGGAGGAAGAAAAGGATCAAGAAACATCAAAAGAAGAGGATATACACTAGGAACCAACCCCAGAGAAGGAAGAAATGAATCCGACCATATCTTGTAAAGCATTGGAAAGAATTACCACTCCTCAAACTCTCAAGATAGAACAACATATCAAGAAGAAAAAGGTTCAAGAAGTGAAAGATCACATCGAGAAAGAATAAATGAATCCAACCATATCTTGTAATGTATTTTTCGAAATTACCACTCCTCAAACTATCAAGATAGAAGGACATATCAAGAAGAAAAATGCTCAAGAACTGAAAGATCACATTGAGAATCAAGAAATGAATCCGACCATATCTTGTAAAGCATTGGAAGATACCACTCTTCAAACTCTGAATATAGAAGGACATATCAAGAATAAAAAGGTTCAATCAGTGAAAGATCACATCGAGCATCAACAACAAGTTCTCCAACTTTTAAAGGATAACGCCACTTTGGTGCAGAATCGAATGAAACAATAGGTAGATCAACATTGTAGTGAAAAATGTTTTGATGTAGGTGATTGGGTATTTTTACAGGTACATCTCAAGCAAGCTATTTATGAGAAGGAAATGTTGGCAATACTACATGCACTTAAGAAATGGCAACCTTACCCAATGGGAAGACATTTCAAGGTAAAAATGGATCATGATAGTCTTAAATACTTTTTAGAACAAATATTATATTTAGAAGAACAGAAAAAATGGGTCACAAATATGTTGGGTGATGACTTTGACATCATCTATAGAAAAGGGAAGCAAAATTTTGTTGCAGATGCACTCTCAAGAAAGGATGAGGACATGGAAGCATTATTTTGTGCTATCTATTATCCAACCAGATTGGATAAATGAAGTAAGGGATGAATGGAAGAAGGACGAAGAAGTGTGGCCACTCATTCAAAATTTGCAAAAGATCTCAATTCAAACAATATTGCGAGAACTTGAAGAGGAAGATAAAATCATATTTGAACCTAGAGCAGTCACAGAAACAAGAACCCGACAGCTACGAAATCGATCAATTTCAGAGTATCTCATCAAGTGGAAGAACTTACCTGTTGAAGATTCCACATGGGAGGACAAGAATTTTATACAGAAGCATCAACAACTACTCAAGTGTTGAGGACAACACGTTTTGAAGGAGAAGGGCATGTTAGGCCCCTATACTACTAGTGTGACCCCTTATTATTATTAGTACAACCCCCTTATTATCATTGTACCCATGTAGTCCCCATATTGTTACTATTGTGCCCCATAGAAGCCCACTATTGTTATTATTGTGCCCTTACATTATTATTGTTATGTCAGCTCTAATTATATTACGACCCCTTAGACTCCTATATATAGAAAGGAGGTCTTGTCATTTGTATCATCCAAGAATTGTTAATTTATGAAATGTAAAGGAGGTTTCCCCCTCGAAGAGGCTGAATTCTAAGGCGTTGATCTATATTTTCTATCTTTTTGTGCGCTAGTTTTATAACAGTTGGCAGCTTCTTTTCCGTTTGGTGTAGTGGCTCCGACTGGGGATAATGGGACCAGTTTCCAAAAAGATATTTTGATAGTGTTGATGGGGTGATATATGATGTAACGTGAGGACGTTAAGCTAAGTGTAATCTAATATAAACTATTTGAACACATGCATATATCCTAGTTTAAACACTAATAAACTATAACTATGCCTGAGAATAAAGTAAAGTATGTGATCTACAATAATGTCCTATAGCAATTGGTAATAATGATCATTCAACTGCAATAAGAAGTGAAATCGTTTAACAATAATTGTTTTGGATAAATAGTTAGCCAAAATGATTATGAAAGATATATCGTATATAGAATCGTTCATATATTCAGTAGAAAATTAAAGCCAACACCATACAAAAGTGCAATAATGCTAACTGAAATTCAAACTTTCATACATAAAACAATTAAAGAAAATTTATTGCCTGATACACAAATAAAAAATAATTACAAGATAAAAGTACCATATATGATAAGTTATGCTCATGTGTTTCAGCAATATCAACCTAATTCGAATCAATCCTACATCATCTAAGAGTGCAAAAGTGCAATTTCAGTAGAACGTGTGAGATATAAAAGAAAATAGTTCATGTTCCATTCATCCATTAGAACCTCCTCAAAGGTACACACATGCATGTTTTGAATAATGTTTTTGATAAAATTTATAGACCCCTCTCTAAATGCATGAGAGGGGTTTAAATACTAAAATTATAGGTCCTAAAATAGATTATTACAAAAATATTTGAGGAGGTTTAAACGACCTTCCTCAGATTATGCTAAATAAAACTAAAATAAAAGTAAAACAAAGTGACTAACACCTTTGCATTTGATCATTAAGATCGCAGATATCTGTCATTGGTTTGAGTTGTGTTGGTTGGCCGATCGCAAATTTCAATTGTCCAGTAAATATAGCGTCCATCAGTGTTGGCACCATTTTTTGTGTGGAGGTAGTTAGGCACCGCAAGGTCATCCACTAGTTGTATGGTTTGACAAAGAATTTCCAGTATGCTTCCCAATCAACTTGCTCGTTTGTCTGATCACCTCCCCCCTTTCCTTTGTTGCTTGTCTCCATTTTTGCTCCAGTTGATTAGCGTTTGGAAGAAATCCTGGTATAGATTCTGCAACAAGGTTGGCACCATGTAGATTTTCGTTAATGGCTTCAATGATGTTGTTTGTTGTTGATGTCGTGACCATTGTTGCCCTTTCTTCTTGCTTGAGACGTGAATCCCAGTCTACAAATAGAATTTCTTTATGTGATTCCTCCAGTTTTGGAAAACTAGCCTTTCTCCCATCTTCTGATTCTTACCAAGTGATAAAGTCAGAAATACTTTTATGGATTTCATCATACTCAAGCTTCATGTCGACGACTTGGCTTGTTATCTTATCACTGATCTCATAATAAGGATTTATTTGCGAGATTTCCTAGCACAGAAGTTCCTTTTGTTGCATTAGTTGTGCGTTAAGGTTGAGTGCTTCTTTTATGAACTGATCGATTTGTGGACAGTCTTTATACTTCTTTGTCATAGCTTGAATCCACGCATCCTTTTCTGCTAGGCTAGCTTGATGTTGTATTTGCATCTATTCAAACTCATGTTGTAGTTTGCCAATTTGTAACTCTACTTGTTGGTTAGATTTTTCTTGCTCTAATTGTTGTTCCAACAACATGATATTTTGTTCCTTTTCTCTTAGCAGCATTTGAACCTATGTTTCTTTATCAATAGTTGTCATAGCATAGGATCCTACAAATTGAGACATTTTTGCAAGGTTCTCAGATGGGTCCATGGGTGAATCTTTCCAGACAATGTCCATTGGTTCATTGTCGGGAGTGGTAATAGCTGCAACACCTAACTTTCTTTTCTTCCTCTGCCCTTTGATGAAAGCTTTATGGGCAGGGCTATAAAACACATCTAATGGGGTAATTTCCTCAATTCTCAAAATAATTTCAGAAGTGGAGGTGGCAGGAATGAACTCCACATCCTAAGTGCCTACAGTTTTCTTCATTGTAATTTCTTGAGTTGATTTTTTCTATGGAGTTTGTATCTAGGATGTCTATTCCTCTGTATGAAGCTTCTTATTAAAATGCTCCCATTCTTTTTCTAAATCAAAAACTGGGGGTTTCACCGATTGAGTGGAAGTAGAGGGAATTTCAGCCTATTTCTTTGCCGAGGTTTGTTCGGCTGCTTTTTCTGTGGTTCCAGTTGTTTCCCTTTCGGACACTCTATTTTTATTGCCCCCATTCTGTAGATGTGAGTGCTCTAACTCATGAGTATATTTTTCCGAGACTCTACTTTGAAATTTTCTTTGGAATTCTCTCTGGAGCTTTCGTTTAAGCTTACACTGGGAGTTGGCACCCTTATTGATTCAATCTGTAGCAAGTCCAATGGGACCTATAATAATCTCCTTTCCCTATATTCACGAAAGGCTTCAAGATCATCTGTGGAAAAAATTAGTGATGCCATATGCGTCAATTAGGAAAACGTCTCTTTTTGTAGGAAGAGGTCATCAAAGGAATCTTCCTCATGGGTGAATGGTTTCACTTTCACCATAGTAGTGAAGTATTTGGCGGTTCCATTTGGGTCATATTGTCTTCTTGGGAATGTAGCTAATTTTAGAGATTTCATAATCTCTGCTTCCTTGCATGCATGTCCAAAATTTTGTAGTGAAAACACACCAAAATGCAACGGAAATGTAGGCCAAATGGCCTTTTTCTGTTCCTTCAATCCTTTGCTCAGCCCACCTTCCCCTATTGTTTGGTAGGTTATCTCCCTAGCCATTAAATTATGAGGGACATAGTATGGGAGGACATGGGGTGAAGAAATTCTCCCAAATACTCTGATATATGTAAATGTCTCATCCCCAAACCATATGGCTATAGGTATGATATCTACTTCAACTTCTATAGAAAATATAGAGGCACTCCTGTTGTAGACATGTTTATGAATAGGCAGCATAACTCCTTGATAAATTCTGTAAAAATGGGGCGAAACTGAGATTTACACATACTCTTATGATGTATGGATAGGAAGTGGGTCTTGGGCAGTCCACTTCCATCCCATGATAGGAAATTTGGAACCAAAATAGATAGCGTCCATTATATAGGCACTCATGAAAAATGGAGGGTAAACCCTAGAAGAGATACTCCTCTTTCTCCTATACTCCATTATGGATTTCGCCAAATTATCAGACAAAATTTGGGCCCAATTCATTATTGTTGCATTTACGGCTGCATCTATTAATGGAAACCATTCTAGGGAAATTTTAGTACTATTGGGCTTGTTGAACATTCTACATAGCATGGTTGCTGCTAAACTATGAGGGGGAGAGATAGATTTTGTAGAATACATACCCATATTATCCTTTTTGATCTTGCCTTCGCTTTTAGTCCAGGTTTGTGTGATGTATGTTGGGTCTTCATTCTCCTTAGCAAATTTCTTGAGGAACTGTTTATTGTAGAGATTTTGTGGCTAGATTGTACATAAGCCATAGATTGTCCTGTGAAAAGGATCCCATAACTTCTTGCCTGCTATTCTTATTCTCTATTCGAGATGTCCACTTGATCGATTATCCACTTAACCATATCTGTATATGGAATTATCTTCAACCTCACGGCTATACGGTGCAGAAATGAGCATGATGTTTCGAAAAAGGAGGTGTCGAAGGAAATATGACCATCGAATGTGGCATTTGTTACCAGAGATCTTGGTTTCTCTTCTTCTAATAAAGCATACATGGCCTCCCATGTTGAGGTTCCTTCGTATTTTCTGCATGTAGTGTCAGAGAACAGAGGGATCATTTCTGATTTTTCAGACGCAGTTGCCTTTCCCCTCTTTACCATTGCTCCCAACAACTCTTCCTGTGGATTTTTAATGAAAATGGAGCGAAGAAAAAGCTATCGGATAGACACAAGTAAAAATGAGCATAAGAATGAATGACACAGATTATTTTGAAAAGGTGACAATAAAGGAGTTTTTATTAAACGCGAGTGATAAGATATCGTATCACGTCGAACAACTTTTCAAACGTAAATGCCACTATCCCATACTAAATGCCCACTAATGGTTTCGTATCCATAGCTTTATTGCTCATTAATGTTTTGCATCATAATTCAAGAAAGAAACTTATTAGGGTGTTGAGATTTTTATCTGCGAAAATGCTGATTTTTCGATTTGCAATGCAATATCGCAGATTGCATTATCGCATTTTGTGTGTGCACTTTCTTTCCCATTCCTTTGGTTTCTACGAAATTTGATATGTGGGGCATTCTTTATTAGTTTTAAAAGCATATCTTATTTGATAGGGTTTTCCTTGTAAAGCTTTTCTTTGTCACGTAGCAGACTTGAGTGTTTTTATAACATATTTGTTAATCGAATCCGGGGTCCCATCGCATTTCGCAATATCGCAGGGTTTATAATTTTCAGATCTTTCTTAAGGGTTTCCAATGTGATGCGGTAAGGGTGAATGTATCATCGCAATATCACATATCACATGGTTAAAGATACTTTGTGAAGGTGCACTCTTTGCAAGTGGTGATATGTGATGCGGGCCTTACTTTAATAAGAAACGTTTCTAGGACCTAGTTCAAAATGAAAAGTCTAATAGTTTCAAGGTTAAGCGCAGTAATCCCTTTTGATTTATTTTCCGCGAGTTTTGGTCATTAACAGGGTTTTTGACATGCTTGATCATGCGATATGAAAAAAGGCAAGCATCTGCTAGTTTTTCAAAGGGTTTCATCTTGATATCTTGCTTTATTCCAAAAAATAACAAGAAAATGTCTAAATGTTAAAAAAAAAAAATTAAAGGAATTTTTAAGGGTCCCCGTTTATTAATAGAATATTAGCTATTATGTTAACGAATGGGGGGGGGGGTTTGAATAGCATAACAATTGGCGATTCGCTGGAAGAACATCTCTGATATTTTTTTAAATTTCTAAAAACTTCCAAAATAAAGGTAGTTTAGAAAATAAAGATACACTAAATATAAGATAAGTAACATTACTTTGAATCATAAAAAAGACATCTACCTAATTACCATTCTTTTCAATATGAAAGTTTCTTTGTCTACATCAGTCATTACTTAGCTTTAAAGATAAGAATAGGGGGATTCTCACAAATCAACTTTTAGGTGTACTCAATTGTGATAGGGAGCCTCTGTTGCCAGTAGGTGTTCATAGCCTCGGCAGGGTTACCTTTTAACTAGCAATGATTCAATATCCCATCTAGATAAGAATGCAATCCTTAAAGATAAGTTCAGGTTTATATACTTGTTTTTCTAGACAATTCTCTTTTCTTTAAAATTTTCATTTTACTCCTTAGAGGCCATTGTCTTGGTTTGGTGACCAAAGTTGACAATGTCATTCACTAGCTGTAACTTAGATGAACAAGCTGGCTCTTGATGAGACCCCTTGTCTTTTGATTGATGCAATATCAAGCCACTACCTTGTTTTGATATGCAGTATTGGTAATGTCAACTAGTTATTCCCCTATGATCATGGTAAGTCGGCTCTTGATGAGACCTCTTATCCTTTAAGTCTAAGCATATTTTAGAATTACACTCTAAGGATGAAAGCTTACTAGATGGGGAGAATCATTGACTCTTTAAGATTTTCTGGATGACAATTGTAGAGTTAAAGATACTTTTCTGTAGAGAGACTTTGCTTTGTTGAAGATACTTTTCTGGATTGATGGTAGAGCAAAAGTTTCTTTATAAAGTTGAGGTTTAGAAAAAGATAAATAATTTCGGCAGAGAACAAGAAATTTCAGAGCAATAAACTTAACCCATGTTTCAAATGTGAAAGTCATCTTCTTAACCATCTTTACTTATACAAGCAAAAAGTCAAAATATAAAAGATACTATTATTTTTAAAGCCGAAAGTAAATGCTACTCAACTTTTATTTTTCCTAAAAAGTAAAAAAATAATATACAAGGAATAGAAGGGGTGATCTTCTATGAAAAATATTTCTTAAGGATCTTCCCATTAACAGGTAGAGATTCTCTATTTCCTAATAAATCTTGTAATAAAAAGGTTGATGGGCCTATATGTTCCATCATCTGAACCAAGCCAAGCCACATTTGTTGGAACTTGGTATGCTTACCTTTTTCCTCGTGTGCTTTATCCCATTTCAATACTAGGTCTCCGAGCAGAAAGGATTTTGTACTTACAAAATTAACATCAAAGGAATATTTGACTAACTGTTGATGATGTACGTGTGTAATTTTGACCTTTTCCCTTTCTTCTTTGAGCTTAAGGATTTATAATTGTCTCACTTGCATAGAAGAGGAAGGGGTTTCTTCAGTAAATTGAACTAGGGCTAGCGATGGAATAGTTACAATTGTTGGAAGGACAACTTCTTTCCCATAGACCAAATTAAAAGGAGAACTACCTATGAAGGCCTTCTGTGTTATTCGATTTGCCCATAGAGCAAATATTAAAGATTTATGCTAGTTTTTCTGACTTCGATTAATGGTTCGTTTAATAATTCTTATGATATTTTTGTTTGTAGATTCGGCTAAGCCATTTCCTTAACGATAATAGTTAGCAGAGTATTTAAGTTTAAAACCTCTTTTAAGAGAAAATTTTGTCATAACATTGCCTAAAAAATAAGATGTGTTATCAAACATAAGGGAAAATGGCAGACCAAATCCGGTAATAATAAATTGATCGATGAATTCAATGATGTTTTTAGAATTGGCTATCTTAAGCGGAATTTCTTTCACCAATTTTGTGAAGTAATTAGTTTTTGTAAGAATGTATCTATGTTGCTTAGAGGAGTGAGGAATGATCTCACGAATTTTGTTCAATCCCCATTGTTCAAATGGATGTTCAATGTTGACTGGTTGCAATGGTAATGTGGGTTTCCTCTGTCTTCTAGTAGTTGTTTGAAAAACTTTACATTTCCTTACATAATTGTGTGCGTCCTTGAATAAGGTTGGCCAATAATAGCCAGCATGCAGGATTTTATGTGCGGTTGTATCCCCTCCAAAATGTCCACCAGCTGGTCCATCATGGATTTCTTGCAAAACCTTTTCTACCTCAGATTTTTCAAGACATCTAAGCAAAAAAGAATCATAAAGTATTCTAAATAACACATTATTGATGATTTGATATTGTCTAGCTTTTAGCCTCAAAACCCTTTTTCTTTGGTAACTTAGTTGTGGAGGGGCATACCCATTTTTTAAATAAAAGATGATATTAGCATATCTTGATTCAGTGTCATTAAAGCTCACCTCATATACTTGTATATCGTCACCTGAATCTTGTAGCGCTGATAAGTTAGATGCTCCTGCTAACATTATGCAAAAACCTTGACCTTCTACAATTTTAGCTAGTTTGATTTCAATGTCATATTCTTGCAGTGTCGTTTCCCAATTTGCCCTCTTCTCACCTACATCCCTTTGTATTAATAATTTTCTCACTGCTGAGAATGGTACTACTACCTTTGTGTGGGTTTTGAGGAGGAAGGGTCTAAAACTATTTATAGATTTTAAAACAAAAAAAAGCTTGTTTTTCAACATCTGAATAGTTCAATTCAGCCCCCTGTAAATTGGAGCTAAAGAAAGAAATTGGTGCTTCGGCTTTATCATCATTGACCTGTGTTAATATAGTTGCATATGATTTCTCGCAAGCAAAAGTATATAAAATGAAATGATTAGAAAAATTAAGAGTTTCCAAAGAGGGAGCATTTATGATCGCTTGTTTAATCAAATCAAAGGCTTCATGCTCTGTGTGTCCCCATTTAAAAAAAGAATTTTTCTTAATCATGGATTGAAGAGGTAAAACAATTCTTGAAAAGTCAGGGACAAATCTTTTAACAAAATTTATCTGTCATAGGAAAGATTGCATAGACTTTTTGTTATGACGTAAATGAATTTCGGAAATTTCTCTTAATCTATCAGGGTCAATGTGAATCCCTTCTTTGGATACAATGAATCCAAGGAGTTTTCCTTCACTTAACGCAAAGAAATATTTCTTGTGATTAAGAGAAATTTTGTACCTCTGACAACCTTCAAAGATTTGTTTTAAATCTCTCATATGATTACTACGCTTTTTGGAGTATACAGTTATGTCATCTAAATATATGACCATTGATTTATTTACCAAACCTTTGAAAGTTATGTCCATATCTCTTTGAAACGTTGCACCAGCATTGATTAATCCAAATGACATCTTTTGATAGGCATAGCTGCCCCATTTGGTTCTAAATGTCGTCTTTAATCGGTCATTTGGATGTACTAGAATCTGATTATAACCTGAAAATCCATCTAGGAAAGACATTAGTTCTGAGCTTGCAACTGATTGCAATATTTGTTCCATAGGAGGCAACGGAAAGTTGTCCCTTTGACAAGCTTTATTGATATTTGCGGAAGTCTATACATATTCAAATATTACCATTTTTTTCTGACTGGGACAAGGTTGGAGACCCACTTGGAATGTCTGACTCGCAAAATAATCTTGGCTTTGAGAAGTTTATTTAATTTAGATTTAATCTGATTTTCTAAATTGGGACGAATCTTTCTCAATTTCTGTTGCACAGGTTTTTCATCAGATGTCATGGGGATGGTATGTTGAATTATAGAAGTGTTGTATGTTGTATGTTGAATTATAGAAGTTCCAAGCAAAGGCATTCTTATATTTCTTCAATAAATGTATGAAGGTTGATTTTTCATCTAATGTAAGACCTGGGCCTAGATTGATATTTTGAGGTTTAAGGTCAATTCCAAGATCAATCAATTCAAACCTTAGAGTTGAACTCTGAAATTTTGAGTTGATCAGTCTTTTGAATCTATCCTTGAAGTCATATAAATCTTCCAACTTAACTACAGACTTAGGTATATCATTCATTGTTGCGTCTTTCTTAAGCTAGTCATCATGTTGATATTCATCAATTATTTGGTCATCATAAGAACCTTCTGATGTCAAAAATCTTATGATATCAGGATCATTATTAAAGACTCACCAATTGGTGACATTGTCAGGAATCGAAGGCCTAAAAATCAATTCAATAGAAAAGCGAACGAGACTGTAATCTCCTGGTGGAATGAGCTTGGGGGCCACATTATCCAAAAGATCGGTGCTTGTGTTTTGGAGTCTTGGGATAGCAGAAATAATAAGTTTGATGGCTTTATACAGGCCTTGAACTAATGCTTCATATTCAACAGTGTTGCTTGTGCAATCAAATTCAAGTATGCATGCTAACATAGTTTTTTCCCCTTCTAGGCTAACTAATATGCATCCTGCTCCTGCTCCATCCTTGGATTTAGATCCTTTAAAAAGTAATTTCCAAAATAAAGAGCTAACTACAGGTTTATCTAAAAAAATTATAAACTTAGAAGTATCTGTTTGAGAAAAGTTTTCAACTTGCGATGCAACATAATTTTCCAAGAAAGGTGAAGTATTTGCATTGAAATTTCCTAGAAATGATTCGATTGAGTAGTTTCTGAAAATATTGCTGCTATACGCAACTAGTTCATTCTCTCCTTCTAATTCTGTAACAATATACTTTTGATGTTTTTCGCGATCAACCTATTAGAGTCGGTCTTGAGCCCTCCATCAGTGATCAAAACTCTTTTCATTTTCTTAGGTAGGTGTCTCATCAGTGTCATGTTTTGCATTCCATTAGGCATGCCATAACCCTGATGGAGGAGCTGGTGTCTTTGTGCCCCTCTTGGCATTGTTGGATCAGGTCATATCAGTCATTAAGCTCTTTCAAAGCTTGTCTTGTTTTGTCTTGAAGTCAATTCCTAGGTCTAGGGTTTTGGTCATTTATCTCTACAAGGTCATGTCTCTGAAAGTTCAAAAGTGCTCAGCAAGCCAGAGGGAGGATTGTAATTGTTGGAGAGGTAAATCCCCTCTGCGGACAGAGGCGATCCCACTAGCCCAAAATGGGTCTAGCAACAATCAATCACGCTATTATGCAAGTTCCTAGTTGTAAATCGAAGGTGGATAAGAAGAACCAACCTGGAATCCCACGCTATTGTCGTAGATGAGTTGATATCCCCGTTCTCTAGCTCCGGCAGGTCACAATCCTAGCGATCTTCGCGTATGGACACCTGCACATGCAAAGAACGAAGTGAAATACAAGCATAAAATCCACGATATACAACTATATATCAGTCAGAAAGGACATAAATCAAACATCATCATCATGAACAGTAAGATTGGAACCATAATAATAGTCATTTATTAATGAACAATCAGAGAAAATTACAACCAATGTTCTGACGTTGAATCTCTCCTCTGGCTGGGCAAGCAGCTACATATGCCTTGCAATAGATCCTTCTCTCTCTCTTTACTTGTGGATACACAGTTCAGACTTCCGGCAGCATAACCTCACTATAATCAATACTAGCACCAATACATCAGAACTCAAGAACTCCAGCACTTCGGAACTAGCTTGTCAAGTTCATGAGGATGGGCTTTTATAGATGGAGAAGGGAAGAAGATACAATGCATCCAGACACTCATTGTGGATTGATATTATCCCCAAAAAGCTGCTGTGGATAGATGATGAGTCTCGACATCTTTAAAGCCAGCTTTATTCCAAAAAGACTGATGACAATAAAAGGAAAAAAACATCCGGCGCGCGTTTGTCAAAAATCTTTCCCAAATTTGGTTGGCGCGAGTGTTGTTCTAAGACAGAGCGCCAATGGTCGCACCCTTTTTTAAGGATCTCATTTATTGGCGCGGGTAAGACATTGTGGACCCGCGCTAATGGAAAAAGGGCACTTTTCAGGGATATTTTGCAGAAAGTGTCTTCAGGGAACATGAAGTACATACTCAGGGGAACATAATGCAAGTGTTTTTAGGTTATGTCACTGTTCACAAGTCCCGGAATGCGTCCTCCAACGTATGGAAACAGGGGTAACAGGGACGGTGACCAATGGTGACAAATTACTGTGTAACAGATGCCCCTAAAGCATGAGGCCCGAGAGAGAGAGAGGGGTGAAATGCTTTACAAGAACACATGTAGCTGCCGCCGAGAATTTGCATTGAGAGATACAACCGATAGCTCAAGTACATGATATACATGGTATGGTCGCAGCCACCCATAAGAGAGTACATGATAATCTAGATCCATAATATGGGCGTAGCCATCTGGTTAGGATCAATGAATAGACTCAGGTATGGTCGCAGCCATCCAGTGAGTCATGTATCACGCCTAGATTACAATAGCAAAATCCAGGGTCTTACGCTCCATCTCGACCCGAACAAAAGTGAAAGTTCAAACATGCGAATATATGAGCTGAAGTCGAACATGCATGAACATCGTCTGATTACCAGTCAATAATGGGAACTGTTAACAGATGCGAGAGGTACCACCAGTAATGACAATGGCCCTCAAGGTACTATAGGTACAATCTACGATGTGTGAATTAGTGATCTGATGTCGAACACCCGTAGAATCATTCAATCGGAGGCCAATGATGAAAACCTCGCGTCGAACACGAAGAACCTGCCATTAAGGCATGCAGGATCCAAGGCACCGGTAGGGAGTCTCTAGATCAACTTCCTGGATAATGAGCTGAAGTCGACAGGACGTGACCTTGATCGAAGGTGGGCCATAATGTTTCCCACATCATCGACACGAGACAGAGAGATAATGTTGTGAATCAGGATTATATGAGCTATCAGAGGTTGTTTTTCTGCAAAGGTCAACTTCTCTTGAACATATCGGCGGCACGACAGTGGAGTTGGCAGTATTTGACATTAATGGATCAGAGGTCATGGTGATGTAGCAATGAGCAGATGAGAGGTCAAACAGGATTATCCAAACCCACGGAGGCAAGTGAAGAATGAGATGAAATATCCCCACCCAGACACGAAAGCAGAGAAGTGCCATGTTCAAGAGCGACATACTGCCGACACGACAATAGTTATGGTTCCAAAAAATTTCTTTTTCCCCCACCATTTCTGGCGAGTACCCCAATTATTTTTAAGAAGCTTGATGGGGATAACATATGCTTTTGGTGCGTCATTTCGACAATCATCCGATGTCATTAGGTTTTAACGAGTCTGACAAAGGAAGAACTCGGCGTCTTTTCATGTTTAGAGAGTTTGAAAAGACAGCGGAAAAGAAAACTCCAGGGTGTCCTTTTTCGTAAATTTGTGTCTCTCGAGCCCGAAAAAGTATAAAACAATGCTCGAAAGAACCGCCCGACCATTACGATCGAGGAGTACTTTTCATAAGTAGTGATTTTAATCTGAAAAAGTAAAAAAGGGATCAAAACCACGTCGTTTCGTAACCATTTACGAGTTTGAAATGACAAAAACCCGGTAATCTTTTTATGATTTAACGGTCGACAAAAAGAACTTAAAACGACCGCCCCTTATTAACGTTTTAACGAGTCAAGAGGAGTAACTCGGCAATCTTTTCATGTTTAGCGAGTCAGAAAAGAGCTGAAAGATAACTCTAAAAAGGAGCTTGTTTCATTGCTTTGAGTTGCACCAACCCCTGTCATCATACAAAACAGCGTAAAACCCACTTTGACATAAAAATATTCCAAAAATACTCAAAAAATATCATTTCTAATGTATTTTTAGGTCAAAAAATGTTATAAATAGTGAAATGGTAAAAAATAAATTTACTTTTCACTTTTTACCTTGTGAGTTTACCATTGGAGGGTTTTGGGTGCAAATTTCAACTGCTGATTGTGATCAATCCAGGAGATCATTCGAGCCACCGTCTGAAGCAGGTAAGAGGCCTCATCCTTAGCTTTATTTTCATTCCATTTTTTCAGCTTTTTATCCACAAAATGATCCTCTGCAAGGGGGATTGCAAAAACTAGGGTTGCGCCCATTGGCGCGAGTTTCCCGCACGGGTTCGCGCCAATGGGATTTTCTGCCCAAAGGGGGCGCGACCTTGGCGCGACTGTTTTAGAAACAGTCGCGCCAACCGCGCGACCTAAATTTGCCATGAATTTAGCCGTTGAAATTGCAATTTTTCCTGGTTTTTGTCTTCACCATTGATCTAATGATGACATTTTCGACTTTTTGGTTGCAGGGTTTGGTCAGAATGGCTATAGAATGGAGAGAACGAGAGCACGATGCCGTGGATGCCATGGCAATGGAGGATGATGCATGCATGGCTGCTCTGAGAGACTGTGGCTTGAAAAAGTTCTTCCTTACCTCATACTTACGTGCACAACCTGAGTTGCTGCGATTCATCGTAGATGCTTGGGATACAGAGGATCAGGTATTTCGCCTGAAAGACCAGACATTGGAGTTAGATGTTTCTGATGTCTATTTTATTACTGGTCTATCACGGCGAGGTGCACGGCCCATCTTGACTGGTAGTAGGCCTTCTGGTGAGAAGATGGGAGAGGTGATGGAAAGAATCTGTCCTGGGGCACATTTTGGATCTAACAGTGCCAAAGTAGACATTATCACGGTTCCCGACTTGGTACTACGAGTGATATTGTTCACCATTACACGGACGGCTGGGGTACAAGCACCCCATGAGGCCAGCAAGAATCACTTGCTGCTGGCAACTGAGTGTCTGAATCCTACTTTGTTTGATTGGGCCACGGCAGTGACAACAAACATCAAAAGGCAGCTTACCAAGTGTAAGCGTGATGGGAACAAACAGTTCGGCTACGGATCTATCATAGTGACTTTCTTCCTGGAGCGACTGCCGATATTCCGGGTACAGGGGGGCATAGTGTTATAGACAATTTTGTGCCTTGCATGAATTGTCAATAATCCAAGGGATCCAAAGTCCCTAAACATGATGTTCCTACCCCTAGAGGAACAAGGTCAGCAAACCAACAGCTCTCAGATCAGTTCTACACCTGAAAACACTCAAAAACAAGCAATCCTGAAATCAAAGCAGGTGCTCCACTAGGCTTCTGCGCTGAAACTCAACTCCTCCATGGTGTACCTGCGTTGCAAAGCAAGTGGAACAAAGGCCACCTGCGCTGAGCGAGATGGGACAAGTGGCACACTGAGTCATTGCTCTGGAATCTTCCAAAAATGACACTTGGATCAGGGGTTTCGCCTTGTGATGAGTCAGAGGCTCTGTTTCTCCAAGTGGAAGCAAAGTTCACCAAGTGGATTCAAGAACTGAAGAGAGAGAGGACACAAGGCAGCTACACATCAGTTGCAAGCTGACTCATCCTTTCTCAATTCATCTATATATTGAGCTCTCTCCTATGAGCTCAAGAGGCCGGAATTTAGCGCAAAGAATTGCTGTTGGTTTACAGTTGTGAGCATTGGGTGATTGCTTGAGGGAGGTGAAGAAGAGATTTCTCTCCGTCGGGAAGGTGATGCTGGATTGGACCTCGCATGGTTGTATCACCGCCTGAACCTTACTTCTATATATTAATAAAACATTTGAGGTTCTTCTATTCGCATGTGTTTCAATGATGTATTGTCTTACTTGCGTCTTTGATTTACGCTAATCCTTGAATCATTTATGCATGCATGCTTCTTGTAGTTTCCTTTTCTTGTCTTATTTGCAGGATCTCGTGTAGCTGGGCCCGTGAAAAGACTTGGAGCTGGGAGCAAGCGGCAAACAAAGGAGATAGGATCGACCATTTGCGCAAGACATCGGTAAGTGGATCTATCCTTTTTATCTCTTGCATGTCATAAAGAAGAAACTTTAGATAGCTTTGCTTTCAGCTGTTGCTAAGGAACTGTCACCCTTAGAGTGGGTTAGGGTCATTCCGAGTTGGATACTTTCCCCCACAACAGACTGGCGACTCCACTGGGGATCGTATCTGTTTGATTGTGTTTGTAGTATTTTGCTATTCATTTCCTGAACAAAAGAGTACCAAATCGAAAAGCTTTTGACTATATCAAAAAGCGAAGTAGAGGGCAGCTACTCTAGCTCATTTCTGAGCATGTTCATGATTTGAAGAGCTGATCTACAAGGATCCTTGTAAGCTCTTAGTGATAGCTTTTCATCCTCCTAATCATCTCTTTGTGTGTGCTTGACTGATTGCTTCTGATTTGAGCAAAAACTGTGCATTTTTTAGAAAATTGTGACCCGGAAACTGTGAAAACGCAAGTTTCGTTTTCCAAAGCAGGTAGTACACAGGCTACCTGCTTTGCAACGCAGGTCCCGAAGGGGCTACCTGCGCTGAGAGCCAGACTGGCTGAGCAGCACCTGCGTTGGCCCAATTTTTGCCTAGTGCAGTTGGGGTTTCCTCCTTTTTCTTGCCTGTTTTCACTATAGTTTTTGCAGCAAGTTGTCTTTCTTGTACCAGTTCTGAAACCAACCTTACTTGCCATCATTCCGCCTCTGTTATATAACGAAATTGTACTTGTTCTTTTGTATTTCTTACTTCATTTACAATTTCCCATAACGAAGAGTAAACTAGTCTTGCTTTGGCCTCTTAGATCTGAACCTGTGTTAGGCGTTTTGCTGGTCTAAAGAGTTAGCTTGTTTGTTGTCCATAGCTGATTGGTCTTTTTACTTTCGTCATTATGGTTTGATTTCATGTATTTCCAGTGATTAAACAAGTAAATCTTAAGGTGTCTTCTGATTTTGGACAAGCTTGTTTACTTTCGCTTTAAATCGAAATCAAAGTTATATAACAACTTTCTTTTTGTAACCCATCAACATTAAGAAAGGGAAAAGAAAATACATGCATTGTGCATTTTGCATTTGACTGTTTGCATGACGATTTAGGAAAATTGCATTAGTGTGTGTGCTCTATGATCTGTGTGAAAAGATTTGCCTTTCTTCTCCCTCAGTAGTTAAGATTTTCAAAGTTGAAAGATTGAAAAGTTTGCTTCTCATCTTAGACTGCATTCAGGAATTTGTTACATACATCTCGTGGTGATCCTTAAAGGCAAACTGCTAAACAAGATCAACATTAAAATAAATTCAATTTACATAACAACGCTTTGTAACATAACGCAAACACATAGAGGTCTAGGTAGAGACGTGTTCCGGCGTCGTTAAACATAGTGACTGTCGATCTCTACGAAGGTGGGTGATTCCTCCTGAGAGTCGGTGGCACTAATACGGACTTGTGCTCCCACGTACCGTCGCGTATATATTGGGAGACCCCTATAGGAAAAAATCCTTTATCCATAGGAAGCCGTGTCGGCCGCCCTACTGATCGCGATGCAGTGAACACAGCATTCACGAAGATCGACCACCCGTACCGTAAAACGTATTCTGTGGTTTCGCGAAAAGTTTGGCACACCCTCTACCTAGAACTCCAGAGAAGTTTCTTTTGGCCTTTTTCAAACTCCATAACTGAAAAAGTCCATCCGAGCATTTGTCACTTCGGGCTCGTTAAAACATCGAAGGAGACTAGAGTCATCTTTAGCTTTTTCTCGACTCTTAAAACATGAAAAAGCAAAGTTGTGTCTAAAGCGTCGTTAATAAAATTTATTTTAAGCGGAACATAATCACCTATTATTCCCACGTTGATCTTTCAGTTGAAAAGTATGGAGCCCACCAACCAAGGAAGTCACCTTGGCGGAAATCCCAATCCCTTCTCCTCTTGGGGAGATGTTGGTGCGCCTCATATGGCCACATTGTCACTTCCAGGATTGACAATTGGCCTACCTGTATGGCTCTTTTCAACTAATGTAGTTCAGATCGCCACTAATCCTGAGCAGTCGAATCAACAGTCAGACCAGTCTAGAGCTACCCACCAGCCTTCCACTTCTTACAATTCTTCCTCTGATCCTTCATCTTCACAAGGTAGAGCCGGCAAAAGTCAGCCTCCCATGGAGAAGAAGGAAAAGAAAAAGAGAGAAAAGAAGCAGAAGGGGCCTATGGCGAAGGCGACTGGGGGCAAGCAAAAGACATCTGACAAAAATCCACACACTGCACCGACCGGGCCTAAATCGCCATGTGTCATTTGCAAAGGGACCCACTTCCATCGTGATTGTCCTTGTATTCCCCGGATACTAAGGGACTGGTCCCCCAGGTTGCACAACCCGGTAGCATCAACCTCTGGTAGTCATGTTGATTGCAGTCCGTCAACTAGCGAGAGTGAAGGACGAAAAGGGAGACCAAGATCACCCTGTATGTTGTGTGAAGGCGATCACGCCATCCACCGATGTCCATTCTTAGATGAGGCGAAGAGAGTTTTGGAAGATCGTCCGGTATCACCGTTACGACTTCCTCCTGGATACCAAAAACTCGTGCCTAATCCCTCGATAGTTGAAAATCCAGCTGGCCCGCTCAAGTGGTCAGCTGAAGTGTCAGTCATTGAGAATGAACCTGCTGAATCCAGACCAGACGAAAGTCTAAAGGTCGAAACGGCAGTTGACCCGGTTCTTCCTTCAGAGGTTTCATCCTCAAATGACACCGTCGTTGAAGATTCATCTTCAAATGACACCCTCACTGAAGAGGATAAGGATGACACCGTCCATATTCTTTTCATCAACACAGACTCTGATGAGCATCAGGGCAATGCGCCCATTCCTTTATCACAGGAAGGAACATCGTCAGGGTCGTATCCGGCCGTATATTCGGTCCCACCACCAAGCAACCTAGTTGTATCCTTTGATTGGAATCAACTAGGCAGACCCCGGTTACCAGCCAGTATCCCATTCAGAATCATCGTCCAAATCTACAGAATGGTGATGGCTGGAACTATCATTGATGAAGGGGCATCTGTGAGTATCCTTTCCTCTATTGCTTGGAAAGCACTGGGTTCCCCGGCGCTTTTACCTGAGATGAGAAATCTATCAGGTTTTGATAAAGGAACCAGTCACCCGTTAGGGATTCTCCCCAATGTTCCAGTTACATTGAAAGGGAAGACAGTTCATATGAACATCATGGTCGTCCAGGGACCCTTGGTTTATAACTTACTCCTTGGACGAGACTATATATATTGCATGGAGGCGATAGTGTCCTCACTCTTCAGAGTTATGTGTTTTCCGCACGAAGGAAGAATGGTCAAGCTCGTAGACCAACTTTCATTTCCAGGATCTCGCATCGCAAATAGTCAAATACCATCCCTTAACGGTTTATTCACTCAAGGAATGCCTCCACCCCCGGTTCTACTTCCCGATGAATGCGAGTGATTCGGAAAGAAAGAACTGGGACCCAGGGGGCATGCACCCTGGCCTGCCTTGGGCAGAGGAAACCTTGGGTATAAAGTTAATTTCCGCAGAAGAATGGACTAGTCCGTACCCCGTCAAAAGAGGGTTGTTCTAGGATAAAGTTCTTTTGTCAAAGTTATGTGAGTGATACAAAGTTCGCTCCCTTTGTCTAAAAAAGTAGGCTCTCCTAAGGGAGGAGATCCATTTGTGACGGCAAGTAGCCACCATCTTTGAAGTCAAGCCTCACCCATTAAAACATATGTTTTGAAGGATAAGTAGGGGCAGTCTCCAAAGAAAGAGATGAAATTGCTGCAACAAGTAGTCACCATCCTTAGCAACCTAATGATAGACATCGCCGAAAAGAGAGTTTAGTTTGCGGCAGCAAACAAAACCATTTTTCGGATAATAAGTAAGAGGGAAGAACCTTGAAATTATACTTTATACCTGGGGGCATGCGAACCTTTTGGAGTGCAAGCACGGGACGACTATTTATTTTTTTAAATTTTTAGGTCCTCCCTTTAAACCTGTAGGTCTAACCCGTTAAACTCGTAGGATTAGCCGTTTCCAGCTTGCATAAAGAAAGGATGTGGGGCAAAAGTTAAAACTTGCCAAATTGGAGTAGCTAATGAGGTATAGCTCCTTAAATAAGAATACCTCACCTGAGGCATTCCTTGTATTAAGACTGGTATATTTGAGCAAGGTTTGGACGCATTCAAGCTCGTTAAAAAATGAACTGCCCCTTAAAGTTTAGGGGGGCATATGCCTCATCTGCATTATTATTATGCTGGGGGCATCCATCATCGAGCAGTTTTAGCATATAGTTCATGCTCGTTAAAAAATAAACGCAAGAATTCGAGCAGTTTTAGCAATGTTCATGCTCGTTAAAAAATAAACATAAGTTGTGAGCAATCTTCCCCTACAGTTCAAGCTCACCCAGAAAAAATGAACCGGTAAATAACCTTGAGAAATGCAACCTTTGACAGCCATATTAAAAGCCCTTGGTCGTGTTTATATGCCATCACCTCCATCCGTTCATTTGGCCAATCGTTCATCTCCATATGTTTGTTTACCCATTTTGAGGAACAGCTGCGAAGAGTGATTTCACTTAGCCATCCTTGTGACACTGCCGTGATTGGAAAATTCCAACCTGTACCTGGAATCTGCTGCTATCCCAGTTTATCACTCGTTCCTCAAAAGACGAGTCTTCTTTGAGCTCTTTTCACTGACTCGTAAAATATGAAAAGTTTGCCGAGTTTTGGCCTTCCAGCTCGTTAAAGCGACCGGAAGAGCTATCCCTCCTCTAGATTTTAATCTTTTTGGACCTGAGGGATTATTGCACAAAAAGATCGAACGCTTGTTTTGTTCGGCTCGTTAAAGCAATCGAAAATTCATCCCTTCTGTATTGTTTTATACTTTTTCGGACTTAAGGGATTAGATGACGAAAAAGGAATTTTGGAGTTGACTTTATGTACCTTTTCAGACTCTCTAAAAATGAAAAGGATCGAGTTATCCTTGTCGTTAGACTCGTTAAATTCATTAAATAGCGACAAACTTGTCTTTAGACGAGAACGAGTTTCCCTATCGCTAGGCTCGTTAAAACATAGCGATGGGCTTGCCCGAAGGGCAGGTTATAGAACAAGCATATGTTATCCTCCTCAAGCTTGATAAAAAATAAAGAGGTACTGGTCAGCAATGACTGGGGAAAAATTGGGAGAACCTCACAGCTTTAATGGTAGCAAGTCGCTCTTGAACATGACACTTTGTCCTCCGTATCACATCGGGTTGGGTTGTTTCATTCACCGGTCTCATCACCATGGTCCTCGCCACACCATCCACATTTGGGGTAATGCTACCGATCCATCACATCAGTGTCGTTATATGTTCAAGAGATGTTGTTCTGCAAAGAGTCAACCGTGTCCCATCCACTACCATACATTTTCCTTCATCCATTTCATGACCGCCACCCTGAATCATACATCACAGTTTGTTTTCACCTCATCACAATCACTAGCTCCGTTCCGTGTCACTGATGTGGGATTCATTAAGGCCCTCCTTTGACGGATCGCTCCTTGTCGACATCAGCTCATTATCCAAGGAGTTGATCTAGGAACAACCCCTTCAGTACTTTGAAGCTTGCATGCCTCAATGGCAAGTTTCTCACTTCCGGCGACAGGTATACATCAATGACCTTCGACCAGAAGATTTTGCATGGTGGTCGACGCCAAGTCCTTTATTCCCACCATGTGAATTGTACTGCCGTACCTTGAGGGTCATCATCCTTATCGGTGATTCCTCTCGCGCTTGTTAACGGTTTACATCATTGACCGGTAATCAAGCGATGTCTTCCCATGTTCGACTTCAAGAAATTCTCACATGGATCGACTTGTACATCGAGTGAAGATCGGAAGAGATTGAAGACCCCGGATCTAGTTTCATCCATCCGGGCTGCGATATATATTCAGGATATAAAGACATTTGATATGTACATCATTGCAGCAGATGATCATCCTTCTCAAAGGATGATAATTTCAGCAGAGAATTATCAGTCTATCATCAGACGAT
The DNA here is from genome assembly GCA_031772625.1 of Pinus tabuliformis. Lineage (NCBI taxonomy): Eukaryota > Viridiplantae > Streptophyta > Pinopsida > Pinales > Pinaceae > Pinus > Pinus tabuliformis. Next base: position 1,114,713,810 of record CM062809.1, read on the forward strand.
CGTCTGTTCTATGTACCAAAATGTATTTATAAAGCTGAGCATGGGAATGCCCGCCTCAGCTAGATCATGAAAAAGTATGAAAGAATAATGTATTGTATTGTATCTTATTACAGGACACTTCTCAGCAGATTGAATGAACTTCGAATCCTCCTAATAAAGCATTTCACCCGATAAACGACTTCATACTTTAGGGGGCATCTGTTATAGACAATTTTGTGCCTTGCATGAATTGTCAATAATCCAAGGGATCCAAAGTCCCTAAACATGATGTTCCTACCCCTAGAGGAACAAGGTCAGCAAACCAACAGCTCTCAGATCAGTTCTACACCTGAAAACACTCAAAAACAAGCAATCCTGAAATCAAAGCAGGTGCTCCACTAGGCTTCTGCGCTGAAACTCAAATCCTCCATGGTGTACCTGCGTTGCAAAGCAAGTGGAACAAAGGCCACCTGTGCTGAGCGAGATGGGACAAGTGGCACACTGAGTCATTGCTCTGGAATCTTCCAAAAATGACACTTGGATCAGGGGTTTCGCCTTGTGATGAGTCAGAGGCTCTGTTTCTCCAAGTGGAAGCAAAGTTCACCAAGTGGATTCAAGAACTGAAGAGAGAGAGGACACAAGGCAGCTACACATCAGTTGCAAGCTGACTCATCCTTTCTCAATTCATCTATATATTGAGCTCTCTCCTATGAGCTCAAGAGGCCGGAATTTAGCGCAAAGAATTGTTGTTGGTTTACAGTTGTGAGCATTGGGTGATTGCTTGAGGGAGGTGAAGAAGAGATTTCTCTCCGTCGGGAAGGTGATGCTGGATTGGACCTCACATGGTTGTATCACCGCCTGAACCTTACTTCCATATATTAATAAAGCATTTGAGGTTCTTCTATTCGCATGTGTTTCAATGATGTATTGTCTTACTTGCGTCTTTGATTTACGCTAATCCTTGAATCATTTATGCATGCATGCTTCTTGTAGTTTCCTTTTCTTGTCTTATTTGCAGGATCTCGTGTAGCTGGGCCCGTGAAAAGACTTGGAGCTGGAAGCAAGCGGCAAACAAAGGAGATAGGATCGACCATTTGCGCAAGACATCGGTAAGTGGATCTATCCTTTTTATCTCTTGCATGTCATAAAGAAGAAACTTTAGATAGCTTTGCTTTCAGCTGTTGCTAAGGAACTATCACCCTTAGAGTGGGTTAGGGTCATTCTGAGTTGGATACTTTCCCCCACAACACATAGTGGCAGATCCAGTGCCACGGGAGCTGAGGTTGAATCGATGGGCAGAACTCATGCCCAGAGGAGGAGGGGGCCAGCGAATGGCCTGGAGGCCCGAGTTCTTTATCTGGCTTCGTCACCAGATGATCGTCATAGAGGACTGGCCCTATGCGGGCACGGATTACACTGGAGATCCCGATCTCCCACTGCCTGCAGGAGAGGACTGGGACGAGGAGCTAGGTAAGAACTCTTTGTGTTTTTAATGTTTTTTATGTATTTCAGTTTTTTTTTTTTTTTTTTTTGTGTAATACATGCATGTTTCTTACAGCATCTATATATATGTATGCAGATGTTGGTGCAGAGCGACCAGCTGACTTGCCTCATAACGTACAGAGAGCACAACCTGCAACAGACCCTTAGGTAGAGGGTGATGACGATCTAGTTCAGAACCTTGAGGCACTTACTCGAGGAATTCCATATTATGGCAGATTGGCCGACGTGCCTAGAGCGTACCAGAGGCACATGGTGGGAGTATCTACTCGCGTCCATCGTCTGTTGAGACGTTTGGTGTGGGTGGTGACATGCTATCATGATCATCACCGTGATTAGATGCCCAGGTTTCATTTTTGCATGCTTTTGAGAGACATGTTGTCAGTGGCTATATGAGTTTTGGACATGTATTATTTTTTGATTATGTAATGCGCGGAGCGCAAACATTATGACACACACGTATATATATACATATGCCTATGGTTTATTATTGTGTTTTCATGTGCTTGCTTGTATAATGGTTTATTTACAAATTACGCAAATGTCTATCTAATACATGATTAACCAATGCATCAAATAATGTGTTTAATTGTCGTGGAATATGCTGATATGTAATGAAATCAAAATTCCTTTCTAACAACCTCACACATAAATACAACCTTAGAATATGATGGTCTCTGATGGAATAACGCCCGTTGAGCTGGTGGACGACAAGTTGAGAGTCTAGGTTTACTACCAATACCCGAATGCCGAGATTAATTGCTTCAGCAAGCAGCTCGATTACGGCACAATATTCGGCGACATTATTAGTGGTATGACCTAAACACACACCTTGAAGATCTATCAACTCGCCATGAGGATCATAGATCACCCACGCCGCAGGGGACAAGTTACGAGTACTGCGGCAGGTACCATCAGCGAAACCAATATAAGGTGTACTTGACATCTGCACAAGAAGCGAAAGACACAATAAGCGGCAATCACGCCTATTAAGACTGACACACAAACACATAACACACTAGCTAAAGTACATGTATGTACAAAGTGAAGTGTCCAGCATTACGCATAGTACTTTTTCAAATACAGCCCATTTCGGGGCCGGGCGAGAGGGTTCCCTTCATAGTCAATTAGCTCATAGGCCCCTTTTTGCAAAACTTTCTTGACAATGTAAGGGCCTAGCCACATAGACTCGAGCTTTCCTGCTCCTAGCTTATCGTTTTCCTGATCATATAGCAGAACTAAATATCCCTCAACAAAAGAACGTGGCTGTATAGTCTGGTCGAAGTGAGTCTTGACTCTCTTCTTCTGTGTTTCGATGACCAAAGAGGCTAGGCGACGGGTCTCATCTAGCCGTTCCAGATAAAGAAGGCATTCTTCTAATGGGGTAGTGTTGGGAAGTAGCTCGACAGCCAATTTTAACGAAGGGATTTCACACTCGATTGGAAGGGTAGCCTCTAGTCCATAGACTAGTTGGAATGGAGTGAAACCAGTGGCATCCTTCACGGAGGTTCGGTAAGCCCACAAGGCAGGGAACAACATCAAATGCCAGTTAGACTTATGCATGCCAACGGTACGTTGAAGCATTGTAACCAAAATCTTATTGATCGCTTCAACTTGGCCATTGGACTGAGGGTAGTATGGAGTGGAACTATCGTGCTTTAAGCCTAGCTGGGTTGTTAGTTCCGTCATCATATGATTACGGAAATGCTTCCCGTGATCAGTGACGATGGCTTGAGGGACGCCGAAACGCGAAATAACATGGTTAAATAAAAATTGCGCCGCTGTGTGACCGTCTTCAGTCAGTGTAGGCATCGCCTCGGCCCATTTAGTAAAATAATCGACGGCGACGATAATAAACCCATGCCCCCCGGCCGAGCGAGGGTTACAGGTCACATAATCAATGCCCCATTTTGCAAAAGGGCCGACGGTGACAACAGGGTGCAATGGAGCGGGAGGCGCTCGCATCTTCCACTGGAATATCTGGCACTCATGACAGGAACAGACAGCAAGAATGCAATCCTTAAAAATAGAGGGCCAGAAGTAGCCAGCACGGAGGATTTTCTGGGCAGTTGCATATCCGGACATGTGACCACCACAAGCACCAGAGTGGCAGTCATTTAAGACTCGCTCAGCTTCCTCGTGAGTAAGACAATGGCGGAGAACAGAGTCAGTGCCGAGGCGATACAATGTATCTCCAATGATACGGTATGGTTGAGACTGATGACGAATCCTTCGCCGAGCGTCTTTGGAAATGCCAGGCCGAAAGGAGGACGTTTGCAAATATATAATGATATCACCGTACCAGGGGTCGAGGGTGCTGATGAGAAACAGAGTCTCATCGGGAATTTGATCCTCTGTATGAGAGGGCATAGAAGAAGATGGCAAAGAGCAAATTAACTCAGCAAAGACAAGGGATTTCTTGGACTTGGCAGTAGTAAATTCCAAGTCAAACTCTTGGAGGATGACAATCCACTTTGAGTACTTGCCCCCCAGCAACTAGCGTGACAAGATATACGTCATGGGGTTGCAATCAGAAATCACTGTAGTAGTATGCAACAGAATATAGTGATGAAAACGTTGGACAGCACAAACGACGGCTAACGCTAACTTCTCGACATAAGCATATCGAGTTTCCGTATCTAAAAGATTGTGGCTGAGGTAATGAATAACATGCTCAGTGTCATCTTCGTCGGTCTGAACAAGAACCATGCCGATAGTGGTGTCAGCAGCAGCTAAATATAGGGTGTAGTCACGATGGTAGTTCAGAGGGCGAAGCAATGGAGCAGAAACAAGGAGACCCTTGAGTCGCTCAAAAGATTCCTGAGCCATGGTATCCCACTGGAAAGGGACATCTCGTTTGAGTAATCGTGTGAAACCTTTAGCCACCTCGGCATAGTTTGGAACGAAACGACGTAGAAAATTTGCTTTACCTTGCAAGCTCTGCAATTGATGTAAGGTAGCAGGTGGAGGAAGATTCACTATAGCTTCGACTTTGAGGGGATCCAATCGGATGCCCTCGCGGGAGACGACAAATCCTAGAAGTCGACCCGATTCTACGCAGAAGACACATTTGTGAGGATTAAGTCTGATTCGGTAGTGTCGACAGCGAAGAAAGATTTCGCGAAGGTGAGAAGGGTGGTCCTGACGCTTAGCTGAATGAGCTGGAAGATCATCCAGGTAAGGCTGTACAATGTGTTGAATGTCATGGAAAGCATAGGACATTGCACGTTGGAAGGTAGCACCGGCATTTTTGAGACCGAAAGGTAGCTTCTTATAGGCAAAAGTACCCCATGGACAGATGAAATTGGTCTTGTGTTGATCAGCGGGAGCAATATTGATCTGGTTATAACCAGAAAAACCGTCCATAAAAGAAAACATTTCGCTTCCCGCACACTCGTCAATAATTTGATCAATGTATGGTGTGGGGAAATTATCTTTAGGACAGGCTCGATTAATATCACGATAATCGACACAAACACTGATAGTACCCTGTTTTTTAGTGACAGGTACGATATTAGAAACCCAATCTGTGAGAGGGATAGGATAAATAAAACCGGCTTTAAGAAGCTTTTCTACTTCGGCCTTGATCGCTGCAGCCTTTCGGGGGTGTACAGGGCGTAAACGTTGACGAACGGGCTTAGCACCTGGGTACGTGATTATCTCATGCACCACTATGCTAGGATCAATGTCGGGCATTTCTTCATAGGACCAAGCAAAAACATCACGAAATTCGCGAAAAAGGTTGGAATAAAGTCGAATCTCCTCTGGAGTACAAGTGACTCCGATGTGAATGTGCTCGACAATCCCTAGTTTCACAGAGATGTCGATGGGTTTGGTTTGCGTAATGCTTGCCATATTTCCTTCAAAAGATGCTTGATAAACGTGGATAGGTGCTTGAAGGATTGGAAATGGGAAACGAGGAGCAAACCGCTCAACACAAGTAAGCATATCCTGAGGGGCAGGTAGAAACGAGGAACGATGGTGAGTATCATGCCAAGGAGGTTCCTCGAGAGACATAGTCTCAACAATGGCTTCGTCGGAAGAAAATGTTTCTTTGAAAGGATCCGAAGAAGCCTCATCTACAAGCCCTAAGGATGGAGCGAACGAGTGGAAAACCTTGCTCGAAGGAGCAAGTTCAGAAGAGGGAACCGATGCAGCAACAATCTCGACGTAGTTGAGCTCGGCAGGACTCAACGGCATCTGGTCGCCCCAAGAATCTACTTGGTCGATGGGAGGGAGGATCCATGGATCAGAACCAGTAGAAATCATATTGACGGAAGCGACGTTAGGAGGTGGGGCTGGAAAAACACCCATGAGGGCGGGATCTTTGAAAAGCCCATGACCCAGACTCTCAGTTGACTTGGAGGTATGCTCCACGAAAGGAATAGTTCCTTCCGAAGAGGAAGCGAAGAATGACAGCTGGTCCACAGTAACAATCTTCCCTTGATGAGGGAAATGAATGATACGAAAGAAAGATGAAGCAACAGCTTGCATCGCGTATATCCAGCTGCGTCCGAGAAGGAGGTTGTAGGTTAGAGTGGCATCAACAACTTCAACTTCCATCTCGACCGTCTTCCCTTCCAAAGTGATTGGTAAATGTTGGAGTATACCATAAGGACGGGATGCTCTTCCATCAAAAGCTTCCAAGGTCGTAGGAGACTGGCTCAGCGTTGGAGATCCAATAGCTTTCCAACAGGCAATAGACATGATGCAAGTTGAAGCACCTTCATCAACGACTGTACGATGGATGGTTTTCTTATCAATAATCACCTGTATGAGGAATGCGATTTGGGGAGGCAGTCTCTGTGTATGGCGTTCTAAATCAAAAGTGATTAAATCTGAATCAGCCGAGTCTATACCGTCGATAGCGGATAGGAAGGACTTCCTCTGAGAAGGGCAGCTCTGGAGAACTTCTAGGGCGGACATAGCCGATGGAGTCTGGGCTAAGTCCTCAATGATATTGTAGTGCTGTGCAGCATGGGCATTTGGGTTGTAAGAAGATTTCCGGAGTACTCCTTTTGGAGGGGGTCGAAGAGGCGTTTCAGTACTAGGTCTCTCAATATGGAGCGGGCCTGAACTGAACGGGGGAGCACTGGAGGGGACTTCAGGCTCTTTCCCGGCAGATGGATAATCCTTTGTTCGAGTACTAATATTAATAGGTATCGTTCCAGCCATAAACACCTGGGAACCGAAGGAAGAGGGAGGTTGAGAGGGGTCAGCCACCATTTGAGTTTGCTGTGAGGGAAAGGGTTCTTTAAGCACCGCAGGGACCCCGGGAGTGCCTTTCAACAAACGACTAACTTCGGACCGCCGAGGGCAGTCTTTGGTGTAGTGATCCTCATCACAGATAAGACAAGGGTACTTGGGTTTGCGCTTGGCACCCTCCTCGGGTTGAGGTTTGGGGGGTTCCTGTTTAGGTTGATCTTGCTTATTTTTCGCCTTCCCTTTCTTTTTTGCTTTCGAGGCTTTGTCTGTCGTGGTGGACTGAACGGCATTGACCTCGGAAGTAGTATTAGAAGTAGGTATGACCTGAGAAGTGGTTTCAATTGAAGCATTTGATTTCTGCTTCCCAGGGTTCGCGGAATTTTTCTTAGAGGATGAACTAACAGATCCAATAATACCGTCAACAGTGGGTGTTGGCGGGGCTTTGGATGTTCCTAGTCTTGGGGCATCAGGCAGATAATCATACAATGTACCTGACTGAGAATAAACCAAGTCAAGGTACTGAGCGCGCGCGATAGCTTGCTCTTCAGTAACACACGCTCCCATAGCAATGTCCCGAGCTATTGGAGGAACGAACGAAGTCGTAAACCAATCCGTAAGAAGCTGGTCGGGAATCCAAAATTTAATCATACGTCTACGCCGTCTCCATTCATGGATGTGATCAGAGATATGCGTAGCCGTTGTCTGTCTTAAGGATGTGAGGAGGTGTGTGCCCGTTTCATATCGAATGGGCAACTGAAAATGAGTGAGGAATGCCATTGCCAACGAGTTGAAATCCTGAAAGGATCCGCGATTGAGCTCAATATACCACTTAGCGGCAGAGCCAGTGAGAGTCCTTTGAAAAAGGCGAAGCCGGATTGAATCATCAAGCCATGAGTTGGATGAACACCACAGGTGATAAGTCATGACATGAGCTTGCGGATCTTCATTAGCTTTACCATCGAATTTGGGACAGTCACCAGGAATTTTGGTGGGAACCGGAGGCCAATAAGGATTATGAAGAATAGGATCATTGGTCAGTTTGGACACATCCGGTAATTCTAAAGTCATTAAGAATGGTAACTGAGGATTAAAAGACATCTGGGGCTGCTGGTAGGACGGAGCACCAGGGTTCCAACCAGGTGGTGGTTGCCCCCATGGGCTTTGCCCGGACGGATTTGGCCCCATGGTGTATTGGCCATAGGGATTTGTATTTTGCCCCCCAGCGTAAGGATTACCAAACGATGCTGCAGATGCGCCATATGGTTGTTGATAATTCTGCAAAGGATTCGCTTGCAGTTGTTGGTAATTCTGGTATGGGGCGAACAAAGGTTGCCCTTGAGGTTGCTGGTAGCCATATTGTGGTGGGACTCCAAATTGAGTTTGAGAACCAGGCTGAGTTTGATAAAATGTTTGGGATTGAGTTCCAGCCTGCATTTGAAGACCAGATGGGTTTTGGGGTCCCGGTTGTGGCCAAGGACCGGATTGAGCAGCGCCAGTAGGTTGTCCTGTAGGTTGGGCTATCTGGCCAGAAGGATAACCTTGTTGATACTGAGGTTGGCCTACCTGCTGATACTGAGGTTGACCTACCTGCTGATACTGAAGTTGCTGTTGAGCAGCGGAAGGTTGTCCTAACAGACCAGATGGCTGAGTGGGCTGGGCAGCTGGTTGGCCTAACTGTGTTTGAGGCTGACCGGCTTGCCCAGAAGGTTGATTATACTGGACAGTGGACTGACCAAGTGGTTGGGCAGCTTGTCCAGAAGGTTGAGTATATTGGACGGTAGGCTGACCAAGTGGTTGAGCAGCTTGTCCAGACATGTGAGCATACTGTACATTGGGTTGATTTGGGTTAACAAATGATTGACCAGTTTGTCCAGTAGGAGAACCGTGCTGGACACCAGGTTGGGCTTGTTGAATAGAAGGTTGACCTGGGTTACCAGTAGGTTGAGAGGTGAAAAATGGGCCACCAGAGGCGAAAGGATTTCCTTGAAAGAATTTTCCTTGTAAGTTTTGCTGAGGTGGTTTTTCAGGCTGGGCATACGAAGCTTGACCACCATGAAAAACGGTGGAAGTCCAATCAATTGACAATGGAACTGAAACCTCAACATTCGGTTGACCTGTCAAGAACCCAAGAGGTGGTAAATACTGATCATATTGGCCTTCAGGTGGGACATTCAATGTAGGATCAGAACCTCCGAATAAAGAGGCCGAAGGTCGACTAAAAATAGGAGTTGAAGAAGCCACAGATACCGTTGGAGGGGTTGTGACTGAGGTAACAGTTATACCGCGACTCTGTGGAGTCAAAGGTTCCGTATTTGTAAAAGTGAATTGTGACCAGATAGAACCCGGGAAGGGGGATGACATAACATTTCTTATTGCTCTATAGCCGGGAGGTAGCCCCCCAGTAGCAGGAGTGCTACTAACAGGTGTGGTGGGAATTTCACCACCTGGGGCAGCGGACTCGTCAGTCGTAGTAGGGGATGTATCTTCCATGTCGGAAGGAAATGGTGGTGGTGGAACCCGAGGAGAAGTGTATTCCCAAAAAGGGATACCGTTTTCAGAAGGTTCCCAAACAGGGTTCCAATGAAACTGGTAAGTCTCGTCGCCTGGAGCACGAGAATTAAGCGGTTGTATACTTGGAACAATAGAAAGAGTTTCACTCACAACCGGTATCTCGGAAGACGAAGTTGGTAATTCCGCCAGGATGGGACTTCACAAAACCCTAGGGAATCTAACGAGACAAGACCCTACTCAGACTAACGCAAACAAAATTTAACCGGGTTATATGTTATCGTGGTCAAATAAATTTTAAGACACTGGAACTGAACTTGACCTTTTCATGTTTTAAGAGTCGAGAAAAGGACAAAAGATGACTCTAGTCTCCTTCGAATATTTAGTGAGCCCGAAGTGACAAATGCTCAGGTGTAATTTTTCTGTTATAAAGTCTGAAAAAGGCCAAAAGGAACTGCTCTGGAATTCTAGGTAGAGGGTGTGCCAAACTTTTCGCAAAACCGCAGAATACTTTTTAGGGTACGGGCGATCAATCTTCCCGAATGCTGTGTTCAGTGCATTGCGATCAGTAAGGCGGCCGACACGGCTTCCTATCGATAAAAGATTTTAAGCCTATAGGGGTCTCCCAATATATACTCGACGGTACGTGGGAGCACAATCCGTACTGGCACCTATCATTTCACCGTGGAGGAATCACCTAACCACTCGACGGTAAGTTACCAGGCTTTACGACGCCGGAACACGTCTCTAGCCTAGACCTCTAGAATGTTTGCGTTAAATTCCAATGCGTTGTTAGGTTCATTGAATTCGTTTTACAGTTTATCTTCAATTATGTCTCAGTTTTTAGGTCCTACCGTATGTGATCTCTCAAAAATTTCCTGCATGCAAACTATATGCCAAAATAAACCATTTCGTTCAATGAATGCTATCTACGGGAGAGTTGAGATCTTTTCACACAAAAAAAATGATCACTAAGCAACAAAGATCCTAAATAACAAGAAATGAAAATTTTTTCTTTTCTTTTTAAAAGTAACTAATTGCTAATAACAATGCAAAGTGCTAGCTAATGTAATGCAAAAAAGATCATTTGTTTTTCTTTCTTTTTTAAGATGGCATGATGCATATAAACAAGTTTGAGAGATGATCACACAATGAAACAAACAAATCTAATCAATGCAAGTAGAACCAAATCCGAAACAGCAAGACAACCTGTCCAAAAGCTCACAAAGACTCGAATGAACTATGTGATCTAAGTCCAACACAAAGTCAAGTGAACAAGTGCGGGAAACAAGCAAAGAGCTGACTGGATAAACAAAAACCAACACTCCTACGGAAGGCTAGAAGTGCCAAGCCACTAGATGCTCTAGGGTTGGGATACAAGATCAATAGAAATAGGCAAACAACCGAAGGATAAAGGTAAAAAACCAGTCAAACAGAGTTTCTACACACGTCCAAAAGCTACAAAATATGCAAAAAGACGAAAATCTGAATTTGAAGAGCTTTCAACACACACACTGGCAAAGTTTACAGGACTGGCGCGACTGTCAGCCTGTAACTTGCGCTATTAAAGAATTGGCGCGAGTTGTTGGTGTGCAACATGCGCCAACCGACGCGACTGTCAGAAATAAAAACGCGCCAACAGTTTGCTGGCCCAAAAAATAAATAAAACAGCCCAGTGTCTGGTCAACAGTACTCAGACAACAAGAAAAACTGACCCAGAAAGCTCATTTACGCAAGGAGACAAGAGAAAAATAACATGCAAGACAAACTCCAAGGTTTATAAATCAAACAATAAATAGCTCCTCCCCAGCGGAGTCGCCAAATTGTTGGAGAGGTAAATCCCCTCTGCGGACAGAGGCGATCCCACTAGCCCAAAATGGGTCTAGCAACAATCAATCACGCTATTATGCAAGCTCCTAGTTGTAAATCGAAGGCGGATAAGAAGAACCAACCTAGAATCCCACGCTATTTTCGTAGATGAGTTGATATCCCCGTTCTCTAGCTCCGGCAGGTCACAATCCTAGCGATCTCCGCGTATGGACACCTGCACATGCAAAGAACGAAGCGAAATACAAGCATAAAATCCACGATATACAACTATATATCAGTCAGAAAGGACATAAATCAAACATCATCATCATGAACAGTAAGATTGGAACCATAATAATAGTCGTTTATTAATGAACAATCAGAGAAAATTACAACCAATGTTCTGACGTTGAATCTCTCCTCTGGCTGGGCAAGCAGCTACATATGCCTTGCAATAGATCCTTCTCTCTCTCTTTACTTGTGGATACACAGTTCAGACTTCCAGTAGCATAACCTCACTATAATCAATACTAGCACCAATACATCAAAACTCAAAAACTCCAGCACTTCGGAACTAGCTTGTCAAGTTCATGAGGATGGGCTTTTATAGATGGAGAAGGGAAGAAGATACAATGCATCCAGACACTCATTGTGAATTGATATTATCTCCAAAAAGCTATTGTGGATAGATGATGAGGATAGATGATGAGTCTCGACATCTTTAAAGCCAGCTTTATTCCAAAAATACTGATGACAATAAAAGAAAAAAACATCTGGCGCGCGTTTGTCAAAAATCTTTCCCAAATTTGGTTGGCGCGAGTGTTGTTCTAAGACAGAGCACCAATGGTCGCACCCTTTTTTAAGGATCTCATTTATTGGCGCGGGTAAGACATTGTGGACCCGCGCTAATGGAAAAAGGGCACTTTTCAGGGATATTTTGCAGAAAGTGTCTTCAGGGAACATGAAGTACATACTCAGGGGAACATAATGCAAGTGTTTTTAGGTTATGTCACTGTTCACAGGTCCCGGAATGCGTCCTCCAACGTACGGAAACAGGGGTAACAGGGACGGTGACCAATGGTGACAAATTACTGTGTAACAGTAAAGATGTTTCTTTGATATTTTTATCTTTTACAGTTCATTTTCACCTTGGATTTAAAAACTTTGTTTTTAAACCCAAGGTCATTTTAAATGTTTGTAAAAAGTGATGAAATTTCAAAAAGACTTCAAAAGGGCAGCAGTAACCCTGGTCCCCTTGCCAAGATCCCTCAGATGATCTCCCTGCAAAAAGAATAAAGTCAAAGCACTAAAAGAGTCAATTTCAGGACAAAGGAAGCCAAAAAGTCAGTTTTAAAAAGTGTCAATGAGAAAACTTTAGAAAGTGGGTTTGAGCATGAAATTTTTTCAAATGAAACCTATAAACACTTAATCTCCCTCCTTTTACTCTCATTGTGCATCCAAGGCATTGAGGAGTGAGAGTGAGCAAGCATTCAAGAGTTTTGGGCAAAGTCTGGTCGAATTCGGGCTAAGGCCAGACGCACGACCCGTCAGCGCCATTTCCGCAGTGCATTTTGTAACGGGCGCAACCCGTCAAGCGCGCGTGACCCGTTGGGCGTGGCGCGCGACCCATCAAGGTTTCCCCTGCAAATTCAATTCGAAACCGTTCAAACTCCCTCAAATCTTCAAGATTGTTCGAGGTAGGCCCTCTACACTTCAGTTTGGTGGTTGGTTATGATTGATGACCCTCATGCTTGTGTTTAAAAGTTAAATTGTGCAAGTGGATGAAATTTCAAATGACTGTAATGCTAATGGTTAAATGTGCTAGGGTTTGTGTTGTTTCAAGGTTTTTTCCCTTTGTAATTGTTTCCCTCCTTCCCCTTTCCACTCATATGTGTACTCATATCTAGCTTCCCATACTATTCCATAAATAAAATGCAAACCCTCCCCTCTCCCTAATCACTAAAAATGCAAACCCTCCCCTCTCCCTAATCACTAAAAATACAAACCCTACCCCTCTCCCAAAGCATCAAAAACACTCAAACCCTAATCTTGCTGCACCATATGCATGAGAAAACACAGCAATTTGTTGGTGAATATGTAAAAAGTTTTGTATATTTCCTTATCTTCCCCTGTTAATACATGTATTCATATTCCCATATTTTCCCTTTTTATACTTGTATTCCCAATGCAGTGATCTTTGCAAATGATTTCCCAATATCCCTGAGTATAAAAATGTATTCCTATATGCAAAAATTGTTTGCAATGTTTCCTTAAATTCCCTGTTATGTTCATATATTCCCAATTCCTTGTAAAAAGGTCCCTCCCCTAACATTTCCCTCATGTCATTGTCCCCTTGAAACAACATAGAATTCAACACTTTTAAAGGCAGAAACAGCAGTACATTTTGTCCATTCTGCTCCTCAAACATGTCAGACATTGAAACATATGAGCAGAGTGATGACCATTCATCATCTCCAGAGATTGAGGTACAAAGGAGGCCACATAAGGGTGGAAAAGGTGGACATAACAGGCGAGAGGAGCCCACATCTTTAGCAGAATTACAGGCCTGTCCTATGGAAGTCTCTTGCTTTCAGTATATGTCATGTTATGAGTTTTGTGAGAGGATCTCTCGTATTCAGCACCACAGAGAGTTGGCTCACCTATTTTTTTTACACTTGCATGATAGACATGTCAACCTTGCCGGGGTAGAGTTCACTTTGACACCTGAGGTGATTGCACAGGCCACAGGGATACCTAATGTTGGAGAGATATGGAATAAACGCAAAGTGCTGGATAGTGTTCATTTTGAGCCTTTCGTTAGACCAGCACTCATGAGACACTTGACAAGAGTGTTTCCCTTCAGATTTCTCAGTAGTAAGTATGCTCCCATCATGAGGCTCATTATGCATTATTTTACTTGTGAGGGTAGATTTTCACAAGTATATTCATACCACATTCGCCTCCTGATGCACTTCACCCGAGTGAGGATGATGAACATCCTTGTTTTCTTCTACCAGAACATTGAGAAGATGGTGTCCATGATGCAGAGGAAGAGCCCGGCACAGCAGTACAGGAGCCTTTATCATTATGGTTTGATTCAGCTAGTGGTATTGCATCAGTTGACTCAGCAGGGCATCTCTTGGGATGAGTTCATCTCTCGAGATTTTTTCACAGCACCACCTTCACCACATCAGGGGGTTGTTCACGAGGAGGGAGGACCATCACAGCAGCATGACATCCCTATCACTAGACATGTCAGCTCCTCACCTCTGGTTACATACCAGAAAGGCCCGAGGGCCTTATTTGCAGCAGCTAGGCGAGTACTATCTCCACAGCAGGTGGAAGGGGTCTCGCCTTCATCATCGGCTCAGCGAGTGTTATCTCCACATCAGGTGGAAGGGGCCTCGCTTTCTTCACCAGCACAGGTACCAGAGAGGGGCAAACAGCCCATGATTAATGAGGGTCCATCAGGAGTTCCCGATATTGAGCTTGTTGATCTAGAGGCTAGTTCTCCGAGCCAAGAGGCAAAGGAGACCATTCAGCATCTCAGAGCTGAAAATGATGCCTTGCAGAGGAGATTAGAGGGGGCACAATGGACCATCAGATACCTTGAGCAGCGCAACAAACAGTTGGAAGATGAGCAGGCACTTGATGAGTTATGGAGGATTCGTAGTGACTGAGTCTTGAACCGAAGAAGACCCGGTGATCCCTTGCCCACTGACCGAGAGTCCATGCTCATCCAGGAGAATGCACACTTAGAAAGGTTGTTGACTAAGGCCAACCAAGAGAAGAAATTACTAAGGAACATGAAAAACCATTACTGGGCAAGAATGCATGTGTGCAAGGCCAAGATGAAAATGTTTCAAAGGCGGTTGTCTGAGGCCCTTAAACGGAAAAAGAAGACCAATCCACTCTGTATCTTGGCTGAGGCTTCCTCAAAGATCAAGGCACTAATTAGCCCAGCCACAGCACAAATCCTAAAAAATTTTGACAATTTTGGGTGAATTTTGGCAATTTTTGGCAATTTGCAAGTTTTTCCCATTAACGGGTCTCACCCCCCGCGCGACCCTACATCATGGCAACTCAGTTTGGCAAAAACTCAGCATTTCTAGATTTTTCATGCAAATTTCACATGGCTGTGAATGGACTTGAGTTTTTATGAAGTTTTGGGCCTCCAAAAGGTCAAAATACTAGCAAAAAATGACTTTCTGCCCCTTTTTTGAGTTGCAGAAAGCAGTCTTGGGAGAATTGATTTTTGACTGGGCAAATGAACTCCAAATTCAAAAATTCCAGTTGGGTTGGAAAGAAGACTCATAGACCTTTCCAACAAGCCTACTTTTGCTCAATTTGGCCACCTGAAAGTGCCCCAAACATGGCTCCAAAGGCGCGCGACCCGTCAGGCAGTGGCACGCGACCTGTCAGGTAGTTTTGTCCAGAAATGCACTGTACAGCCCAGAAAACGCAGATTTGACTCAGTTTGACTTTTTGAGATGAAATGTGATCCTCATTGATGTAATTATTGTACTTTTTAGACACTTTTACTCTTATGTAACACTTCTAGAACATTCATTCATGAAAAGGGTAAATATTAAATGAATGAATGGGTTTCCAAGTTTATAGAGGCAAGTTGTTTTGACTGCCTAGTTTGTAGTGCTTAATTTAGAAGTGGTTGAAACAGCTCCTAGGATAGTGAGCTCGACCCATGGAGGCAGGGAAAGAGGTTAGATCATCTATATTATGTACTTTCTTGCTCATTTTCATGGTTGGACTCTTGAGGGAGAAGCTATCATTGTATTATTCATTGTATCTCTGCAATTTTTGGCTAAGGAAGACCAGGGTTTTGCAGTCCTCTTTGGAATTCTTGTGGACTCATGTGTTGATGGTGTGTTTCTCAATGTAATTGTAAGCTTGTTATGTGATTCATTTCCTTTCTTTTACTTCTGCACATTAAACAAATGAAGTGTTAAAGTAAGAATTCATGCTTGCCATGCTCTGCTTTTAAATTTGTTTAATTTCTATGTTTTCTACTGTTTAAGGAGAATTCAAAGTATTATTTGCTCTCCTTAGCTCCTCACCGGTCTTTTCCATCCACTCACCTCATTCAAAGGCATCAATTCGGTCTCCTACCTCGCCCCAAAAAACCCCCTGCAGAAACTGTGTCAAATCCCCGCACCCAAAATTGCAATTCCTCAATTTGCCACCAAAAACCCAAAAAACCCCAAATCAACCTTTTTAATCAGTTTACTAGCCTAATATCAGTGTTACCTTGTTGGTCATCTCATCCCATTGAAGATCTGCCGAGATTGACCGGAGAGAGCCTTCTCCTGCCCCGTAGGGCTAGCTACGAGGCTAAATGGTTTGATGTAGCCTTGAGGTTTACCTTTCTCAGCCTGAGGTGAAATTTCAAGCGCTAACATACTGGCGACCATACTGGGGAGAACACACTAGTCATTTTCTCATTGACGTGTTATTTCATAAGTCTTAGACGGAGCCTGAAGATACACCAGGTAGCCTTCGAAAACGCTCTTGTTTTACATCAACGTTAGTAGATAAACGCTGCTTCAGTCAATCTCCGTGAGCTTGTGAACGTAGCGCTTCATTGACACTTTATCCTAGTATAACTGTTAACTCTGAACCGTGGATGATAGGTTGAGAGTTTTCATAGGCTGAATGGTTTTTCTTTCCTAGTATTTTTGAGAAAAACAAGCTGGCTACAGATTCTAAACCCATTTTCAGATCTCATTCATGCCCAGCTATTTTTTATTATCTTGAAGATTTAGCTTTTGACGAAAGCTTTGAGTTGTCTCTGTTTAAAGCCAAGTCTGAAAGTGCGCTCGATTCTCTAGTCCTTGACCCTGATTTTGCAGCTGCTATTGAATTTGAGAAACATAACAAATTCGTTGAAAATTTCATCTTGAGACATCTCCAGACACATATTCAAGCTACTACCCTTGCTGATTTTGTTGAGAATATCTCTTATCATATTGGATCCACTATCACGGCTCACGAAGAATCTTATCCTCCTTATGTTTCAGTTTCGCCTATAATCACATATCCCGAATCCACAGTCGGTTCCCCTCCTACACCCCATACTCCTCCTACTTCTCCTACTCCTCCGACTCCCCCAACTCCACAGCCTCCTCTTATTATAGTCCCTGCTATCACAGCTCCTCCTCTTCATACTCATCCTACTCCCCCTCCTAGAACAATGGCTGCTCGGTTTGCCCCACTTGCTTTGCCTACAAATCTTCATGATATGCCAGCTGATTATCAAAGAAAAATTCCCATGTTTGATGGCACTCCACAAAGTATTACTGCTCAGCAAAATATCGACAAAATGACCACTTTCTTTGATCTATATGAGTTAGATGAAGAATATGTTACCATGCGGTTGTTCGTGCAAACATTTGCCGGAGAAGTTAGAAAATGGTTCAAAGGGTTGACAACTAACAGCATTGCCACCTTGGAAGCACTTCAGAATCAATTCTTAGATCGATGGGAAATCAGAAAGGATCCGCTTCAGATTAATGCCGAATACAACAACCTCAAGCGCAATCCGGGTGAGTCAGTTCAAGATTACATAATAAAATTCAATACAGTTTACAATGCTATTCCCGATGATTTGAGACCGTCAAGAAAATCAGCACTTCTTAAGTTCCCGGATGGTTTTGATCCGGAGATGGCCTACTCATTGAGAGACAGAGATCCACCTACCTTGGAGGATATGCAGAAGATTGTTGTCAGCATTGAGGCAAACTTGAATGAAAAAAGAGCAAGAATGAAGGCTGAAAAGCGAGTCACAATCAAGGAGGAAGCATCCACATCAAATCAGGTTCTCCATGAAATTGAACAGCTTAAAAAGGCATTTGAAAAGGTCACTATTGACAAGCCAGAGCCTCAAATTCGTAATCCAAATTTCAGAGGTCAACAGCAGCAACAATATAGGATCAAGCAACGTGAAACAAAGGCACAAGAGGCAGCAGTTCAGCAGCAAATGAAACCTCCTTTCCAGCAGAATTTTGTTAGCCAAGAATCAGAGGATGAAGGTGATAATGTTGGAGAGGAAAATCACTTCTTCACGCCTGATGATATGCCCACTTATATTACAGAAGAAGATGAGTTGGTGAGTAATTCTATCATTCCCCAAGATGAGCATTATATTTTGTCAAATGATGCAATACTTGAAGAAGAATCCGAGGAGTATCAAAGAGGATATTTGCATGCTTTATCAGCTCAGCAAGGCCAGCAAAGGCAATTGAGAAACCGAGCTATTCCCATAAATCCCATTCAGAAAAGGAAAGATACATCAGCAAAGAAAGATTCAGCTTCCTTACACACAAAAGGAAAAGACATAGTCGGTCCTTCAACAAGTCAATCATCACTAGCAGCTAAGACGGATCAGCCATCAAGTGCACCAAAAGATAAAGCTGAAAAAAGAGATAATCCGACTAAAGAAGGTGAGAAGGTTTCAGTTTTCAGTTTGGAAAATGAGATTGCAAAGTTGAAAGTGCCCATTCCTTTAACGGAAATCATGAAGAATAGCACCTACCGAGGCCAGCTCTTTAAGATGTTGAATTTTGATCCAATGCTAGACATGGTGAATGTACAAGATGATCAGCCGGAGCTGATTTTTGGGCCAGCTTTAAATGGTGAGTCTCCTGAAAGTGATGTTCCTCCATTTTATATCGGTTTGCGATTGCATGAGTATGTGTTGCACAATGCCATGTTTGACTCGGGAGCTTCACATAATTTGATGCCGAAAGCGATTATGGAGAAGCTGGGACTTGACATCACAAGAAAGTACCATGATTTGTATTCATTTGATTCCAGCCGCGTGAAATGTATTGGCTTGATCAAAGATTTGGTGGTGAGTCTTGATCAAATTCCAGCGAAGAATGTTTTGATGGATGTGGTAGTGGCGGATATCCCTCCACGGTTCGGCATGTTGCTTTCGAGATCATGGGGAGCCAAGCTCAAAGGTACACTTCAGCTTGATTTTTCATATGCCACAATTCCAGTTTTCGGTCAAATGAGGAAGTTATATCGGGAACAAAAGATGAAATACATGATCACTAGTAAGGAAAAGCCAGTCAATCATCCTGTAAATTATGTACAAACAGATTTAGAATCTTTTGTTTTGTTTGTGGATAATTTCAATGAGGTAGATAGTCAGTTAGTGCAAGTAGAAGATATACCAGGCATTTCAGAAAATTTCAGAGAAGTTTTTACAAAGGAAAGTGAAGAAAGGTCTGTTGTCATAAGGCCAATTGCTGAAACAAATGGGCAGCAAACAAAGTATGCATCAACATCAGATTTTCAGCACTTAGATGATGATGAGGATGGTCTTTGGACCATGGATTTTGATGGCGCAGTGGGCAGCGATGGTGCTGGTATAGGTGTGTGGATTCGAAGCCCATTTTCAGTCCAAAACCAAGTTCCAAGCAAGGTACGGGTATGTTCTTATAAATTGGCATTTGATTGTTCAAATATTGAGGCGGAATACGAAGCTCTTATTGCTGGTCTGAAAATTCTTCGGAAGTTGAAGGCAAAGATGATAGCGGTATATGGCGACTCCGAGTTGGTTATCAAGCAAGTGAAAGGTGAATTTCAGGCCAAACATCCTCGTATGTGAGCATATCGGAATGTTGTCCTAGATATCTTAAAGCGGTTTTCAGAACATACTTTGACATGTGTGCCCCGGATTCAAAATGGTGTTGCGGATGCATTGGCAAAGGCAGCAAGTAATCTGAAAATACCCATGAATTCCAGCAATAAGTTTGAGATATATGTGAAACATCGTCCTATAGTTCTAGATAATCAAAGGTGTTGGCAAGTTTTCCAAGATGACGAAGAAATCAAAGATTTTCTGCAAATTGAGGGTAAATTCGAAGACATTTCAATAGACACGGAAGCTGAAGGAGTAAATCAGATGGATGTATTGCAGCTCAAGGACAATTACATTCCTAAAGGATTAATTCCTTTGGAAGAATTGTTTGATCAAGATGATGTGGCCCACAAGCCAACTTTGAGGCCAACGGACGAAGGTGTTGAAGATGTCAATCTTGGGATAGCCGAAAATCCAAAGATGGTGAAGATCTCGAAAGCATTGCCGCCAAAGGTAAAGAAAGAGTATATCAGATTATTGTCTTCGTTTTCTAATGTTTTTGCATGGGACTGTTCAGATTTGAAAACTTATGACACAAGTATCATTCAGCATACCATTCCCATAAAGCCAAATCAAAAGCCTTTCCGACAAAAGTTGAGAAGAATTAATCCTAAATTGCTGCCATTGATTGAGAAGGAAGTCAACAGGTTGTATAAGTCAGGAATCATAGTGCCAATCTAATTTTCTGATTGGATTTCTAACTTGGTGCCCGTGAGAAAGAAGACTGGCGAGATTCGCTTGTGTATAGACTTCAGAAATCTGAACAAGGTGTCATTAAAGGACAATTATCCGCTGCCCAAAATGGATCATATATTGCAGCGGGTAGTGGGGGCATCAAGGATGTCTTTGCTTGATGTTTATTCCGGATATAATCAGATTTTGGTGCATGAAGATGACTGTGACAAGACAGCATTTACTACTCCATGGGGTACATTTCATTATGCCAAGATGCCGTTTGGATTGAAGAACGCGGGTGCCACATTTCAACGGGCAATGGACATGGCCTTTGCAAATGAGAAGGATGTCTTTTTAGTTGTTTATCTTGATGATCTGACCGTATTTTCTAAATCATATGAGGAGCATTTGTTCCATTTGACTAAGGTGTTTCAAAAGTGCAGAAAATATGGTATCTCATTGAATCCAAAGAAGAGTCTTTTTGCTATGAGCAAAGGTAAGCTGCTGGGCCACATAATTTCTAAGGATGGCATTCGTATAGATCCTGCACGAGTGGAAGCAATTCAGCAATTAGAGCAGCCTCGAAGTAAGAAAGAAATTCAGTCCTTCAATGGCAAATTGAATTTTCTGCGTCGCTTCATTCCCAATCTTGCCGAACATCTTAGAGAGATAACCAACATGCTCAAGAAGGACAACGAGCTCAAATGGACCGAAGAGGCGGTAAAGTCTTTTAATTTGGTCAAGGTAATCTTATCTTCAGCCCCAACTTTGATCAGCCTAGATTATACACAGGATTTTATTTTATTTTCATTTGCTTCTGAGCACACATTGGCAGCTGTGTTGATGCAAAAGAGAGATGGGGTTGAGAGGCCCATCGCTTTTTTTAGTCGTATCATAAGGGATGGAGCGCTGAATTATAATATTATTGAGAAGCAAGCCTTGGCACTGATCAAGGCCTTGAAAGATTTCCAGGTATACATATTGAATTCTCATGTTTTAGCATATGTTCCCAATGCAGCTGTAAAGGATGTTTTAGTACAAACGGAACCAGAAGGAAGGAGGGGTAAGTGGATTGCTGCACTATTAGAGTATGGTGTAGAAATCAAGCCTACCAAGTTGATTAAAGGTCAAGGTATTGCTAAGTTGATGGCTGAAACAAATCTCCACGTCCTTGACATCAATTTGATTGCTGCCTTGTCCGGTGAAGATGAAGAAAATTCAGTTCTACAAGTATCCGATATCTTTGTGTCTTCTCCTTGGTATGCTGATATAGTTTATGTGCTTCAAAATTTGTCTTCACCCCTGGGATGTCTAGAAACAAAGCTAGAACATTAAAGCTAAAGGCTGCCAAATTTTGCATTATCAAATCAGCACTTTATTGGAAAGATCCCGGTGGCATATTGCTGAACTGTTTGGTTGAAGAGGAAGCTAAGACAACAGTAGAAGATTTTCACAAGGGTGACTGTGGGGGTCACTTGTTTTGGAAGACCACGGCTAATAAGATTTTGAGAGATGGTTTCTATTGGCCTTCTTTATTTTCTGATGTGTATAAAGCGGTAAAGAGTTGTCATGAATGTCAAACTTTTCAAGGAAAGCAAAAATTACAGCCGTTGCCTCTCAAGCCTGTTGAAATCAGCGCACCATTTCAGCAATGGGGCTTGGATTTTATTGGCGAAATCCACCCAACATCTTCCGGGCAGCATCGATGGATCTTGACTGCCACAGATTACTTCACGAAGTGGATTGAAGCCATTCCCACCCGGCAAGCCACGGACTCGGTAATTATTTCTTTTCTTGAGAATAATATCTTGTCACGTTTCGGCTGTCCACACAAGTTGATTACAGATAATGCAGCAGCATTCAAATCGAAGAAAATGGTTGATTTTTGCTATAAATATAACATCAGCTTGGGGCATTCAACCGCCTACCATCCGCAAGGTAATGGGCTGGCTGAATCTTCGAACAAATCTCTAGTGAACATCATAAAGAAATTGCTGGAAATAAATAAGAAGAGCTGGCACAAAAAGCTAGTAAATGCATTATGGGCTGATCGGGTAAGTCAAAAGAAGTCAATTGGTCTGTCACCTTTTGAACTGGTTTATGGAGTCGATGCAGTGTTTCCTACTTCACTTAGTGTTCCAGTAGCCAAGTTGTTTCAAGAAGTTGGTGGTGAGGAGGATCCTATGCAACGGCGGATCAGTCAAATGATTCATTTACAGCAGACACGAGAGGAGGTTCATCAAAATTCCCTTAAGTTGCAGGAGCGCATAAAGAAAATCTATGACAAAAAGGCCAAATCAGATGATTTTCAGATCGATGATGTTGTTTTGAGATGGGATGCCCGAAATGAAGACAAAGGGAAACATGGTAAGTTCGATAAATTGTGGAAAGGTCCCTACAAAATTGCAGCATACCGTGGTCCAAATGCCTTTCTTCTCAAAGAAATGAACGGTGATGAATGTCTTGGTGGGTCGGTGAATGGCCGGCTGCTCAAAAGGTATCATGCTTGAGCATTTTCTGCTCTAATCACTCCCATTGTAATTACCATTTTACTTTCATTCTGCAGCAAGTGTGAACTGATCTCCCATCTTTAGTTTGGGGCCCGCGGTGAAGGCTATAATTCTGAAGATGATGATTAGTTGGTGTGAGTTTTTAAAGTTGTTTTAGTCAGTCTATTTTCTGCATAAAGTGAGTCAGTCAGTGTCAAAGTAAGTCTAAGATTTCAGTCAATTGTCCAAGTCAAATAAAGTTGTTCAAGCTTGGTCACATGTGTAAAAGTTGACTCCATTGCCCAATGTTAATAAAGCACTGGTCTGCTCTCCCAGAGGTCTAAGGTTCTTGGTACCTCCAAGGAGCTACCATCCCCATTGGAGCCAATGTTAGATTCGGTCTTGAGCCCTCCATCAGTGATCAAAACTCTTTGCATTTGCTTAGGTAGGTGTCTCATCAGTGTCATGTTTTGCATTCCATTAGGCATGCCATAACCCTGATGGAGGAGCTGGTGTCTTTGTGCCCCTCTTGGCATTGTTGGATCAGGTCATATCAGTCATTAAGCTCTTTCAAAGCTTGTCTTGTTTTGTCTTGAAGTCAATTCCTAGGTCTAGGGTTTTGGTCATTTATCTCTACAAGGTCATGTCTCTGAAAATTCATAAGTTCTCAGCAAGCCAGAGGGAGGATTGTAAATATGTTTCTTTGATATTTTTATTTTGTACAGTTCATTTTCACCTTGGATTTAAAAACTCTGTTTTAAACCCAAGGTCATTTTAAATTTTTGTAAAAAGTGATGAAATTTCAAAAAGACTTCAAAAGGGCAGCAGTAACCCTGGTCCCCTTGCCAAGATCCCTCAGATGATCTCCCTACAAAAAGAATCAAGTCAAAGCACTAAAAGAGTCCATTTCAGGACAAAGAAAGCCAAAAAGTCAGTTTTAAAAAGTGTCAATGAGAAAACTTTAGAAAGTGGGTTTGAGCATGAAATTTTTTCAAATGAAACCTATAAACACTCAATCTCCCTCCTTTTACTCTCATTGTGCATCCAAGGCATTGAGGAGTGAGAGTGAGCAAGAATTCAAGAGTTTTGGGCAAAGTCTGGTCGAATTCGGGCTCAGGACTGGCGCGCGACCTGTCAGGCCAGGAGCGCGACCCGTCAGGTGCGCGACCCGTTGGGCGTGGCGCGCGACCCGTCAAGGTTTCCCCTGCAAATTCAATTCGAAACCATTCAAACTCCCTCAAATCTTCAAGATTGTTCGAGGTAGTCCCTCTACACTTCAGTTTGGTGGTTGGTTATGATTGATGACCCTCATTCTTGTGTTTAAAAGTTAAATTGTGCAAGTGGATGAAATTTCAAATGACTGTAATGTTAATGGTTAAATGTGCTAGGGTTTGTGTTGTTTCAAGGTTTTTTCCCTTTGTAATTGTTTCCCTCCTTCCCCTTTCCACTCATATTTGTACTCATATCTAGCTTCCCATACTATTCCACAAATAAAATGCAAACCCTCCCCTCTCCCTAATCACTAAAAATGCAAACCCTCCCCTCTCCCTAATCACTAAAAATACAAACCCTACCCCTCTCCCAAAGCATCAAAAACACTCAAACCCTAATCTTGCTACACCATATGCATGAGAAAACACAGCAATTTGTTGGTGAATATGTAGAAAGTTTTGTATATTTCCTCATCTTCCCCTGTTAATACATGTATTCATATTCCCATATTTTCCCTTTTTATACTTGTATTCCCAATGCAGTGATCTTTGCAAATGATTTCCCAATATCCCTGAGTATAAAAATGTATTCCTATATGCAAAAATTGTTTGCAATGTTTCCTTAAATTCCCTGTTATGTTCATATATTCCCAATTCCTTGTAAAAAGGTCCCTCCCCTAACATTTCCCTCATGTCATTGTCCCCTTGAAACAACATAGAATTCAGCACTTTTAAAGGCAGAAAACGCAGTACATTTTGTCCATTCTGCTCCTCAAACATGTCAGACACTGAAACATATGAGCAGAGTGATGACCATTCATCATCTCCAGAGATTGAGGTACAAAGTATGCCACATAAGGGTGGAAAAGGTGGACATCACAGCGAGAGGAGCCCACATCTTTAGCAGAATTACAGGCCTGTCCTATGGCAGTCTCTTGCTTTCAGTATATGTCATGTTATGAGTTTTGTGAGAGGATCTCTCGTATTCAGCACCACATCGAGTTGGCTCGCCTGTTTGTTTTACACTTGCATGATAGACATGTCAACCTTGCTGGGGTAGAGTTCACTTTGACACCTGAGGTGATTGCACAGGCCACAGGGATACCTAATGTTGGAGAGATATGGAATAAAAGCAAAGTGCTGGATAGTGTTCATTTTGAGCCTTTCGTTAGACCAGCACTCATGAGACACTTGACAGGAGTGTTTCCCTTCAGATTTCTCAGGAGTGAGTATGCTCCCATCATGAGGCTCATTATGCATTATTTTACTTGTGAGGGTAGATTTTCACAAGTATATTCATACCACATTCGCCTCCTGATGCACTTCACCCGAGTGAGGATGATGAACATCCCTATTTTCTTCTACCAGAACATTGAGAAGATGGTGTCCATGATGCAGAGGAAGAGCCCGGAACAGCAGTACAGGAGCCTTTATCATTATGGTTTGATTCAACTAGTGGTATTGCATCAGTTGACTCAGCAGGGCATCTCTTGGGATGAGTTCATCTCTCGAGATTTTTTCACAACACCACCTTCACCACATTAGGGGGTTGTTCACGAGGAGGGATGACCATCACAGCAGCATGACATCCCTGTCACTAGACATGTCAGCTCCTCACCTCTGGTTACATACCAGAAAGGCCCGAGGGCCTTATTTGCAGCAGCTAGGCGAGTACTATCTCCACAGCAGGTGGAAGGGGTCTCGCCTTCATCATCGGCTCAGCGAGTGTTATCTCCACATCAGGTGGAAGGGGCCTCGCTTTCTTCACCAGCACAGGTACCAGAGAGGGGCAAACAGCCCATGATTGATGAGGGTCCATCAGGAGTTCCCGATATTGAGCTTGTTGATCTAGAGGCTAGTTCTCCGAGCCAAGAGGCAAAGGAGACCATTCAGCATCTCAGAGCTAAAAATGATGCCTTGCAGAGGAGATTAGAGGGGGCACAATGGACCATCACATACCTTGAGCAGCGCAACAAACAGTTGGAAGATGAGCAGGCACTTGATGAGTTATGGAGGATTCGTAGTGACCGAGTCTTGAACCGAAGAAGACCCAGTGATCCCTTGCCCGTTGACCGAGAGTCCATGCTCATCCAAGAGAATGCACTTATAGAGGCTGTTGGCTAAGGCCAACCAAGAGAAGAAATTGTTGAGGAACATGAAAAACCATTACTGGGCAAGAATGCATGTGTGCAAGGCCAAGATGAAAATGTTTCAAAGGCGGTTGTCCGAGGCCCTTAAACGGAAAAAGAAGACCAATCCACTCCGTATCTTGGCTGAGGCTTCCCTCAAAGATCAAGGCACTAATTAGCCCAGCCACAGCACAAATCCTAAAAAAAATTGAGAATTTTGGGTGAATTTTGGCAATTTTTGGCAATTTGCAGGTTTTTCCCATTAACGGGTCTCACCCCCCGCGCGACCCTACATCATGGCAACTCAGTTTGGCAAAAACTCAGCATTTCTAGATTTTTCATGCAAAGTTACACATGCCTGTGAATGGACTTGAGTTTTTATGAAGTTTTGGGCCTCCAAAAGGTCAAAATACTAGCAAAAAATGACTTTCTGCCCCTTTTTTGAGTTGCAGAAAGCCGTCTTGGGAGAATTGATTTTTGACTTGGCAAATGAACTCCAAATTCAAAAATTCTAGTTGGGTTGGAAAGTAGACTCATAGACCTTTCCAACAAGCCTACTTTTGCTCAATTTTGCCACCCACAAGTGCCCAAAACATGGCTCCAAAGGCGCACGACCCGTCAGGCAGTGGCGCGCGACCTGTCAGGCAGTTTTGTCCAGAAATGCACTGTACAGCCCAGAAAACGCAGATTTGACTCAGTTTGACTTTTTGAGATGAAATGTGATCCTCATTGATGTAATTATTGTACTTTTTAGACACTTTTACTCTTATGTAACACTTCTAGAACATTCATTCATGAAAAGGGTAAATATTAAATGAATGAATTGGTTTCCAAGTTTATAGAGGCAAGTTGTTTTGACTGCCTAGTTTGTAGTGCTTAGTTTAGAAGTGGTTGAAACAGCTCCTAGGATAGTGAGCTCGACCCATGGAGGCAGGGAAAGAGGTTAGATCATCTATATTATGTACTTTCTTGCTCATTTTCATGGTTGGACTCTTGAGGGAGAAGCTATCATTGTATTATTCATTGTATCTCTGCAATTTTTGGCTAAGGAAGACCAGGGTTTTGCAGTCCTCTTTGGGATTCTTGTGGACTCATGTGTTGATGGTGTGTTTCTCAATGTAATTGTAAGCTTGTTATGTGATTCATTTCCTTTCTTTTACTTCTGCACATTAAACAAATGAAGTGTTAAAGTAAGAATTCATGCTTGCCATGCTCTGCTTTTAAATTTGTTTAATTTCTATGTTTTCTACTGTTTAAGGAGAATTCAAAGTATTATTTTCTCTCCTTAGCTCCTCACCGGTCTTTTCCATCCACTCACCTCATTCAAAGGCATCAATACGGTCTCCTACCTCGCCCCAAAGAACCCCCTGCAGAAACTGTGTCAAATCCCCGCACCCAAAATTGCAATTCCTCAATTTGCCACCAAAAACCCAAAAAACCCCAAATCAACCTTTTTAATCAGTTTACTAGCCTAATATCAGTGTTACCTTGTTGGTCATCTCATCCCATTGAAGATTTGCCGAGATTGACCGAAGAGAGCCTTCTCCTGCCCCGTAGGGCTAGCTACGAGGCTAAATGGTTTGATGTAGCCTTGAGGTTTACCTTTCTCAGCCTGAGGTGAAATTTCAAGCTCTAACACAACCCTTATTTGATTTGGCTTTCCATTATAGGGAAGCCACATGTGAGACCAGTCAGTCGCAAAATAACCATGGAGCTTCTCTGACTAGTCTCTACTAATGATTAATTCGTAGAACTCGTGAATATTAGCTACAAGAATGTCAATGACTTGACACACTTAAGGATTTAATGAAATTCTAATGGTAACTTGATTAAGTTCCCATATAACTTTGACTTGGGATCGGTCTAACTGCATAATGCGCACAACGGATTTTTGAGGCTAAACATTCAATTTCGCGCAAACTATTCTTGGTAAAATATTAGATGAAGCTCCAGAGTCAACTAAACAGTTGTGTATATTTTTGTTGAAAATTTCAAAAGTCAACAAAAATGGAGGAGTATGGGATTTATATCGTCCTCTTATTATAGCAATATCGGTAGGATCGATTCTGTCTAGTGAAGTACTAGGGAGAATTCCCATTTCTTGGGTAGCTCGTGAGACTACAGTGGTAGGAAGAGGCAAAGTAGGGACTTCTTTGAGTTCTTTGAGTAGCAGCTTCTGTTGATGTTTCAACTTGCTAAGCTCATGAAAGGTAATGTTTGCCCTAGTCTTTTTCATATCATCCACAATGTTGTATTCCATTTCATCGAATACTATCAAGGTCTTAGATGGAGGTGAAGAATTTGATGCTAGAGGAACGGTTTGGGTGGATTTGGATGGAGACTTCTTACCTTTCTTTTTGTCCTTGGGAGTCAGAGTTGATACCTTCTGCTTTGGATTTGTTTGAGGTGAATCAACGAGGTTTCTACTCCGGGTCGCAACAGGTAGTGATTGTTGGGTATCTTCATTGGGAAGGATAAAGTCCCACATTACTTGTAATTCGACCACTTCTTCATCATCTGTTTGTTCTTCAATTGTTGAGACTTCATCATCCTCCATATCTAACTCAACATTTGATATAGTTCTTGGAGACTTAGGATCAATGGAGGGATTCCTTTTATATGGTCTGAAATATTTCTTTGAGGAAGGTTATGCTACTTGTTTCTTGATATCAACCATTTCATTAGACATGGTTTTGAGGACTTTTTGTAAACCAAGATCAAAAGGATCTTTAGGTGCTTTTTTCTTTGATTCATCCCTAAAAGTCACTTTCTTAGATTTTCGTTCTTCTAAATTGTTTTTCTTATCTAAGGCTATAATTCGTTTTTCTACATCTATAGCTTCTTTCATGTTTTCTGCCAAAGTTGCTTTGGCAATCCTATCGACAAAAATAGCTTCGTTTGAAGGGAGGCAGAAATGTACCATTCATTTTGGACTTCATCACTGGGCTTGGATGTCATTGGTATTTTATTCAATAACTTGTCGAAATGAGAATTGAATTCTTTGATCAATTCTTTAGTTTCATCTTTCAAATTGGAGAGATCGTTGAGAAGGGTAATCATGGATCTGTCATCTCCAAATTTGGTTAGGAACTGCTCTTGAAAGGCATCTCGACTATTAACAGAACCTGATGGTAATGAAAAGTACCATGATCCTATTGATCTTTGTAAGGTATAAGGGAATAATCTTACAATTGCATCTTCTTCTACTACTTCATTTAGGTTAATGGACAACATAAAATTGTTTATGTGTTCCTCCGCTAGTAGGCCATTATCAGGGTTGAGCTTTGGTAGCCACTTTTCGGGATGGGCTAGAAATTGATGTAAAGGCCCTTCCATCCATATGGATCTTGGATTTGTCCATGGCCTTGGAGGGTTTTGAGTCATTGTTTGTATCTGCGTAGAGGAAGATGTTCCAGTGGTTAAAGGTGATTGGGTAGAGGAGGCTTGTGCTCCAGTACCTATGTAAATCACGATCTTTAGTTGTGAGGTGGGTGACTGACCTTGTGATGAGATGGATGAAATGAATGAGGATGATTGAGGCGATGATAAGAGAATCTCACTATGGGATTTAGATGCTACCTTATTAGCCCTCTTACGACTTGGAAGAGGGAATTCGAATGGAGGGATCCCAAACTTTTCACTTTATGCTCTAGTCAATCTTTGAGATGAGGGAAACTAAGAAGTAACACTATATTGGGATAACTTAGATTCTTCTTGAGATATCAAAATCCCCTATAACTTATGAATCATAGATTCGACTTCAGGGGTTTCTGTAGAACAAGAATGATTTTGCTTCTATGAAATTTCAATAGTGGGTTCTAAGGATGTGTTTACACCTTCTCACTTAGGATTCGAATATTTGCAATGGGATCAAGAAGTCGGAGCTGAGGATGAGGGACTTTTACTCTTAGAAGGGCCACTTGGCTTTAATTTACTTGCTATTCATAGTTAGGCTCTCCTTTTAGAGCCAAAATGTTGAAGCATTGAAAATCATTGCTACAACATGGGGGAAAACCACCCGGTCCAGACCTTGGTTGGCAACTCCTTTTGGTGAAGTGGTTCCGACTGGGGATAATGGGACCAGTTTCCCAAAAGAGATTTTGATAGTGTTGATGGGGTGATATATGATGTAATGGGGGGATGATTAAGCTAAGTGTAATCTAATCTAAACTATTTGAACACATGCATATATCCTATTTTAAACACTAGTAAACTATAGCTATGTCTGGGAATAAAGTAAAGTATGCGATCTAAAATAATGTCCTATAGAAATTGGTAATAAAGATCATTCAACTACAATAAGAAGTGAAATCATTTAACAATAATCGTTTTGGATAAATAGTTAGCCAAAACGATTGTGAAAGATATATCGCATATAGAATTGTTCATATATTCAGCAGAAAATTAAAGCCAACACCATACAAAAGTGCAATAATGCTAACCGAAATTCAAACTTTCATACATAAAAAAATTAAATAAAATTTATTGTCTGATACATAAATAAAACATAATCACAAGATAAAAGTACCATATATGATAAGTTTTGCTCATGTGTTTCAACAATATCGACCTAATTCGAATCAATCCAACATCATCTAAGAGTGAAAAAGTGCAATTTCAGTAGAACATGCCAGATATAAAAGAAAATAGATCATGTTCCATTCATTCCACTAGAACCTCCTCAAAGGTAAAGAAGTGCATGTTTTGAAGAATTTTTTTGATAAAAATTTTGGACCCCTCTCTAAATGCATGAGAGGGGTTTAAATACTAAAAACATAGGTCCTAAAATAGATAATTACAAAAATAGTTGAGGAGGTTTAAACAACCTTCCTCATATTATGCTAAATAAAACTAAAATAAAAATAAAACAAAGTGAATAACTCCTTTGCATCTGATCCTTAAGATTGTAGATATTTGTCATTGGTTTGAGTTGTGTTCGTTGGTCGATCGAAGATTTCAATTGTCCAGTAAATATAGCATCCGTCAGTGCTGGCACCATATTTTGTGTGGAGGGAGTTAGGCATCGCAAGTTCATCCATTGGCTATATGGTTTGACTAAGAATTGCCAGTATTCTTCCTAGTTCAGCTTGCTCATTTGTCTGATCACCTTCCTGCTTTCCTTTGTGGCTTGTCTCCATTACTGCTCCAGTTGATTAGCGTTTGGAAGAAATCCTGGTATAGATTCTGCAACAAGGTTGGCGCCATGTAGATTTTCATTAATGGCTTCAATAATGTTGTTTGTTGCTACTGTCACGGTCGATGTTGCCCTTTCTGCTTGCTTGAGCCGAGAATCCCAGTCTACAAA
Organism: Pinus tabuliformis; assembly: GCA_031772625.1. Taxonomy (NCBI): domain Eukaryota; kingdom Viridiplantae; phylum Streptophyta; class Pinopsida; order Pinales; family Pinaceae; genus Pinus; species Pinus tabuliformis. The sequence continues at coordinate 1,114,745,285 of CM062809.1, forward strand.
TAGAATTTCTTTATGTGATTCCAATAGTTTTGGCAAATCTACCTTTCTCCCATCTTCTGATTCTTGCCAGGTGATAAAGTCAGAAATATTTTTATAGATTTCTTCATACTCAAGCCTCATGTCGATGACTTTGCTTGTTAGCTTATCACTGATCTCACAATAAAGATTTATTTGCGAGATTTCCTAGCACAGAATTTCATTTTGTTGCATTAGTTGGGCATTAAGGTTGAGTGCTTCTTTTACGAACTAGTCAGCATGCAGACTTTATTTATGCTTCTCTGTCATAGCTTGAATCCACGCATCCTTTTCTGCTAGGATGGCTTGATGTTGTATTTACATTTGTTCAAACTCTTGTTGTAGTTTTGCAATTTGTAACTCTGCTTGTTGGTTAGATTTTTCTTTCTCTAATAGTTGTTCCAACAGCAGAATATTTTTTCCCTTTTCTCTTAGCAGCATTTGAACCTTTGTTGCTTTATCAATAGTTTCCATAGCATAGGCTCCCACAAATTGAGACAGTCTTGTAAGGTTCTCAGATGGGTCCATGGGTGAATCTTTCCAGACAATGTCCATTGGTTCGTTGTCGGGAGTGGTAATAGCTGCAGCATCTAACTTTCTTTTCTTCCTCTGCCTTTTGATGATAGCTTTATGGGTAGGGCTATAAAACACATCTAATGGGGGAATTTCCTCAATTCTCAAAATAATTTCAGAAGTGGGGGTGGCAAGAATGAGCTCCACATCCTCAGTTCCTACAGTTTTATCCACTGTAATTTCTTGAGTTGATTTGTGTTGTGGAGTTTGTATCTCAGATGCTTCTTATTAAAATTCTCCCATTATTTTTCTAAATCAACAACTGGGGATTTCGTCGACTGAGTGGAAGTAGAGGGAAGTTCAAAATTTTTCTTTACCAAGGTTTGTTCGACTGCTTTTTCTATGGTTTCGGTTGTGTCCCTTTCGGACCCTCTATTTTTATTGCCCCAATTTTGAGACTCTATCTGTGAGTGCTCCGACTCACGAGTAGATATTTCCTGGGACTTTACTTCAAAATTTTCTTTGGAATTCTCTCTAGAGCTTTTGTCTAAGCTTACATTGGGATTTGGCTCCCTTATTGGTTCAATCAGTAGCAGGTCCAATGGGACATGTAATAATGTCCTTTCCCTATATTCACGGAAGGCTTCAAGATCATCTGGGGAAAAAAGTAGTGATGCCATATGTGTCACTTCTAAAAACGTCTCTTTTTGTAGGAAGAGGTCATCGAAGGCATCTTCCTCATGGGTGATTGGTTTCACTTTCACCATAGTAGTGAAGTCTTTGGTGGTGCCACTTGGGTCATACTGTCTTCCTCGGAATGTAGCCAATTTCAGAGATTTCATAATCTCTGCTTCCTTGCATGCATGTCCAAAATCGTGTAGTGCAAACACATCACATTCCAATGGAAATGTAGACCAAATGGCCTTTTTTCTGTTCCTCCAATCCTTTGCTCATCCCACCTTCCCCTGTTGTTTGGTAGGCTATCTCCCTAGCCATTAACTTAACGGGGACATAGTATGGGAGGACATGCGGTGAAGAAATGCTCCCAAATACTCTGATATATGTAAATGTCTCCTCCTTAAACCATCTATTTACAGGTAGGATATCTACTTCATCTTCTCTAGAAAATCTAGGGGCATTCTTGTTGTAGACTTGTTTATGAGCCGGCAGCATAACTCCTTGACAAATTCTGTAAAAATGGGGGCGAAACTGAGATTCCCACATACTCTTATGATATATATGGATAGGAAACAGGTCTTAGATAGTCCACTTCCATGCCATAATAGGAAATTTGGAACCAAAATAGATAGCGTCCATTATATAGGCACTCATGAAAAATGTAGGGTAAACCCTAGGAAAGATACTCCTATTTCTCCTATCCTCCATTATGGCCTTCGCCAAATTATCAAAAAAAATTGGGCCCAATTAATTATTGTTGCATTCACGGCTGCATCTATTAATGGCAGCCATTCTAGGGAAAATTAGTACTGTCGGTCTTGCCGAACATTCTACATATAATGGTTGTTGCTAAACTATGAGGGCAGGAGATTGATGTAGAATACATACCCGTATTATCCTTTTTTATATTTTCTTTTTTTTCAATCCAGGTTCATGTGACTTCTATTGGATCTTCATTCTCCTTAGAAAATTTCTCGAGGAACTGTTTATTGTAGAGATTTTGTGGTTCTGGTAGATTGTACATAAGCTGTAGACTCTCCAGTGAAATGGATCACATAACCTCATGCCTGTTATTCTTGAATTATCTGTCTAATATGTCCACCTGATCGATTGTCCACTTAACCATATCTGTATATGGAATTATATTTGGCCTTGCGGCTATACGGTGTAGGAATGAGCATGTTGTTTTGAAGAAGGAGGCGTCGGAGGAAATATGACCATTGGTTGTGGCCTTTGTTACCAAAGTTCTTGGTTTCTCTTCTTCTAATAAATCATACATGGCCTCCCATGTTGAGGTTCCTACGTCTTCGTTGCATGTAGGGTCAGAGTACAGAGGGATCATTTCTGATTTTTCAGACGCGGCTGCCTTTCCCCTCTTTTCCATTGCTACCAACAAATCTTGTTATGGATTTTCCTGAAAATGGAGCAAAGCAAAAGCTATCAGATAGATACATTTAACAATGAACATAAGAATGAATGATACAGATGATTTTGAAAAGGTGACAAGAAAGGAGTTTTTATTAAACACAAGTGAGAAGATATCATATCATGTCGAACAACTTTTCAAACGTAAATGCCATTAACCCGTACTAAATGCCAACTAATGGTTTCCTATCCATAGCTTTATTGCTCATTAATGTTTTGCATCGTAAGTCAAGAAAGAAACTTATTAGGGTGGCGAGCTTTTTATCTTCGAAAATGTTGATTTTGTGATTTGTGATGCAATATTGCAGATCGCATTATCGCACTTTGTGTGTGTGATTTCTTTCCCATTCCTTTGGTTTCTGCGAAATGCGATATGCAGGGTGTTCTTTATTAATTTTCAAAGCATAGATTATTTGATATGGTTTTCTTTGTAAAGCCTTTCTTCGTCACGCGGAGGAATTGAGTGTTTTTATAACATAGCTGGAAATCGAGTTTGGGGTCCCATCGCATTTCGCAATATCGCAGAGTTGATAAGTTTTCAAATCTTTCTTAATGGTTTCCAATGTGATGCGATAAGGGTGAAAGTATCATCACAATATCTCTTATCGCATGGTTAAAGATACTTTGTGAAGGTGCACTCTTTGCAAGTGGTGATATGCGATGTGGACCTTACTTTAATAAGAAATGTTTTTAGGACTTAGTTCAAAACGAAAAGTCTAATAGTTTCAAGGTTATGTGTGGTAATCCCTTTTGATTTTTTTCTGCAAGTTTTGTTCATTAATAGGGCTTTTGACATGCTTGACCGTGCGATATGCGAAAAGGTAATCATCTGCTAGTTTTTCAAAGGGTTTTATCTTGATATCTTGCTTTATTCCAAAAAATAACAATAAAATGTCTAAATGTTAAATTTATTTTTTTGGAAGGAATTTTTAAGGGTCCCCATTTATTAATAGAATATTAGCTATTATGTTAAAAAATGGGGGGGTTGTTGAATAGCACAACACGACCCCACTGGTACATCTCTAAAGTTGGTTCGAACTTGGGTTGTATCTCTTAGAGTAGACTTGCATACTAGCAAAGGAATCAAAATCAAGGGTTTCAAGAATTGGGTGTAGATGGAAACAAGGTTGACCACATATTTAGGTGCTAGGGAAGTAATATATTTGATGGGACATATACCTATGTTCATTGAAAACCAAGGACATGAAAACACTGAGATAGCTGAAAACTTTTAGACAGATGAACACACATGAATTTGGTGTTGATAATAGCAGATGTGGCTGGTGGAGATGCAAAATAGGTCGAGCATTACAACCAACAAGTTAAGGGAATTACTAAACCATCTCAATGGAATTCGATTATGATAATCAAATGGGTAACCTTAGATGAATTCAATGCAGGATCAATTCAAACTCACATTCAATTGTAGGACTTAGAATATTCAAATAGATATAATCACAATGTGAGGAGACACCGTTCAATGAAAATAAACAACAATGCACATACAATGATTAATCAACGCATAGGAGTTCATTCGATACACAGTTGCAGAAATGCTTAGGCAAACGTATTTAATGGGCTAAGTAAATATGACTTACTACATGGTAGCGCAGGGAAGTTATCACACAAATAATTTAGCATGAATCTTGTTGAGAGATCAGTAAGACAACGCTCAGCAAGAGATAGGCATACACACAATAATGGAAGTTATAACAAGCAAGAAGGTATAAATGACATGCAAAGACATAGACCACAAAACTAGTGGCTCAAATTGGAGCAGATCAAGAGTACGCCTGCTCTGATACCATGTTAAAGACACACACAAATAATGGACAACATATTAAGATAAGTGTGAGATGCATTTCTATTCACAAAGATATACATTTATAAAATCCTTATGATCGTTGGTTTCATATAAGGTCTCTTAGATTCCCTTTGACTATTCAACTTCCACACCATAACCCTTAGCGGATTAGGTGTCCAACAGGTTTATTAAAGAGCTAAGGCATGTCTCTAGTTTAAGGAGAAATTTACTTTCAGGAGGGCTATTGGAAAGTGAAGATCGTATATTCATGGAAGACCACAAGAGGGTTATTGATAATAGCAAAAGGAGAAAATGTAGATATGTTTTATTTAAGTATTGGTAATGTTGTTCTTCTATTGCTTTAGCTTCTATAGGAGAAGATACAACATCGTAGCTTCATGGCATAGGGCACATGAGTGAGAAGGAGGTGTGGACGCTCCACTCAATGGAATTATTTCCAAATTTGAAGTAGAGTGATTTTGATTTTTCTGAAAACATTGTGTTTATGGAAAATAGAAGAGAGTCGGATTTCGTAGAGTTGGGAATGAAAATAAGAGAAAAAGGTCAAAGCTTCTGCATACATATGTATGGGGCTCACATTGATATCATTTATTAGTGATTCTTATTATTATTTTATTTTAATTGATGATGCAACTACAAAAAATAGCTTTATTGCATTTGAAGGAATTTATTGTGTTTTCCTTTAATTAAAAATAAGACAAATAAACATCTCAAATCCGATAATGGAAATAAATACTACAACGAGAAGTTTGATAATTATTAATATAAAAATAATCCCATAAACACCACAAAAACTTTAAAATCTTTAATATTAACTCTAACAAAATACAAATTTAATACAAAATATTATCATAATATCAAATATAATAAAGAAATTAAAGATATGTAAAATAAATATTATAATTTTTTTTAAGATCTTTATCCTCCTCAACTTAAACTTAAATTTAGATAGTTAAATAGATAAAATCAATATATATATATATATATATATATATAAAATGTTTACATTAAAAAAGGACATATTTATCCTCCTAAAGATAAACTTAAATTTGGATAAATAAATTCAAACCATTTAGAATTTTAAAAACCAAAAGTTGGTTGTTAAAAATAAATTAATTTTTTAATAACTTTTATCACCATAAAGATAATCTAATTATACAGAATGTTGTTTTCATATATATATATATATATATATATATATATATATATAGATCCAGCCGAAGTGATCACTTCCCATCGGCTTATTAGCTGAGCATAACCCCAAGGGCATCAAGGAGCATTAACCTTGTGACCTCCCATTAGCGAAGTGCTTTAGCAACAGGTACTCGACTAATTAAACTAACCCTTGAGGCTTATATATATATTCAATTTATGAATGAATAAATATTTATTATTTTAATTTTTTTTAAATAAAGTGTTATAATTATCTTGTTTTATTTATTTTTTAAATATTACTATTATTAATGTAAATTAAAATTTGAAAAATATTTGAAGAGGAAGGCTTATTTTATTTTTTATTCAAAAGGAATAGAAGAAAATTAGTTTATATCAAGGATAAGGTTTATAACTACTAATGAGGTGGAAACTTTAGTATTATACAAACATTTACTATTTTTAAAAGACAAAAGCCATTGAAAAGAAAAAATGTTGGACTATAGCAATAATTCTGATATCTTTTTCTTGCGGGCAACTCAATTGGTTAGTTCGAAGTTCGTGAAATTGTTGATACAAGGCAGACCAGGTTCAAATCCCCCTTGAAGTGAGCTCGGTTTACATGAAGGAGGACAGTGCGTAAATCCCCAAACATTTACTAGTACTTATGTGTCAAATGAGATGTTGGGTTCCTCTAGGTTAAAAATAAAAAATAAAAAAAATAAATCCAATATCTCTAAACCACAAGTCCTCCCAAAAAAATTAGCTCTATAGATTCGCACAAATAATTTTATAAAGGTCCAAGACTATAAGAAGATTGATTTTTTCATGTTCTGTGAAGAAAAAATAAGGTCACAAATAAACAAGATAGCAAATGAGCTAAGTTGCAAGAAGGGGTATGGAATTTAAATGGGGGGCTTACCATCCTATCCCCCTCATGACTGCAAACATCCCTCATATGAACGCATGCCTTATTAGATGAGATAGAAAGTTAATAGACCAATGTCACCCTCCTCTGTTTACCTTCAATCCTCCTACATGGTTGATTAAGAGTGTACAATGGTGTGAAGTTAAACTTGATCCAATGAAAGATTCAAACCTATTTTAGGAAAACAAGTGGTTTTTAGGTCCTTAGCGTTGATAATCCATGGTATTGTTCTTATGGATTGCATGTAATGAAGTCTTTAAAAGGATTATAATATTTCATTATATTATCATTGTGTATTATGAGATAATACGGTAAAAAGGAGAGGAGACTAGTGTAGGTTTTGACCCTATATAATTAATCCATGCAAACAAATTCTTAATAAACAAAAAATATGCAATAGAAAACACACATATTTACACAGATATTTTATCCTGGAAATTCAAAATTAGGATAATCGAAAAGCATTTTTTTCTTTTTCATATGTTTCATGTACAATATATTATAATACAATATACCTCTCATAACATATGAGTCGTTGATCGAACTGTAGTACCATAACCGGAACTAAAAAACTATAGGCAAAGCCAACATGTGCCACAAAACTGCTTTCATCGAAACCACAAGCCAAAAACAAAAGAAAAAAAATTGTCCAAAAAATATTTCCCAGAGCACTACCTTGAATCCCGTGCAGGATGACTCCCACCCCCCTTCATACCTTCCAACTAGGGGGATTGAATAGGCCCTCCCAAAGCCCTCTTTGTTCGTGGTGCATATAAGTCGTTCAAAGAATATAACACATACCCAACTATAAGAGGATGGAGAGGAGGTTGCAATGAATGTGTTATAGGTTGTATTACTTCATTTAACTAGATAGAATAAAGGAAGGATTGTACATTCTTCCATGGACATATCCCATATTTGGTGCATCACGTGTATTTGTGTCTTTTGTGTGTTGTGTTCTTCAATGTTTTATTTTCACATTCCTTTTAATGTTAATTGCTCCACAATTGTATTCCTAACAACTAGTATCAAATATGAGAGATTATTTGGCTGATAAACTTGTAGAAAGGATGGTTTCTAATTTGAGTGGAGTAATCATGAAAAAAGTTAAGTTTAGCGTTAGGAAGCTTAATAACCACAACTATCAGCTATGGAAGATGCAAATTGGGGCTCTCTATATCAAGAGGATATTTTCCTACCAATGGGGAAAAAACCAAATAAGTCAGTGGCTATGAAAGATCAAGAATGGAAAGTTCTTGACAAAAAGGCACTAGGAACAATATGGTTGTGCCTAGCAGCATCAGTGGCCTTCAACATTTTAAAAAATAGACAGTAGAGAATTTGATGAAGACATGGGTTAAATTATATGAAGAACCCTCATTTTCCAACAAGGTGTTTCTTATGAAGCATTTATTTAATATGAGGATATTAGAAGATGGATCTATCGTTGATAGTTTAAATTCATTTTAAACGTAGTCAGCAATTATTTATGTATTATTGGAGTAAACTTTGATGATGATGTTAGGGCTCTTTTAATTTTGTAGTCATTACCAGAAACTAGAATGGCTTGGTCATGGCTCTTCGTAGTTTTGTTTATGATTAAAGCACTTTGAATTTTGATGATATTGTTGTTTTTATCCGTAGTGAGGAAATGTGTTAGGAAAATATAGTTGAGACATCAGGTATTACCTTGACTATGGAGAAAAAGGGAATACAGAGGGAGAGAGGAAAGAGTCAAGGCAATTATGGAAAATATAAGAAGGGAAGATCCAATTTTAGAATGAGGCTAGAATGTTGCCAGTGTAGGAAGATAGGACACAAGAAAAAAGATTATTGGTCTCTAAAATAAAAACAAGGAGTTAGACAAAAGGGGAATAATAAGGAAGAAAATGTAGATGGTGACGTGTTACAATATTATTTATTCCTTTTAATAGATAATATTGTTGATTCTTGGTTGTTAGACTTTGTTACTTCATTTCATGCCACAACGCATAGGAAATATCTTTAAAGATTATGTTCAAAGTGATTTTGGATAGATTTATTTGGGTTATAATGAACCATGTAAAATTTTTGGAAAGGGTAAGGTATGGATAAAATTACAAATTGGAAACTAATGGTTGCTCAAATAGGTAAAGAACATTCTTTTCAATTGGTTTATATCGAGTGGTTGAGTAGATTGGTTGTTATCTTCCCCATCTAGGTTCAAATCCCTGCCAATGACATAATGAGCTATAATTCATTGATGAATATTGTTGTAATAGTTTTGAGCCTTCTAAACTATTGTTGTAGTAGTTTTGAACCTCACTCTCTCCCTCATCTTTTGAGGGAGGCAGATTTCTTTCCTTGAAAAGAAAAGGTAAGGAACATTCTTGATTTAAGAAGAAGTCTAATTTCATTAGGGCTATTGGGAAGTGAAGGTTGTACAATTACAATTATAGGAAATTTGTTGAAGGTCATTAGAGTATCATTGATAATATGTACATTTTATTTAAGTATCGATAGTGCTGAAATTTCTATTGCTTTAGCTTTTGTAGGAGTTGATACATCATTATCACATCGTAGGCCTAGGCACATTGACAGGTTAAGCTTGACTAGGTGAAAGAGTCAGAGGGTTAGGTCAATAGTGGTGTGGCGATTTTCAGGACCATGGTTTTAGTAGCAAGTGGTATTAGAGCTCATGTATTACATGTGATTAACTATTTAAAAGGATTGAGTATTCTCCATTGCAATGTGCCATGTGATGATGAAGGCTCACTTGGCTGGCTTAGTCGTGTTTTTCCAAGAGTAATAGATTTATTAAAACTATTTTTATTGGTTTAGGGTTTCCAAACTAATCATGGTGTTATGTTGTTATGTATTCTATTTTTGTAAGTTTTATTATTGTTTCTCTCACATTATGAATTCGTACATTGGTATCAAAGAATGGTTCAACCTGAAATATTTCATGATAATGATATGATGCTCAAAGCATGGCAAGGAAACATGCAGTTTAATGCAAGATTAGTGAAGTCCCTTGGACCTAAGTGTTAAATAATATTCATTGATTTTTAAACCATGTAAAATACAACCAAGTTTGTGGATTTCAAAGGGGAGTTTTGCTAAGATTTACCATGTGAAATGAACATGGGTTAGAGTACTCATGAGAGATGGAGTTGTTAACGACTAAGGTTTTTAGTGGCAAAGGAGAGCATCGATATGAAGGTTGTGAAGGTGATAGGTTAGCGAAAAATGTGTTGGTATATCAAGAATATATATATATTGATATATATATATATATATATATATATATATATATATATATATATATATATATATAATGAGTTGAAAATTTTGTATTGCATATAAATGGGCATACGACTATAAGACTTGTTTTGGCATGCATACCCCTAGTATATTACTAGTAAATTCTTGACATAAACCCAAGTGATAAGGGGGAGCATGTAGAATTCCTAGATATCTTGGTTATAAAAATTGAGGGGAGTAGGGCCTGGAGGTAAGTAGTGAAGACTCACTTGGCCGATTTGACTAGATTTGTCAAAGGTGACCCAAAGGCAAGTTTAAAAGGGGGAATGATAGGTTAAATTTGACTCAATGAAAGAGCTAAAGAGTTAGGTAAACAATGGTTTGGTGATTTTGAGGACCATTATTTTAGTATCATGTGGCGTTAAATCCCATGGACTACATGCAATGAAGCATTTAAAATAATTTGGAATACTCCATAATATGTCAAGACATGTGTGGTGAAGGCTCACTTGGTTGGATTTGGCCAAGAGTCATAGATATATTACAGGTTGGTTTTTTTAGTTTAGGGTTTCCAAGATTGATCTGGATCTTGGGGGTTGAGATCCAAGAGACAAGAATGTTGAGAGAGGAGGAGAGAAAACATACAGATCTAACATGAAAGTAATCACAATAACGCTAATGAAAATACAAGAATTGAAATACATCATAAAAATATGAAGAGAGAGAGAGAGAGAGAGAGAGAGAGAGTTAGAATTGGAGAAGAAGAAGAATTCCATTAAGAAAAACCATTATATGCAATGAGGCCACTTTTGGGACCTCTCATTCTCCCTCTCCACTCTCTTCCTATTGCCTTCATATAGTATGTCTTATTAATGGAATTCTTCTTAATGGAATTTATCTTCTTCTCCAATTTTGGCTCTCTCTCTCTTCATATTTTTGTGTTGTATTTCAATTCTTGTATTTTCATCAGTATTCTCGTGATTAGTTTCATGTCAAATCTGTATGTTTCCTCTCCTCCTCTCTCAACATTCTTGGATCCTGGATCTTAGCACCCATGATATGGATCAATGGTATCAGAGCAGATTATAGCTCCATGGGAATGAGGTTTTGAAGCATATTTTAGTTTCAAATTTTTGCATCAACCTCCAACCTCCTTTTAGCACTTTTGGAGTCCATTTGTTTGGCCATACATTGTAAGTATCACAGTTGACCCATAAGCATTACAGTGTTTTTCACCCTCAAATCTCCATTCACCATTGCAAGAGAATTTTTACATGGATTCACTACGTCCATTGGTTTGCAAAATGGAGCTTCCATGACCTCTACAACAACCCATGTGACTCTACAAACCCTTGGCATATTTGTGGCCCTATACACTTAGTTTTCTCACATTTGTTGTTATTGTAGATTTATACAATCATCCCATAGCTTAAAAAATTTGTATACAGAGCATAGAAGCTTGTACGACCTCATTTCAAGTATTTCTCAGCTTGTCGATGGTGTTATGGCCACCATAGAAGAGCAATGATGGATGAAACGTAGAGCAACAATCTTTAGCAAACTTCATGCAGGTACTATGACCTCCAAAGACAATTTCAAAAGCTGCAAAATAGTTCATTTGAAAGGATTTTATTTTATCTCAAATGGGCTTTTTATGTAATTTTATTTTGTTTCCTAGTTTGAGAGATATGAGCGATTGAAGTTACATATGTCAATAACAATGCATGACGTGCGTACCATGATTTTCAATAATCACTTTCTCACTCCACATGTCATGAGAATGAAAATGTGTTATATCAATAGAAATATCTCTTCAATACGTCAAATGGATCATCGACGGAGTTTAATTTCATTACCCATAGCAGAAGTTACCAACAAAGTTGCAGAAAGAGGTTTATTGCTAGAAAAATCAAAGAAAAGAAAAGAAAACCATGGTTTCGAGTCATCCAAAAACCCACAGTTATGGGTTAACCACACAAACCCTTCTCTTCATTGGCTCATGGCATATTTTAATCATGATGGTACATTAAATATAATTGGGTCCCTCTTTTTCTTTATCATTTTGAATGATGGGGACCATCATTCTTTAAGGAGGGAGGATTTATCTGAATCTTAGGGGCTTTTATAACCTAACTTCGGATGTACAAGTCATAATGTCATATTTTTATGTAAAACGGAACTCAATCGACATGTAACTGATGGGTTCAACCCTAACCAAATTTGAATACGTCAACAAGACATTATAAGAAAACAATAGGAAGAGAGTGAAGACGGAGAAGGAGAGGTCTCAAAATTAGCCTCATTGCATGTAATGGTTCTTCTTAATGGAATTATTCCTCTTCTCCAATTCTAGATTTCTCTCTCTCTCTCTTCATATTTTTATGATGTATTTCAGTTCTTGTATTTTCATCAATGTTCTTTTGATAAGTTTCGTGTCATTCTCTCCTCCTCTCTCAGCATTCTTGGCTCCTGGACCTTAGCCCCCAAGATCCAAATCAAAGATAATCATGAAGTTTTTGTCCTATATGTTCATTATTTATGGTTTTATTCTAGAATTATTAATTCTTACACATGAATGAAAATTCTCCGGTCAAAGAAATTATTTCCAAATTTAAAGTGGATTGGTTTGGATTTTTGTGAGAGCTTATGTAGTCTAGAAAAATATCTAGAATATTGAAGTATTATAGTAATTAAATGCTTTTTATAGTTGATGATAAGTCCAAAATTGGAAAAAACACTCTTACTAAAGAGTCAAACATGTTTACAATATGTAGAAAGTGAAACAGAATTTCTTAAGCTCAAATAATAGCTTCAAAGAGATGAAACGTAGCAAAAGAATCTTCACTTTGAACTAGTTCTTGCTCCAAATGATGATATGCTTGAGAATAAAAAAATTCCCACCTATATCCAACACTTTATTAGATTATTGATGAGACTTCAACAATATGTATAAGTTTTGATTTCATTTCCCAAGCTCATTATTAGACCTTGCGAAGAATTCATAAAAAAACAAGCATATAATCAATCTCAAATACAAAAAGGAAATGCCCTTTCACTTTTCAAACTACGCCAAATAAAATTCAGTCTCAATGGAAAACAAAAGAGAGTCATTTTTCTTAGAGTTGGGAAGAAAATTCTTAGAGTTGGGAAGAAAAAGAAGAGTAAAATGTTGTATCATATATATATATATATCTATATATATATATATATATATATATGTGGGGTCTAGCTAAGATATCCCATACAATTTTGGGTGGATGTTGTGGATATTTGTGTTTACTTAATGTTAAGCTATGGTATGTTCTATGCTTATAACAGTTTACTTCTTTTTCTTATTATATTCCACGGATTAGCAATCACATGTACATAAAGTAAAGTGCAGATAGAACATGAAACAATCAAAAGAAAACAAGCTAAGACAAGAGACACAAGATGTGGCGGCTAGCCAGGGACAAACCCCACAATGTGTGGGGAAACCCTTTGATCAAATATTCTTTTATATTCAATAATTCAGCAGAGAGAAATATTACAATAAATCTAATTTATATCAGCAATACCAAACCCTAGATCAGCAGCATCAGCATTAGCGGCTTCATCAACAAACTAGGGCAGACGATATCTCACAAATCGACAGTCGGATCAGCTTGATTCCACCACCAAAACTTGCGGCTTTCAAAGGAGGTTCAGATGAACCTACAATGTAGTTCAGATGAGGAGATATTCTATTCCACGTAGGTCAAACTTCACTTATGCAGTTGCAGCTTCAGTTTCAACAGCTTTGTTCAAACTAGGGCAGTTGATATCTTGCAAACCGTCCCTCGGATTGACTTGATTCCACCACCAAAAGTTTCAACCTTCAGAGGAGGTTCAGATGAACCTACAACGTAGTTCAGATGAGGAGATATTCTAGTCCACGCAGGTCAAACGTTACTTCTGCAGTTGCAGCTTCAGTTTTAGCAGCTTCCTTCAAACTAGGGCAGTCGATATCTTGCAAACCGTCGGTCGAATTGAGTTGATTCCACCACCAAAAGTTGCGGATTTAGGAGATTCAGATGAACCTATTAGTGTCAGTCTTTCCATCCTTCCTACAGTGATCAAATATGCTCTTACAAAGTGGTCTCAGAGTGTCAAGGTCAAATTTTGTCATTTCAGTGAGTCTTCAAGCAAAATTTGGTCACTAGGCATTAGGTCTAGGGTTTGCCCAAATGTCAGTCCATGTCATCATTCAGCTGAGCCTATCATCATTCAGAGGGTTTTCATTATCATGTCAGTGTCGAACGAGTCATTTTACACCTTATTCATGCTTCAGTTGTGCCTAGGTAAGGTCATTTCCCTCTCCTAGGGTTTTGAAGGCAATTTCTATTGGACGGTCAAATCATCGGAAAAACTTGTATCCAGATGTTCATACACCTTCCCCTATCCTTAAAATACCCTATCAAATGCTTCCCATCCCTTAGATCCCCCAAATTCCTCATTTTTGCACAAACCCTAGTTTCTAGCTACAACCTGGCAATTTTCTAGGTTTGGCCTGTGTTTTGCCCTTTTGGACCCCTTCCCCTCACTCAATCTCTAAGATTCCACTTTCCCCTACTTCCTAACATCCCTCCCTACTCCCAAAAATTTCTTCAAGAATTTAGAAGCCCCCTATCCCCTTCATTTCGCTTCATTTCGACAAAATTCCTTGTTTCACACATCGGGACAAGTTTCACTCAAATGATGTTTCAGAGAAATCAAAGATGAATTTTGGAAAACTGAGAGAGGTTTTTGTCCAAAACATGCCAAGGAAGAAAAACCTCCTTCTCTTTTTGCACAGGTGTCATGGTTTGAGAGAAATGTCAAGAATATTGTTGCCTCAGGAGAATCAAAAACACCTCTGTAGTGACCTTGGGAAAATCAAGTTTTCTCCTATCTTGGTTGGCCAAATGATTTTCTTGATGTGTAAAATGATAACTAGACACAAAAATATTTCCAATGAGCTATCATGAGCTCAATTTGGGGTTAAGGAAGGCATTCAAAAGTTGACTGCAACAACACTCTTCCTTGAGGCAGCCTCATTTGGCACTTTTTGACCAGTCTTGGGAGATTTGATTTTTGATAGGTCAAATCAACTCCAAATTACAAAATTCCAATTGGGTTGGAAATTATTCTCAAAGACCTTTCCAACGAGCTATCTTGCACCTTATTCCGACACCAGGAAGGCCTCCAAAAGCCTCCTGCAAAACGCGACCCGTCAGGCCAGGTGCGCGACCCGTTGGGAGGTGCGCGACCCGTCCAGAGCCTCTCTGCAGTTCTGAAAATCAACATGCGCGACCCGTTGGGAGGGGTGCGACCCATTGGGAGGCCTGTGCGACCCGTTGAGCCGGTCTGCTGCAAACTTCAAAAAATTTCCCTAATCTTCTTCCAAATCACCAAATTTGCTCGAGGTAGGTGCTCTAAACATGGATTCATTGCTGTTATGAATGGTGGATGTCATGGGCATGCTTTTATGATCAAAATTTTGCAAGTGGAACTCTTTATATGGCTGCTATGTTCATGACCAAATTGTGCTAGGGTTTGTGTTGTTTCAAGATTACTTTTCCCTTTGGTTGGCTTCCCTTCCTTTCCCTATCACTTACACTTATATGTTCATCTCCTTTCCCATATTATTTTACAAATGAAATGCAAATCTTTCCCCATCCCTAATGACTAAAAATGTAAACCATACCCCTTTCCCAAAGCATACAAAACCCTAATTTCCCTCTACCATATACATGTGTAAACAAAGGAAAAATTCATGTGAAAACAAAAGAAAATGTTGATGAATATATCAGCAGGTTTTGTGTATGGTTTCCCTATTCCCCCTATTAATACATGTATGCATTTTCCCATGTTCACTTTCATACATGGTTTTTCCCATATGTAATGATCTTTGCAAATGATTTCCCAATTACAAATATGTGTTCCTATATGCATATGATTTGCAAAATTTCCCTTAAAAATTCCCTGTAATATTTATATATTCCCATTCCTTGTAAAAAGGTCCCTCCCCTAACATTTCCCTCATGTCCTTGTCCCCTTGAAACAGCATAGAATTCAGCACTTTTTGCAGGCAGAGACAGCAGTTCAATTTGTCCACTTTGCTCCTAAACCATGTCAGAAACCGAAACTTATGAGCAAAGTGATGACCATTCATCATCTACAGAGGTTGAGGTACAGAGGAGGCCTCGTAAGGGTGGTAAGGGTGGACATCATAAGCGAGAGGAGCCCACCTCTTTGGCAGAATTACAGGCTTGTCCCTATGGCAGTGACTTGTTTTCAGTATATGTCTTGTTATGATTTCTGTGAGAGGATTTCCCGGATTCAGCACCATAGAGAGTTGGCCCGCTTGTTTGTTTTACACCTCCATGATGGACATGTCACTCTGGCAGGGGTGAACTTTACATTGACACCCGAGGTGATCTCACAGGCTACAGGGATACCAAATGTGGGTGAGGTGTGGCCTAAGCGCAGGTTGCTAGATTTTGTTCACTTTGAGCCCTATGTCCGGCCACCATTCGTGAGACATTTGGCGGGTGTTTTTCCATTCAGATTTCTCCGGAGTGAGTATGCTCCCGTCATGAGGCTTATTATGCATTATTTTACCTGTGAGGGCAGATTTTCATAGGTGTACTCATATCACATTCGCCTTTTGATGCATTTCACCCGAGTGAGGATGATGAACATCCCGGTCTTATTGTTTCATAACATTCAGAGGATGGTGCCCATGTTGCAGAAGAAGACCCCGACCCAGCAGTACAGGAGCTTATGTCATTATGGTTTGATTCAGCTCATAGTCTCACATCAGTTGACTCAGCAGGGCATCTCATGGGAGGAGTTCATCTCTCGTGAGTTTTTCACAGTGCCACATCAGGAGGTCATTCATGAGGAGGGAGGACCATCTCAGCAGCCCGATGCCCCCGTCATCCGACATGTTAGCTCCACTCCTTTGGTCACTTATCAGAAAGGCCCAAGGACCTTATTTGCAGCAGCTAGGCGAGTACTATCTCCACAACAGGTGGAAGGGGTCTCGCCTTCAGTGTTATCTCCACATTAGGTGGAAGGGGCCTCGCTTTCTTCACCAGCACAGGTACTGCAGAGGGGCAAAGAGCCCATGGTTCATGAGGATCTGGTGATTGATCTTGAGGCCAGTTCTCCTAGCCAAGAGGCAAAGGAGATCATTCAGCATCTCAGGGCTGAAAATGATGTTTTACAGAGGAGACTTGAGGGTGCCCAATGGACTATTACTTACCTGGAGTAGCGAAACACACAGTTAGAGGAGGAGAAGGCACTTGATGAGCTATGGAGGATTCGTAGCGACCGAGTCTTGAACCGTAGAAGACCCGGTGATCCATTGCCTGCTGACAGAGAGTCAATGCTCATTCAGGAGAATGCTCACTTTGAGAGGTTGTTGGCTAAGGCCAACCAAGAGAAAAGGCTGCTGAGAAACATGAAGAATAATTATTGGGCAAGGATGCATGTTTGCAAAGCCAAAATGAAAATGCTCCAAAGGAGGTTATCTGAGGCTCTTAAGCGGAGGAAGAAAACCAATCCACTCCGTATCTTGGCTGAGGCATCCCTCAAAGATCATGGCACTCACTAGAATCAGCTACAGCACAAATCCCAAAAAATTTTGAGAATTTTGGGTAATTTTGGAATTTTTTGGAAATTTACAGGTTTTGGCTTCTCAATGAGTCTCACCCCCGGTGAGACCCTTTGTCATCATAGCTCCGTTTTACAAAAACTCAGCATTTCTAGATTTTTCATGCAAAGTTACATATGCCTATGGATGGACTTGAGTTTTTATGGGGTTTTGGGCCTCAAGAAGGTCAAAATACATGCAAAATTTGACTTTCTGCCCCTTTTTTGAGTTGCAGAAGTAGTCTTGGGAGAATTGACTTTTGACTAGGAAAATGACCTCCAAATCCAAAAATTCCGGTTGAGTTGGAAAGTAGACTCAGATACCTTTCTAACGAGCTATCCTGCACCCAATTCTGATACCGGGAGGGCCTCAAAACAGAGCTCCAAAGTACGCGACCCGTTAAGAAAATGTGTGCGACCCGTTGAGGAAATTGTGCCAGATTTGACCAGTTCATCCCAGAAAACGTAGTTTGGCTCCAGTTTGACTTTTTGAGGTTGATGGTGGTCCTCTTGGATGTAATTGTGACACTTTTTGGATACTTTTACTCTTGTTTAACTCTTCTAGAAGTTTCTTTCATGTAAAGGGTAAAAATTGACTGTATGAACTGGTTTCCAAGTTTATAGAGGCAAGTTGTTTTGACTGCCTATTTTCTAGTGCTTAGTTTAGAAGTGGTTCAAACAGCTCCTAGGATAGTGAGCTCGACCCATGGAGGTAGGGAAAGAGGTTAGATCATCTATATTATGTACTTTCTTGCTCATTTTCATGGTTGGACTCTTGAGGGAGAAGCTATCACTGTATTATTTCACTTGTATCTCTGCAATTTTTAGCTAAGGAAGACCAGGGTTTTGCAGTCATCTTTGGGATTCTTGTGGACTCATGTGTTGATGGTGTGTTTCTTCATGTTCTTGTAAGCTTTGTTATGTGATTCATTTCCTTTCTTTACTGCTGCACATTAAACAAATGAAGTGTTAAAGTATGAATTCATGCTAGCCATGCTCTGCTTTTAAATTTGTTTAATTTCAATGTTTTCTTCTGTCTAAAGAGAATTCAAAGTGATTGTTTGCTCTCTTTAGGTCCTCATCTTTCATTCCTGATCATCCATCTCAAGTTAAGGCATCAATACAGACTCCTACCTCGCCCCAAAGACCCCCCTGCAGAAACTGTGTCAAATCCCCGCACCCAATATTGCAATTCCTCAATTTGCCACCAAAAACCCCAAAAATCCCCAAATCAACCTTTATAATCAGTTTACTAGCCTAATATCAGTGTTACCTTGTTGGTCATCTCATCCTATTGAAATTTCTACCGAGAATGACCGGAGAGAGCCTTCTCCTGCCTCGTAGGGCTAGCTACGAGACTGAATGGTTTGATGTAGCTTTGAGGTTTGCCTTTCTCAACCTGAGGTGAAATTTCAAGTGCTAACATACTGGCGACCATACTGGGGAGAACAAACTTGTTTGTGGGTTGATGTGTTTGTTTCATAAGTCTTAGACGGAGCCTGAAGTTATGCCAGGTAGCCTTCGAAAACGCTCTTGTTTTACATCAGCGTTAGTAGATAAACGCTGCTTCAGTCCATCTCCGTGAGCTTGTGAATACAGCACTTCATTTGCAATTCACCCCATTACATGTATCAAGTTCAGATCTGATTGTTGATGGTGGATAACAATCAGACACTTGAAAGGCTGAAATCATTCACTTGGCGACTCTAAATCAGTTTTGAGATCAGATCCAAAGACTCCACTGGAAGATGATCCCGACCAGCAAAAACATGAAAGGACAACATGGACAGATCAGGTACTCAAGTTGGAATTTCATCCAAGACATTTTGTTCTTTGTCATAAATTATTTCTTCTCTTTTCCCAAGAATGTCAAGAAGGCTTTGCAAAGTATATTGTATTTGAGAAGAGATCCTCGGCCTGCAGTTGATTCTTTCCCTTTGAAGATTGTGAATACCAAAGATTTGCATGCCTTTGAGCTTGATCAAGATCCTTTTTCCGAATTTTGTGATGGCTATCTTCAAGTTGATGAACCTCAAGTGACCAAAACTAATTCTATACCTGTTGTACATACCCCTATACCTTGTAAAATTCCAGATCGGTATAAACCTCTTGTTTTACCTTCTGTTCTTCATGCTTTCCCCAAAAACTATGATCTATACTTGCCGATGTTTGATGGTGAATGTAAGAATGTCAACGCCGAGCAACATGTGCAGAATTTTGATAATTTTCTAGATCTTTTTGAAGTTGATGAAGAAGATGTTAGTATAAGGCTTTTTGCTCTTTCTTTGCAAGCCAAAGTGAAGAGTTGGTTCAAAGCCCTGTCTGATGCAAGCATCTCAGATTTCCAGCAGTTTGTCAAAGTTTTTCTCGACAGGTGGATGATCGAACAGAACCTTCTCTTGATTGTAGAAGAGTATAACCAGCTGAAAAGACTGCCAGGTGAGATAGTACAACAGTTTTCGGCCAGATTTAATCAAGTTTATTATTCGATGCCAGTTGATATAAGACCTTCTCCTAGATCTGCTCTCTTGCACTATCCAGGTGCCTTTGATCCGGAGATGGAGTTTCACCTAAGAGAAAAGAATATTGCAACACTTCACGAGTTGCAGAACAATGCAGTAGATGTAGAGGCGCATCTGCTGATCCGAAGGGCAAGGATGAAGGAAGAAGAGATGAAAAACATAGATCCGGAAAAATCAACATCTCTAGAGGTGAAGCTTGACATTTTGGCAAGTGCAGTAGAAAAGATGATGGACAAGATCAATGCAAGAAAAGCTTATGATGTTCAAGCTCATGGCTTGCTGATTGAAGAAGAACAAGTTGCTGATCCAAAACATTTTGTTTCTTATCCTAGTTGTCATAGATCTGATAATGATTGTCTTGTAGATCACCTTGGCGAAGAAAGCACTGTTGATATGACCTGCATGCTTGATGATGTGTTTTATAGTGATGATTTGCCTCATTTTGATTAGTATGATGATGATTATGTTCTCCAAACAGAAGCTAATCTTGCAATCAAACAAGCAGCTAGTTTGTGGGAGGAAGAATTTCATTTTCAGCAGCTTGAATACAATGTTCAGCCATCACATATCAGCTATGACATTGATGAGGAAAGTGCATCAAAGTTTGAAGTAAGTGAAGGATCTTTGCCTTTTTGTTTTGATTTGTTTCAGTTCATCAGAGATAACTACCATGCAATCAGAAATCAGCTGTCAACAAGTCTTGATCTAGACCATCTTGAGAGCAAAGGAAATTTTGTTCAATACTTCTCATATTCAGATTTGCAACCCCCGAAAGCCATTGATTGTCAAGTTGCAGCTGAAGACTTGGAAGTGGACACACATGATTTAATGATTCAAGGTGACTCCGTACCATTCTGTTTTGAATCGTTTCAGTTTTTGAAGGGTAGATTGCATAGTAAATCTTCAAATGAACAGCCTATCACAAATCAGCAATTTCTCAGTGTTAATGTTGACGATGCAACAGATAACAAAATTCTTGAGTGGCCTATAGCATCAGATTTGCAGCTACCAAATGAAATTGAAAGGCAGATTACAGATGAAGTTGTGGCAGCTGAAATACATGATTTGATGATACAGGAAGATTCTATACCCTTTTGTTTTGAAGCATTTCAGTTTATAAGGTAGAATTCTCATAAAATCTCTCAAGAACAAGATGAACAGCTAGAAGGATGTCATACATTTTCAATGGATACATTGCAGCAGTCTTTTCAAGTTTTTCATGATCCAATAGCTGATGTTTTGGATGAGGTTTGCAGTCAAAGTCTTTCTCCATTGACTACATGTGAGCTTGAAACATGTGCTGATACAAATTTGATCCGACAGTCAGTTTCTTTCTCATTTTCAGCAGAGGTCTCGTCACAAGGCTCAGATCAAAGTGTGCATTCATGGTATGAGGAGAAGAGAAGTAATCCATTGGATGAGCTAGGTCCCAATGTGCATGAACTTCAAGATCCTTATGCAGTGTTTTTGGAGGCGGATAGAGAATTCATATCATTCAACGGATCTGTTTCTAAGTTGTCATGGGAGTTGCCTTTCAGTAGTTCTCTTTTGTTGTTCATAAGTGAGCACTTGTGGAGAATTCAACCAGCAGACGTGATACTTACTTGGTTGCATTGGTTGTTTCATTTCACTTGATCAGGTGATGAATGAAACTGTTCGAGTAGGTTGTGATGAATAAGCTCCCTTTTGAGCATCTTTCTAGTTTTTCGGCTGTGTTTAAGTATTGAGTCAGTTTTTAGTTGAGAGAGAGTCAATTTGTGTTGTCAAGTCATCAGTTTTCAGTCATGCATTTCAGCTTGAGTTTTTGACTCCATTGCCCAATGGTTGAAAGCACTGGTCTGCTCTCCCAGAGGTCTGAGGTTCTTGGCACCTCCAAGGAGCTACCATCCCCATTGGAGCCAATGTTAGTGTCAGTATTTCCAACCTTCCTACAGTGATCAAATATGCTCTTACAAAGTGGTCTCAGAGTGTCAAGGTCAAATTTTGTCATTTCAGTGAGTCTTCAAGCAAAATTTGGTCACTAGGCATTAGGTCTAGGGTTTGCCCAAATGTCAGTCCATGTCATCATTCAGCTGAGCCTATCATCATTCAGAGGGTTTTCATTATCATGTCAGTGTCGAACGAGTCATTTTACACCTTATTCATGCTTCAGTTGTGCCTAGGTAAGGTCATTTCCCTCTCCTAGGGTTTTGAAGGCAATTTCTCTTGGACGGTCAAATCATCGGCAAAACTTGTATCCAGATGTTCATACACCTTCCCCTATCCTTAAAATACCCTATCAAATGCTTCCCATCCCTTAGATCCCCCAAATTCCTCATTTTTGCACAAACCCTAGTTTCTAGCTACAACTTGGCAATTTTCTAGGTTTGGCCTGTGTTTTGCCCTTTTGGACCCCTTCCCCTCACTCAATCTCTGAGATTCCACTTTCGCCTACTTCCTAACATCCCTCCCTACTCCCAAAAATTTCCTCAAGAATTTATAAGCCCCCTCTCCCCTTCATTTCGCTTCATTTCGACAAAATTCCTTGTTTCACACATCGGGACAAGTTTCACTCAAATGATGTTTCAGAGAAATCAAAGATGACTTTTGGAAAAATGAGAGCAGTTTTTGTCCAAAACATGCCAAGGAAGAAAAACCTCCTTCTTTTTTTGCACAGGTGTCATGGTTTGAGAGATATGTCAAGAATACCATTTCCTCAGGAGAATCAAAAACACCTCTGAAGTGACCTTGGGAAAATCAAGTTTTCTCCTATCTTGGTTGGCCAAATGATTTTCTTGATGGGTAAAATGATAACTAGACAAAAACATTTTTCCAATGAGCTCTCATGAGCTCAATTTGGGGTTAAGGAAGGCATTCAAAAGTTGACTGCAACAACACTCTTCCTTGAGGCAGCCTCATTTGGCACTTTTTGACCAGTCTTGGGAGATTTGATTTTTGATAGGTCAAATCAACTCCAAATTGAAAATTTCCAATTGGGTTGGAATGAAGACGCAAAGACCTTTCCAACAAGCTATCTTGCACCTGATTCTGACACCGGGAAGGCCTCCAAAAGCCTCCTACAAAATGCGACCCGTCAGGCCAGGTGCGCGACCCGTTGGGAGGTGCGCGACCCGTCCAGAGCCTCTCTGCAGTTCTGAAAATCAACGTGCGCGACCCGTTGGGAGGGGCGCGACCCGTTGGGAGGCCTGCATGACCCGTTGAGTCGGTCTACTGCAAACTTCAAAAAATTTCCCTAATCTTCTTCCAAATCACCAAATTTGCTCGAGGTAGGTGCTCTAAACATGGATTCATTGCTGTTATGAATGGTGGATGTCATGGGCATGCTTTTATGATCAAAATTTTGCAAGTGGAACTCTTTATATGGCTGCTATGTTCATGACCAAATTTTGCTAGGGTTTGTGTTGTTTCAAGATTACTTTTCCCTTTGGTTGGCTTCCCTTCCTTTCCCTATCACTTACACTTATATGTTCATCTCCTTTCCCATATTATTTTACAAATGAAATGCAAATCTTTCCCCATCCCTAATGACTAAAAATGTAAACCCTACCCCTTTCCCAAAGCATACAAAACCCTAATTTCCCTCTACCATATACATGTGTAAACAAAGGAAAAATTCATGTGAAAACAAAAGAAAATGTTGATGAATATATCAGCAGGTTTTGTGTATGGTTTCCCTATTCCCCCTATTAATACATGTATGCATTTTCCCATGTTCACTTTCATACATGGTTTTTCCCATATGTAATGATCTTTGCAAATGATTTCCCAATTACAAATATGTGTTCCTATATGCATATGATTTGCAAAATTTCCCTTAAAAATTCCCTGTAATATTTATATATTCCCATTCCTTGTAAAAAGGTCCCTCCCCTAACATTTCCCTCATGTCCTTGTCCCCTTGAAACAGCATAGAATT
The DNA here is from genome assembly GCA_031772625.1 of Pinus tabuliformis. NCBI lineage: Eukaryota > Viridiplantae > Streptophyta > Pinopsida > Pinales > Pinaceae > Pinus > Pinus tabuliformis. The sequence goes on from CM062809.1 coordinate 1,114,769,158, forward strand.
CAGCACTTTTTGCAGGCAGAGACAGCAGTTCAATTTGTCCACTTTTCTCCTAAACCATGTCAGAAACCGAAACTTATGAGCAAAGTGATGACCATTCATCATCTACAGAGGTTGAGGTACAGAGGAGGCCTCGTAAGGGTGGTAAGGGTGGACATCATAAGCGAGAGGAGCCCACCTCTTTGGCAGAATTACAGGCTTGTCCCATGGCAGTGACTTGTTTTCAGTATATGTCTTGTTATGATTTCTGTGAGAGGATTTCCCAGATTCAGCACCATAGAGAGTTGGCCCAATTGTTTGTTTTACACCTCCATGATGGACATGTCACTCTGGCAGGGGTGAACTTTACATTGACACCCGAGGTGATCTCACAGGCTACAAGGATACCAAATGTGGGTGAGGTCTGGCCTAAGCGCAGGTTGCTAGATTTTGTTCACTTTGAGCCCTATTTCCGGCCACCATTCGTGAGACATTTGGCGGGTGTTTTTCCATTCAGATTTCTCCGGAGCGAGTATGCTCCCGTCATGAGGCGTATTATGCATTATTTTACCTGTGAGGGCAGATTTTCACAGGTGTACTCATATCACATTCGCCTTTTGATGTATTTCACCCGAGTGAAGATGATGAACATCTTGGTCTTCTTGTTTCATAACATTCAGAGGATGGTGCCCATGTTGCAGAAGAAGACCCTGACTCAGCAGTGCAGGAGCTTATGTCATTATGGTTTGATTCAGCTCATAGTCTCACATCAGTTGACTCAGCAGGGCATCTCATGGGAGGAGTTCATCTCCCGTGAGTTTTTCACAGTGCCACATCAGCCACATCAGGAGGTCATTCATGAGGAGGGAGGACCATCTCAGCAGCCCGATGCCCCCGTCATCCGACATGTTATCTCCACTCCTTTGGTCAATTATTAGAAAGGCCCAAGGGCCTTATTTGCAGCAGTTAGGCGAGTACTATCTCCACAACAGGTGGAAGGGGTCTCGCCTTCATCTTCAGCTCAGCGAGTGTTATCTCCACATCAGGTGGAAGGGGCCTCGCTTTCTTCACCAGCACAGGTACTGCAGAGGGGCAAAGAGCCCATGGTTCATGAGGATCCGATGATTGATCTTGAGGCCAGTTCTCCTAGCCAAGAGGCGAAGGAGATCATTCAGCATCTCAGGGTTGAAAATGATGTTTTACAGAGGAGACTTGAGGGTGCCCAATGGACTATTACTTACCTGGAGCATCGGAACACACATTTAGAGGAGGAGAAGGCACTTGATGAGCTATGGAGGATTCGTAGCGACAGAGTCTTGAACCGTAGAAGACCCGGTGATCCATTGCCTGCTGACAGAGAGTCAATGCTCATTCAGGAGAATGCTCACTTGGAGAGGCTGTTGGCTAAGGCCAACCAAGAGAAAAGGTTGTTGAGAAACATGAAGAATCATTATTGGGCAAGGATGCATGTTTGCAAAGCCAAAATGAAAATGCTCCAAAGGAGGTTATCCGAGGTTCTTAAGCGGAGGAAGAAAACCAATCCACTCCGTATCTTGGCTGAGGCATCCCTCAAAGATCATGGCACTCACTAGCATCAGCTATAGCACAAATCCCAAAAAATTTTGAGAATTTTGGGTAATTTTGGAATTTTTTGGAAATTTACAGGTTTTGGCTTCTCAACGGGGGTGAGACCCTTTGTCATCGTAGCTCTGTTTTGCAAAAACTCAGCATTTCTAGATTTTTCATGCAAATTTACATATGCCTATGGATGGACTTGATTTTTTATGGGGTTTTGGGCCTCCATAAGGTCAAAATACATGCAAAATTTGACTTTCTGCCCCTTTTTTGAGTTGCAGAAGCAGTCTTGGGAGAATTGAATTTTGACTGAGCAAATGACCTTCAAATCCAAAAATTCCAGTTGGGTTGGAAAGTAGACTCAGAGACCTTTCCAACGAGCTATCCTGCACCCAATTCTGATACCGGGAAGGCCTCCAAACAGAGCTCCAAATTGCGCGACCCGTTGAGGAAATTGTGCCAGATTTGACCAGTTCAGCCCAGAAAACGCAGTTTGGCTCCAGTTTGACTTTTTGAGGTTGATGGTGGTCCTCTTGGATGTAATTGTGACACTTTTTGGATACTTTTACTCTTGTTTAACTCTTCTAGAAGTTTCTTTCATGTAAAGGGTAAAAATTGACTGTATGAACTGGTTTCCAAGTTTATAGAGGCAAGTTGTTTTGACTGCCTATTTTCTAGTGCTTAGTTTAGAAGTGGTTCAAACAGCTCCTAGGATAGTGAGCTCGACCCATGGAGGTAGGGAAATAGGTTATATCATCTATATTATGTACTTTCTTGCTCATTTTCATGGTTGGACTCTTGAGGGAGAAGCTATCATTGTATTATTTCACTTGTATCTCTGCAATTTTTGGCTAAGGAAGACCAGGGTTTTGCAGTCATCTTTGGGATTCTTGTGGAATCATGTGTTCATGGTGTGTTTCTTCATGTTCTTGTAAGCTTTTTTATGTGATTCATTTCCTTTCTTTACTGCTGCACATTAAACAAATGAAGTGTTAAAGTATGAATTCATGCTAGCCATGCTCTGCTTTTAAATTTGTTTAATTTCAATGTTTTCTTCTGTCTAAAGAGAATTCAAAGTGATTGTTTGCTCTCTTTAGCTCCTCATCTTTCATTCCTGATCATCCATCTCAAGTTAAGGCATCAATACAGGCTCCTACCTCGCCCCAAAGACCCCCCTACAGAAACTGTGTCAAATCCCCGCACCCAATATTGCAATTCCTCAATTTGCCACCAAAAACCCCAAAAATCCCCAAATCAACCTTTATAATCAGTTTACTAGCCTAATATCAGTGTTACCTTGTTGGTCATCTCATCCTATTGAAATATCTACCGAGATTGACCGAAGAGAGCCTTCTCCTGCCCCGTAGGGCTAGCTACGAGGCTGAATGGTTTGATGTAGCTTTGAGGTTTGCCTTTCTCAGCCTGAGGTGAAATTTCAAGTGCTAACAGAACCTACAGTGTAGTTCAGATGAGGAGATCTTCAGGTCCACGCAGGTCAAACTTTACTTCTGCAGTTGCAGCTTCAGTTTCAGCAACTTCCGGCTTCACATGTGTGAGCGAGAGACCCTTTTCTGCACAGTAGAGAAGAGACTATTTTTTGTGCAATAGAGAGAGAGATGTGATGAGATGAATGAGTGCAAATGAGGAAAATTCCTCTTGTATTTATACACAAATGATGATGTTTGAATAGATGCGACTGTTGGGATTCTGAGCCTACATGAGTTGTAGGTCGACTTGATAATAATTCCATAATCAAAATAAATTCATATCTCCATGAATACTTATCGGAATCGGATGATCTTTATATCAATCTTACACCTCTCAACCAAGGAATCTAATAAAAATATTATCAGCCATGAATAAGATGACCCACATGAAGTTTGGCCCTAGTTTCCAATTCTAACACTCCCTCTCAACTAGGGAGAACTTCATCTGCAATATTTCTATCGGTCGTTACTATTCATCCATCAAATGCAGTGCCCTGTACAGCCTGTCCCTTGCCCTACTCTACTCTATTATGCCTATTCTACTATGTCTTGTTCTGCCCTATACTTATCTGTATTGTTCTGCTATGTTCTGCTCTGCTCTTGCATTGTTCTGTTCTGCTCCGCTTTTGTCTAAATTATGAAGAAGAAGAAATGATCGAGGATGTATCATACTGACTCAAAGTCAGTCTTAGAGTATGTACCATTGGTCCTAGACCAATCTCAACCGACTCGAAGTCAGTGTCGTAGTATGTTCAACTCCTACCACTGGTTCTAGACCAATAACATCCTCCACTGACTCAAAGTTAGTCTCAGAGTGTGTACCACTGGTCCCAGACCAGTCTCAACTGACACGAAATCGGTGTAATAGAATGTACCACTCCTACCACTGGTCCCAGACCAGTATCATTGATCCCAAATCAATGGGGGTCATCCTAGCGTAAGTAGTACGGTAGATCCAACGATGCATCCATCATTCCTACTATGGTCCCTAACTTCATTTCCCTGCTCATTGATCAAATGAGAGGTACTTCCCATGAGTCCCAGACTGCATGGCTAGGATGCCTTGACAAGAGAACTAATCAATCATATCCTCACAGGAGAACACATCAATCCTACTACAATCCCCATGGAGAACACATCAATCTAGGCCGCCATGGAGAACACATCAATTCAGGCCTCACAGGAGAACACATCAATCCTACTACAGTCGCCATGGAGAACACATCAATCCAGGCCTCACAGGAGAACACATCAATCCTACTACAGTCGCCATGGAGAACACATCAATCCAGGCCGCCATGGAGAACACATCAATCCAGACCTCACAGGAGAACACACCAATCCTGCTACAGTTGCCATGGAGAACACATCAATCCAGGCTGCCATGGAGAACACATCAATCTAGGCCTCACAGGAGAACACATCAATCCAAGCCTCACAAGAGAACTAATCATCGTGCTACACAGGAGAGAAAATCATCCTATTCCACAAGAGAGTGAATCATCTTGTCCCACAAGAGAGTGAATCATCTTGTTCCAGTGTGCACCACTAGGGGAGGATGAGTCACCATATGGTCGTATGTTTCTCCAGTAAGAACCGCAAGCCCTCAGAGCTCCCAGAGCTCAATGTATGCAACATGTAGGGCCCTTGTACAAGGGTTTCTTGATGACTCCAAGTTGTTTGGGAAAATCACAGATTAGATCTTTCCTCGTGGCTTTGACAAGGTGTATCGACCTGTACATCATCTTAATGCGATGGAGCCTCCTTTCTCATTGACTTACCATATCCCAGATGATGTCTATCTGTTGGAGAAATTGACGAATACGGGATTCCTCAATAATCAAATCCCACCTCTAGTTGTTACAGAGAATCACAATGGTATGTGTTCAAACAGCTCACTGAAGAGCTTTCGCAACCAGGCAGCTTCATACGAGTTTATACTCGTAGATATGTATCCGGTCTTGGCGATGCTTATGGCAATCGACTTCTCCTTCCTTTTCATCCATTATATCAAAGCAGAATCCAAAGAGAAACAACACTAAAAGTGCTCCAGTGATCCTCCACACTACCTGCCTAATCAACATTCGAAAAATCATGTAGTTTCATATTTCTGGAAGTGTATCTCAATCCATGAGAGATTGTGTCCTAAAGACATCTTAGAAGATTGTTGGCACCAATCTAGTGAAGCTCAACCAAATATGAGCTCACAATGCTAACTGCAAAACATATGTTCGGACGGAGGTTCAACAAGAACATCAATGTGAATGAGTTTTTGAAACTCAGAGGCATTTCTCAAATCTGGTTCGACATCACTACCATATAACGTCTGAAATTTAAGATCCTTGAGGTAGTCACAGGCTTGCAGTCCAACATACCAAATATTTTCAGAATCTTCACCACATATTTTCCTTGAGATAGGAAAATTTCCCTTGGCTTCTACCACACTTCAAGTCCTTGGTTCTTCATTTCAAATTCGCAAGCCAACTCCCTCTTACATTTTTGAATGAGTGGGTATGCACCTATTAGAAAGAGGTCATCCATGTATAGCACCAGTCTGAGAGGTTTGTCATCTTCAACCTTAAAGTAAAGGTTAGGATTGGCTTCAGTCCCAGTGAATCCTAGCTTCATCAAGTAGCTATTGATCCTCTCATACCATGCTCGGGGTGCTTGCTTCAACCCATAGAGAGCCTTCTTCAACCTGCATACATGAGATTTTCAATCATAAATCTCAAATCCTTCCAGTTGCTCCACATATACCTCTTCTTTGATTGAGTCGTGGAAGAACGTGGTCTTGACATCCATCTGATGTAGGTTCCATCCTTGTGAAGAGGCAAGGGCTATGATCGAGTGAATGGTCATATATCTGGAAACAGTTGCAAATATCGTAGTCTATACCTTCCTTCTGGGAGAAACCACAAGAAACAAAATGAACCTTATACTTTTCCATACTTCCATCTACTACATGCTTTATCTTGAAAAGCCATTTGGAAGTAACAATTGTCTTGTCTTGGGGTCTGGGAACTACTTCCCAGACATCATTCTTCATAATAGACTCATATTCTTCAGTCATAGCATCCTTCCATACTTGACGCTTGACGGCATCTGAGAATCATGAAGGCTCATTTTGTATGATCATGCTCATGATGGTCAGGTGTCCTTGATACCTATTAGGTTTCTTACTTTCATGAAAGGTTCCTCTGGGTGCAGCATGTCCTTCAACATCAAAAAGTAGCCCCCTAAGCCATGAAGGCCTCTTCTTAGAATTCAGATCCATGTGTTCTTTTACATCAGGCATTGATTCATCATCCTTTTCTCAGAAGATTGTCCACCTTGCTAAGAGCCATATCTTTGTCAAAGGTGACATCATGACTAATCACGACTTCCCTTTGCCCAGCGGTGAACATTTCTTCAGGAGTCTTGGAGCCCAATGCTCGATGAGGGCAACGATTTTGTACACATATGGCGGTGTTTGTAGTTTCAACCCATAGAAACTTCGGAAGTCTTTGATCATGTAGCATGGCCCGGATAGCTTCCACAATCGTATCGTTCTTCATTCCCACCACACCATTCTGCTCAGGAGTATGTGATGTAGTAGTCTCCCTCTTAATGCCAGGCTCAAATATGCTTGAGTGAACCAACTGTAATATATCGGAGGTCTTGCTTTGGCTTGAGGGGAATGGTCCCCTTTTGAGCTTTCCTTCGCCAGATCCTAGACATACATCTTCTTTCTCTACTCGGAATTCGGGCATCCCTGTCACCATTTGTCTTATACCGAGTAGAGCTTTATAATGAAGGGGGAAAACCTTCGATGCCAAATTTCGGACTGAAGAGATATGTCATAAGACATGATACCTAGTGGACTTCCATTGACCTGATATAATGAATCAACATGAGACCCAAGATTAAAGGCATATTTAACATTATTTTTCGATACACGTACCTTGCCATCGCTAAAGGTTACCTTGTAGCCTTTGTCTTCCATTTCCGAGATGGACACCAAGTTCTTTCGGAGGTCAGGTGCATTTAATACATCCTGGAATTTCTAGCCTTCTTGAATGCTTGTCCTCTTCCTTAATTCCCAGCTCTCCTCTTACCTTTGTTATTGAATTTGTCATTCCTTTGATTTTCATTAGAGGGATTTTGATCATCGTCCCGGTGTGAGTCCTTTCTATCAGGGCACTCCCTTGCATAGTGACCTGCTTTATCGCAGATGTAACATCATCCTTTTCTTCCAACCTTAGTTCCAGCCTTTCCTTTTGATTTAGTCCCAGAATTATTTCTTTTCTTAGCATGAGAAGAAAAGGCAGTAGGAGGACCTTTAGGCATGGGCATTTCTTGCTCTTCTTCCCTTGTTTCTTCTTGAATGCATCTAGCCATTAAATCCTTGAAACCAGGAATTACATTATTGTTCAGAAGAGTAGTCCTGAACACGTACCATTTGGATGGTAATCCTCCAAGAGTCGTGAGTGCCATTTCCCTATTAGTAATAGTCTCCCCAATAGATAGGAGATCGTTCTTGATCTTGGTGATTCTTAAGAAGTATGCTTGCATACTCTCATCTTTACCCTTCTTGATTTCCCTTAGCTTATTTATAAGAAACAAAACTTGATTTGCATCATTAACTTTAAATAAACTCACCAGTCTATCATAGATTTCCTTGGAGGTGTTCAGGTCAGAGATGTAGGCCACCAAGTGCTTGTCGATAGAGTCCCGGATGATCTTCTTTGTTTTGACTTCTCTGGTTTTCCATTTGTACCTGGCAGCAGCGGATGCATTTGATGGAGGCTCAACAATATTGCCTCTTACATGGTCCAACACTCCTTGATCTTCTAGGGTTAGATCGATAGACATCTTCCATCTGTGATAGTCAGCTTTCTCACAGAGCTTGTCTTTAGCAGGAAAGAGTGTTGAGGACCCCATAGTTCTTTTAGGATAGGCTTGCCAATCTTCTCTTCAGTGATTGCTCTTGCTCTTGCTCAAGCTTTGTCTTCACCTCAGCTCTGATACCATGTTAAGTTATGGTATGTTCTATGCTTATAACAGGTGACTTATTTTTGTTATTATATTCCATAGATTAGCAATCACATATACATAAAGTAAAGTGTAGATAGAACATTAAACGATCGACGAAAAACAAGCCAAGATAAGAGACACAAGATGTGGCAGCTAGCTAGGGACAAACCCCACAATGTGTGGGGAAACCCTTTGATAAAATCTTCTTTTATCTTCAATAATTAAGCAGAGAGAAATAGTACAATAAATTTGATTTATATCAGCAGTAGCAAACCCTAGATCAGCAGCATCAACATTAGCGGCTTCATCATCAAACTAGGGCAGACGATATCTCGCAAACCGACCGTCGAATCAGCTTGATTCCACCACCAAAAGTTGCGGCTTTCAGAGGAGGTTCAGATGAACCTACAGCATAGGTCAGATGAGGATATCTTCTAGTCCACGTAGGTCAAACTTCACTTCTGCAGTTGCAGCTTCAGTTTTAGCAGCTTCCTTCAAACTAGGGCAATTGATAGCTTGCAAACCACCCCTCGAATTGACTTGATTCCACCACCAAAATTTGTGCCTTTTAGAGGAGGTTCAGATGAACCTATAGCATAGTTCAGATGAGGAGATCTTCTAGTCCACGCTGGTCAAACTTTACTTCTACAGTTGTAGTTTCAGTTTCAGCAACTTCCTTCAAACTAGGGCAGTCGATATCTTGCAAACCGTCCTTCGGATTGACTTGATTCCACCACCAAAAGTTGCGGCTTTCAGAGGAGGTTCAGATGAACCTACAATGAAGATCAGATGAGGAGATATTCTAGTCCATGCAGGTCAAACTTTACTTCTGCACTTGCAGCTTCAATTGCAGCTTTAGTTTCAGCAACTTCCGGCTTCACATGTGTGAGGGAGAGACCATTTTCTGCGTAGTAGAGAAGAGACTCTTTTCTGCGCAGTAGAGAGAGAGATGTGAAGAGATGAGTGAGTGAAAATGAGGAAAAGTCCTCTTGTATTTATACACAAATGATGATGTTTGAATAGATGCGACTGTTGGGCTTCTGAGCCTACATGAGTTGCAGGTCGGCTTGATAATAATTCCATAATCAAAATAAATTCATATCTCCATGAATACTTATCGGGATCGGATGATCTTTATATCAATATTACACCTCTCGATGAGAGGAATCTAATAAAAATATTATCAGCCATGAATAAGATGACCCACATGAATTTTGGCCCTAGTTGCCAATTTTAACACTTAATAAATAGATGGCCTTCAAGCTTTTTGGATGGTGGCATTCTAGAGGATGAATGGATAGGTAAAAAGTCAAATCACTCATTTATAAGGACTTTTGGTTGTGAAGTATTTGTCCGTATTGATAGGAAAAATAGAAAAAAGTTTAAGTAAAATGCAAGAAGTTTACTCTTAATAGATATGGAGTTAACGATTTTGGTTATCACTTAGGGGATTATGAAAATCACAAAATCATTAGGAGTAGAGATGAGGTACTATGAAAACACAAAGACATAGAGCTTGATGAAGCAATAGAAAATGAAATTCCAAAGGTGTCATAAAATGAAAGGGTCCAACATCAATAATAGCAGGTACCTAAAACTTCTGCAAATATAGTTGAAATATCTATCGAGATAAGCAGGCCCACTCAACAATACTCTCATTGTATATGTATTGTTGACTAGTTTTGGTGAACTATAAATATATGAATAAGCAATGTAGGTATAAACCAAAACAAATTGGAAGTAAGACATGAAATAGGAAATGAACTTTTTGGTACATAACCAAACTTAGGACTTGGTTTCATTTTCTATGGGTAAAATAGTAATGCATAACAAATGGATTTATAGGTTGAAGGAGATGGAGGTAGCTTTAGGTACAACACTAAACTTATTGTAAAAGGTTTTGCACAAAAGAATTGTATATATTTTTGATGAAATATTTTTTCCTCTTCTTAAAATGAGTTCAATACTTATTTTAGATCTAGTGGCAATAGATATTTCATCTTGAATAGTTAGATGTAAGTACAACCTCTCTCCATGGGTATTTGGAGGAAAATAATTATATGCAATAGCCATAGGAGTATGAGGTCAAAGGGAAAGATAACTTAGTATGCAAATTGAAGAAGAGATTGTATGGCCCAAAGCAAGCTCCAAGGAAGTGGCATTTGAAATTTTGTAGGTTTATGGTAGAGAAATGTTATAGTAGATATCATTTTGGCCACTATGTTTATTTTAAGAGACTAGATAATGGTATCTATATTATCTTGTTATTTTATGTAGGTGAAAATCTTATTTTTAGGGTCTAACATGCATGATATAAAATTTAGTCTCAATGGAAAACAAAAGAGAGTCATTTTTCTTAGAGTTGGGAAGGAAAAGAAGAGTAAAAAGTTATATCATATATATGTGTGTGTGGGGGGGGGGGGGGTGGGGGGCGGTGGGGGGTGGTGGTGGGGTGGGGGGTGTCTAGCTAATATATCCTCTCTCAATGGATCTTATTATTATATTACTTTCATTATTAATGCACCTAGGAACAATTGGCTTTATTGCATTCAAAAAAGCCTAATGTTTTTTATACCTTTAAGAAATGGAAATATTTGGTTGAGAATGAGAAAATAAATAAGGTGAAGTGTCTCTAATCAAATATTCGAGGAAAATAATGTAGCAAGATGTTGTATAGTTATTTTTCATACCATGGGATTCATAGAGAGAAGACAATTCCAGGAACATCACAAGAAAATGGTGTGCATAAAAAGATGAATAATAAAATCATGGAAAATGCAAGGAGTATGAGACTGCATGTAAGATATCCCATACAATTTTGGGTGGATGTTGTGGATATTTATGTTTACTTAATAAATAGATGGCCTTCAAGCTTTTTGGATGGTGGCATTCTAGAGGAGGAATGGATAGGTAAAAAGTTAAATCACTCATTTATAAGGACTTTTGGTTGTGAAGTATTTGTCCATATTGATAGGAAAAATAGAACAAAGTTTAAGTAAAATGCAAGAAGTGTACTCTTATTAGATGTGGAGTTAACGATTTTGGAAATTCTTATTTTTAGGGTCTAACATGCATGATATAAATGTGCTCAAAAAGAAAATTAGCTAATTCATTTGTTATGAAGGATTTGGGTGATGTAAATCATATTTGGTATGAGAATAAGAAGAGACCATAAAAGTCACAAAATAACATTGTCTTAGGGTGAGTACACAGAGAAAGTGTTGGAAAGATTTAAAATGTAGGACGAAAAACTAGTTCATAAACCTTTGGATAGTTATTTCAAACTAACTAAAGATGTGCCTTGAGACACAAGAAGAGATATAATACATGTCCAAGGTTTTGTACTCAACATTATTTGTGTATATGATGGTGTGCACTAGGATGAATATTATACATGTAGTGGAAGTTGTTAGCAAGTATATGAACAATCTAGGGAAATATAATTCATATGAAGTAAAGTGTATTTGATACGAACCATTACATAGGCATTATGTTTTGGAGGTTAAAACATTATTCTATAGGGATATTTTGATTATATATGGCATGTGATATAGATAGCACGAGGAGCATAATAGGGTATGTATTTATGTGGTGTTTTATGGAGATATTCATAGTTGTAGAGGAACTTTGCCAAGGCATATGAAAACCTAATTTATGCCACAAGGTAGATCTTGAGATAATCAAGGGTCTCCCTTAATAAAAGAATCTCATTGCTTATTATCACCTTAGAAACAACTTTGAAACTTCATAAAAAAAATCCAAATATAGAGTGGTAAGGAATGATAAAGAGTTGAGGATAGAATGACATTAGATTGGAAATAAAGATTGTAAACCTCTCAAACCAAAGTCCTTTCCATTGGGTATAGAGTCTCATTCAATATAACCTAATAGTTGATAATGGAAAATGTAATAAAACAAAATCATTAACTCTTAAGCATAATAGTGAGTAAGGGATTCCTTTTAAAGATGAGATGAAGAAAAGTGGTTTGTTGGCCACAAAATAATGAATCTAGAAAAAGAAAATTGTGTTCATAAGATTAGCACATTTTGTGATTTCAACTGACAAACACCTTGGGTGTATGTATATATGAATATGATACATCCATCAAATCAATGAAGACATATATAGTGATGGAAGTAGTATCAAATTGTTGTCTCCAACACATACAACTTTGACTACAAATTAAAGAACAAAGAAAAGAATAGAAGTGAAATTAAAGAAACTTAATACGGAAAATAAGAAGGGAAACAAGGTTCTACATAAACAAGGTGAATCCAACGGATGGTTCCCTCAAAACAAAACAAATTACAAAGATGGACCCTCAAGCTCATTATATAAAAATGCAGTCTTGTCTACCAAAAGATATCCTCCTCTCCCCGCCCTTCTAAGTATTTAGCTGCTACATATAGCCTTATTGAATATTGCCTCAATCCCTCCAATTCTAGAATCATTTTATAAAATAAGAATTATATATGAGAATGGCTTGGGATCTCTACACCTATGATCATGTATTGTCCCATATTTAATAAACATAGGAACTATATTGGTTGCGTTTAAGTTTTACAATCAATTTTCCTATACTTGCAAATGAATATTTATTGCTTAGTATCTCTGTACAAACCTTTCTTAATTAATATATTTCTTCTTTATCCACCTTTTCCTTTGAAAATAGGCCTTTTCCCATCAATAAACAGAATACATATGGTTGAATCACTCACTTCCATCACACAAATTTCCTTTTTCCACCTATTATGTCTCTTGTTGGTTCTTTTACCATCTCTTTATAGAATCTAAATGTCTAGAAAATTAGAAATCCAAGAATTCATTTAATATATGAATTATCAATATTCTAGATATAGATATTGGATCTTGAAAAATTTGGATGTCAGAAAAATAATCTGGATGTCATGAAATAGGATCTAGTAGCCAAAATATTTCTCTTTTGGTGGTCAAAAAACACATTATTTGAGGCCAAATACTTCATTAAGCCTTTGCAAAACATGGTAGTAGAACCTTGAGGATATATAGGTCCTCCTTTTATTTGAATTCATAAGTATGGATCTAGATATGGAAGTCTAGAAATACATAACTTCTTAAAATGGGTCTTTCTCAAAAGGATGGATTTAAATACCACGCCAGTAGGTACACATTATCTTCTACAACACTTTCCATGTCAAATTCCACATCACCTACCAAGTCAAAATCCTTGTCACCTACCACGATAGTTGTGTAGAAAATCCTTAAAACTTTGCAACTGCTAATGAGAGAAAACAGATAACAAAAGATAAAAGATTTCTTTACCAAAATTCCCTGAAAAGAAAAAAATGAATAGAAACACAATCACATATAGAAATTTATCTAGGGAACCCAACTGGGAAAAACACCTCTTGCTTATATTATCAACTGAGCAATCTGATCTATTACAAAGAAATGGCTTCAAGCCTGAAGCTCTGTTGGAATACCCAACACTTAGGAAAATAAGGCCTAGTAGGAAGCTCATATTTCCTAGTGAAAATCCTCCCTAAAAATAGGAAAATTCCCTATTTCCTTATGCAAATCCCAAGAGAAATTTCCCTACTTGCTTCCTAAGAACTACGCACAAAAACATGTGTACAATAAATACATTTGTGCCTTCATTCAATCTCAATAGGAAATTCGAACTGCATGCCCTACTAGGGCTAAATTTAGCAGTTGTTGCATTTAAATGAGAGTAAGTTGAGTTAACAAAAATTCAACTACTCAACTAAACTCAAATCTATCTCTATTCTAGAACTAGAGATCGGTTAACCGACAAACACTAGAGTTAACTCCAATAGATAGCTAATTTTATCCATCAACTAGTCCATAATTAATTGTATGCCATCTAACTCGAATTAACTAAATATAACTCAGTGATAAGCCACATCACACATGTTTACTGACAGCTAACTCAAGAAACTACGAGATTGAATTTCAATTGGCATCTTTGAATAAGGCACTAGCCAAAGAATTCATTCCTTGCTACATTTTCAATGCTCCCTCTTAGAGAAGAAGGGCTTCTTGGAAGAACCTAGTCCACCTAGATCTGCCTTCAGCTCTACCAAGTTCTTTGCTTCTGCAGCTTCTCCCTATGAACTAGAAATAGCCATGTACCCTGTGTATCTAGTTGTTTTCTTCTTGGTGCTGGGAGATTCAACTCTCTTTTGAGCTCCCTTAACCAAATCCGCCCATTTGGTTCAAACTTTCCCTATACTAGAAGTCTCTGATTGAGTGGTTGCCTCCACTTTCCCTGGGCTTTAATCCTCATCATCATCTTGTTGGTTAGCCCAACTGCCAACTCACTTAACTGAAACTGAGATATTGGTTGAGGATCCATCTTGAGAGCTCTAATGCTCTCGCTCCACCACCGCATATCTACTCTAGGAACGCTCTGCCTTGTTGCTCAAGGTTTCACATCCATCAACCTCCAATTTGTAAAGACTCTCAATCCTTACCCCAATCTTCGTGACTTGTCATGAAGAAGAATGCTTCACATAGGCCTTCCCTTTGTTGAATGCTATAGCATACCCTTTGTCTTCAATGAATGCTATTGAGATAAGGTTTTTCTTCAATCCAGGAACATACATCACATTCTTAAGATGGAGAAGGGAACCATACTCCCTCTTAAAGCTCACTGTACCAACTCCTTTGGTCAAGTATTTGCCATCATCTCTAAGCTAAATATGGAATTGCATGTCTTTCTCCTCCAAACTATTGAAGATATTTGTATCCCCTGTCATGTGGAATGAATACCTTGAGTTAATGTACCACGCATTACCTCGAACTGAGCTTGTCATGCAAGCTATAAAAAAGAAACCCAATTTGAACTGAGAAGAGAGTGATTCTCCTCCTGTTGTTGTAGTATGATCATGCTTGTTGTATTTCTTGTTTGGATATTTTGTATCTATTGATATGGTGAATGTTCGTTATACCAACAAGAGGAACTAACACAATCACGTGCCCCAATTAGGCATGCTTTCGTTTGGAATGGCTAGTTCCAACGGGTTTTAAGGGACCTCGTGAACTGTAATAGGTGTTGAAGGATTGCTTCTGAGAAGAAGACTTCAATTAAATCAACAAAATAAAGCAGCTAACCACTATGTATTAAATCATATCTACACTTATTCTAATTGCTCTAATCTAGTCCTAGTTATCTTAATCTATCCTGCAGGAGAAAAATAAAAGAGATTAAACACCATAAATAAATTCCACGTCCAAAAGAATCAATTACTGAGTTCATAGATGAACAAGGTTGTGTTAGAGCTAATTGCAATCAAATTATTCACACAAGAATATACATTCCTTTTGGTATAAATAAACTCACAACTGGTGTTTAATACGTTTTGAATCAGAGATTGCTCATAAGTTAACCATGAAATTGAATCATATCCAATTAAACAAGACTAATCATGAACAGTATGCCATCAATATGCATAAACACAAATCACATTTACATTCATGCCAGCAGCAAAACCCTGCTTCAAAACACCTCAAAACAAGGAAAATAATACAGAAACTAAAGGCTCCTCTTTCAACCAAACAGTCCTCCTTATTCATAATACATCAAACTGTTCTTATCAAACCAAAATCCCCTTCTCCTCTTTGGAGGTAATACTTATGCAAAAGCTCTTGAATCTAGGTCTACCCCGCCTCTTCATCTTCCCCATTGTTTTCGATATGAAAATCGAGTATACAGAGATAAGATCGTCAGCGTAACTGCTGACGCATAGAAAGCATATATGTTGGAGCGATTCATTTCCTGAGGAAGTGAATAGATGTTGGCAAAAGGGGTGATTATGTGTCACCTTCCCATGTTGAAAATTGAGGCAGCTTTGCTTTCAGAATGTACAGGCAACGCGTGGGGTTCCGACGTGGAACGTTTAAGGCCAGATCTTTAAATACAATGCTTCTACATACATGACTCTTCAAATCCACTCCTGCATCCTTTACTTCTCACTTGCAGAAATAGCTATCATTAGCTTCATGATGGAAAACAATATAATAGAAATATTCACATAGAACAAAAATGTTGCCTTCATTAACTTTTATAACAATAGGAACAAGTGTGAAAAGGATTTACGCATAAAACACAGGCAACACACAATTTCCCACTCAATCCATAGGCTTGGCACGGTTTTCAAGGGCTTCCTTTAATCACAATCAGGTATTGGCCCCTCCGTGGGTCGCGGTACCCATGCCTTCCACTCCCCTGATGCACAATTACACTATCGGGACTCCATAGGCCCACCTTTTACACTGAAAACCCGATCCCTTTTTTATTTTGGAAAATTTGGAAAACACAGTGTTATCACTCAGGTTTTCCCAGAAGTTGTAAGAAGGGTAAAGGAGGTCGAGGTAACCACAAACCAATCTTTTAGATACAAAATCTAGCCAATCTGTATCCAAAGGGGGCTCTCTCTTTATGATTTAGTTTTGTTTTGAAAGGTATTAAGCTAGTTATGAAGTTCAAGAGTTTTGTTTGAGTTTGGGTGGTGAGATTCAATAGAGCAAAGAGGTAAGACATAGTAGTTTAGTCCATTGGGCTAATGGAGTCAAAGAAGATGGCTTTCTAGATTGGGTTTCTCAATAGAGGATGGTTTCACAGAGCAAGGTAATCAAACAGGGAACAAATAAAGACTTGAAACAGATGGAATGGGCTCAAATGGGGTGAAGGGCAGTTAAGAAATCCTTCAACCTATTTAAAGAGGGAAATTGGATGATTACTGATAAGGAGCAGTGAAGTATTCTTTAACAAATAATCAACGTGAAAGAATTAGGAAACAGGAGCAATTAAGATTTCACTGCTTATCCTAATTCTGAAGAAAACACAGAGAACAATAATGACTGAAAACAAAGTGCAATCAAGCATATTCTGAAATTAATCTTTTCTTTATCATTCAGATTATGAAACACAGATGATATAATAAACAAGAAAACTTTAAAACACAAGATATAGAGGACTTATTGATCCGGTGGTTGATTCAAGAAGTCTGTGACAAGTCCTATGCTTCAATTCTTCATCCAGTAGGCTATGCAACAGTTGATTCCAACATCTCTTTATTCCAAAAAATCAATATTACAGCAGAGTCTATGAATCCACACACAATACTCCAATGGGGGGGGGGGGGGTGTATTTATGCAACAAATTATAAAACAAATATCTCATAACAGAGTGAGATAATATCTAGGATGACTAAAAATAGTTTACAAGAAATAGAAACAGCTAGCCTTGAACATAGGGAAAAGATGAACTGATGTTGTGCTGGTCCTATTTTTGTTAAATGTGCTGGAGGCAGGCCCTAGAATTCGGCTTGCAGTTGTCTTCTTCAGTTACTCTATGCTGGCTGCCCTGTTCTTACTAATACTCTTTAACTGCTCTGATACTCTTTGACTGTGATCTGATACACTTTGACCTGTTTTGACCCCTGTTCATCTCTGTCTGGTAAATAACTTTGTCTAGTAAATAACTCAACATTTACCTTTTACCCGGGGTGAATTTAACAATATCTCTAACATGTCTTCTCTAAGGAGCATCGAGGGGTGCAACCTTCAAGGCTAAAGAGGTTTTCTGTGGAAAAACAAACCAAAAGATGGTTTGGGGAGCTCTTTGCGGCAACACTGACTGCGTTAAAGAAGGAAACCGTATATTAGCAGGTTGGCTGACAGGCCGCCGAGCTCATGCTGTAGTTTTGCTGATTGGAAACTGGAAATGTGAACTCGGTCGTTGCTATGCCCGGAGCGCTGTATGCAGAGTATAACAGAGAAAATATCGTTTTGCCCATTTATTTTACCAAAACAAAGGTTGGTCGAATTTTTTTCATTTAATTGGGTGGATGACACCAGTGGACAGATGACGTCAGCGAAGGGTACGTGGTGGATGACGTGGTAGATGACGTCAGCGGATGACATGGTAGATGACATGGTAGATGATGTTAGCGGAGGGCGGATGATGTCAGCGAAGGGGGGTAAGCGGTTTTGCTCGCATGGCTTTTGGGGATGATCGGTTTTGGGCCGGAGGCGAGCGAGCATATTGGCTGCGTGACACGTGGATTTGGTACGGGCGAAAAACCACCGGCGATCGTGAGTTAACACATGGTCAAAAGGTGGTCGCGATATTGTTTTCCACCGTTGGATGTGAAGGCGGAGATCAGACGATGGACGGGTGTTGGAGATGGTGGGGATTTAATGCATTGGGCCCAGCGTATTTAAAAATGATTTAATCGTATTGGGTGTATTATGATTGGTTGGGGTAATGGTTATTAGTTAACCAGGGGTTAACTAATCCTGTAGTTTGTTGCACGGAGGGGAAAAGGTTTTTAATAAATTTCAAACAAATTTATTAATTCACATTTAAATGAAGTTTACAACTGTATTTCAACCGGGGCGGGATATGTAATACTTGGGGGTTTTTTATATATTTACATAATACGGGACGGGTAATAAGGTGTAGGGGTTATATAGTAAATGTTAAAAATTTAATATGAAACATAACGAAAAGCGCCAAGTTTAAAAATAGTTTATATATATTTTAAACTTAGGCTAAAGTGGGAATGGGGTTTATATGAGAAACGTGGCCATTTTCCTAAGTAAAATAGGGTTTCACTTAGGCAAATGTTATGAAATGGAAGGAGTGGTTTTTTGGTGATATTAAGAAAAGATATTAATATTTTAGGGGGAATTAGTGAATGATTAGGGAAAAATATGAAGGGGAGTTAGTTATTCAACCTTGTCTTGCTTGAGCTGTGTTGAGATTGCAACAAGATGATGGAGCTTAGTGAAAAGAGTCGCCTTCACTAAGTGGGCCCGCAGGCTATTTTTGGCGCAAGTCTATTTTTAGACTATGTCTATTTTTAGACATATGGATCATGTCTATGTTTATGGATGATTGATCAAGTTGGGAAAAATAGATGGACTTCTATTTTTTGATGAAAGTGTGAGTGATCACAGTGTGAGTGATCAAAGTCTATTTTTAGACTGGCTGTCAAAAATAGAAAAGTCAAATATTATTATCTCACAATAATATTTGGACTATAAACTTGATCTTATTCTCTTGGAGCACTTCAGTTTGAGCTACAGAGGTGGCACATGCAACTGTCAGAAGGAAATACGCTTTTCTTATGAGTCAGTTGAGTTGTTGCATGCATGACTTCAGTTAGAACTCAAGTGAGTTGAGTTTAGTGGACTGGAGGTACAGTTGATGGAGTTGTGTTCAGTTTGACTTAGTTAAACTAGTTGTAGTTAGTCTAACTGCAGATAGACTAATGATGAGTTGTTAAACTAATTATTAACTCATAATACAACTAAAGAATACATCAGTTAACTCAGTTGCATGTCAGTGCATGTTCAGTTCAACAGGGACAAGTGGTAGAGAATCAGATTGCTATCAGTTGTGACTATAGTTGTGCACCAGATCTTGCACAATCAAAGGATTGAGTATGCCAATGAGTTTGCTCACGTATTTGGCCCGCATTTTAGCCTTTGCTCACGTCCACAAAGAGTGAGTGACTATTTTGCAGGTGAAAATCGAGTTTGGGAAGAAATTCTCATCAGTTCTTGAGCAGGTATTGAGCAGTGGAGGCAGGCAAGCAGTGGAAGAGATTTGGAGATCAGATCTGAGCTGTATTGTGTGTAACAGAGGTGGAGATACTTGTGAGAAGTATTATGTTGTGTAATGTTACATGACTCAATCATTAATATACAGATAGTGTGGGGTTTTTAGCGAGATGCTTTCCCCGTGATACAAACTGTGTTAATGTGTGAATGCTCTTGATGTTTTATTGTTATTGATGCTGCTATATTGTTGATCAACGTAGAGGAGCTTATGTATTGTGTATGTTTTCCGCATTAGTACATGATCAGGATAATCTCCATTGAATATGTGTTAAATTATTCAAAACTTCTACATGGTATCAGAGCTAGATAATTGTAGAAAAAGTTTCTACATGGTATCAGAGCTAGATGATTTGTAGAAAAAGTTTCTACATGGTATCGGAGCAGCTTGATTTGTAGAAGAGATTTTTACAGGATATCAAGCGAGGCTTGATCGGAAGCAGTTGAGTTGGTTGCTGGTGGAATTCGAATTTGCAGCAGTGTTGTTGAAAATGTCTTTCAACGGATTGCAAATGTTATTCCAAAGCAAGAGCGACCTGGCGCTCAAGGATAAACTCAGTAACAATAAAGGTGAGAATGGATCTTCATCAAAGGTATCTGATGAAGAGAATTGTGCTTTGGCTGCCAAAGCAAAGAAAGGGAAGAGCAAGAAAGCTTCTCATTCCGGTGCGAAAGGCAAGAAGCAGGATATGTCCAAAGTGAAGTGTTTTCACTGTCACCAGCACGGACACTATGCCACAAATTGTCCGCAGAAGAAGAAGAACAAGCAAGCTGCTGGATCTGCAGGGGGAGAGGCTTTAGCTTCTCAGTTTGAGCTTGATTTTTCATTGATCGCATGCTTGGTTTCAAGTGTGATGGGATCAGTGTGGTTCTTGGACAGTGGTGCGTCTTTTCACATGACGGGAGATAGAGATTTGTTCTCTGATCTGGAGGACAAAGATCTTGGAGTGCACATCGAGATGGGCGATGATGGTAGATACAGTGCGACCGGTATCGGTACCATTTCCTTTGAGAGGGAGTCTGGTAAACCCTTTGTATTGAAGGAAGTCATGCATGTTCCAGGATTGAAGAAGAATCTCATCTCAGTGGCGATGTTAGAAGACAAGGGGTATGATGTTGTTTTCAGCGAGGGAAAGGCCTTCCTGCGCAGCAAGACAACTGGTGAGACCCGGAAGATAGGGGTTCGAGTGAGGAACCTTTATCAGTTGCATGTAGATGGATGCGCAGCAATGGCAGGCAAGGCAGAAGGATTGGTGAGCCGGGATGATGGCGAGTTGTGGCACAGGAGATTGGGTCACCTTCACCATGGAGCCTTGAAGATACTGCAGCAGATCACTACAGGGCTTCCTAAAGGCACACTTGCGCAGTCAGATCAATGCAAGGGGTGTACTTTGGGGAAGTTTGTGAAAGCCACCTTTCACGAGAAGGATAGTCGCGCCACGACGATCCTTGAGAGAATTCACACAGACGTGTGTGGACCTTTCTCAGTTGCTTCGACAGCAAAACACAGGTATTATGTGATTTTTGTTGATGATTTCTCTCGTAAGTGCTGGATCTTCTTCATGCAGAAGAAGAGCGAGACATATTCAAAGTTCTGTGAATTCAAAGCACTGGTCGAGAAAGAGTCGGGGAAGAAGGTGAAGGCTCTTAGGAGCGATAATGGTGGTGAATACATCTCGGACGAGTTCAAGGATTTCTGCAAGGCAGAAGGGATTCGTAGAGAGCTCATAGCTCCCCATAACCCACAGCAGAACGGGGTAGCTGAGCGGAAGAACAGAACGATTGTGGGTGTTGCACGGGCAATGTTGCATGATCAGGGCCTACCCCTTCACTTGTGGGCGGAAGCATGCAATACAGCAGTTTATGTGAAGAACCGTTGTCCTCATAGGATACTTGGCATGAGTACACCCGAGGAGGCTTATTCTGGTAAGAAGCCTGATCTTTCTCATTTGAGGATTTTTGGTGCTAACGTTTACATGCATGTGACGAAGGATGCCAGAAAGAAGTTGGAGCCGACTGCAGAGGTTGGGATATTTGTGGGGTACACTGATACGCCCCACAACTATCGTGTGTATTTGCCAGACAGTGGTAAAACTGTTGTGCGACGGGATATAAAATTTCAGGAGGAGAAAGCCATGAAGTGTTCGCTTGAGAGGGAGCTACACTTGCATGCAGATGAGGAGCTATTAGTTCCTAAGGATGAGCTTCAGGACGTGGATCAGCCACAGGACGAGGTTCATGGAGTGGAAGAGACCACTCATGCAGCGCCAACCATCAGAGGGCGAAAGCGCTTGACAGAAGCTGAGCGACTAGCTCAAGATGCAGAGAAAGTTGTAGGACCACCTACAGCCCAACGCAGGCAGAGATAGTCACCTGATCGGTACACTGGATACATGGCTCTTATGAGCAAGTGTGTTGTGACTGAGCCATCCTCTTTCGAGGAAGCTGTGGAGGATCCCGCATGGGTAGACGCCATGGTGGAAGAGTATGATTCTATTGTCAGAAACAGTGCATGGGAGATTGTTCCTAGACCGGAAGGGAAATCAGTGGTGGGTTCGAGATGGATCTACAAAGTTAAGCAGGCAGCTGACGGGAGTGTGGAGAAGTACAAGGCAAGATTTGTTGCCCGAGGCTTTTCACAGATTGAGGGGATCGATTATGAGGAGACCTTTGCACCTGTCGCAAGGTATTCTTCCATACGGACGATTCTTGCTCTCTCAGCGCAGATGGGATGGCACATTCATCAGATGGATGTGAAGACTGCGTTCCTCAACGGAGTCATTGAGGAGGAGGTGTACATTGAGCAACCCGAAGGCTTTGAAGTCTTCAGCAGCGAGTCGCATGTGTGCAGGCTCAAGAGAGCGCTGTATGGGTTGAAGCAAGCACCACGTGCTTGGTACACACGAATAGACAGCTATTTCACAGGACTTGGATTCTCCAAGAGCGAGGCGGATCCGAACCTATACCAGATTGTGGTGGAGGGTAAGTTGCTTATCATTGTACTGTATGTTGATGATTTGATTCTAACGGGTGATGAGCTATTGATACTGTCATGCAAGAAGGATCTTGCTACAGAGTTTGAGATGAAGGACTTGGGCCTCCTTCACTATTTCCTAGGATTGGAAATATGGCAGCGCAGTGGTGGGCTGTTTGTTTCTCAGGGCAAGTATGCTCGGGAGATACTAGAGAAGTTCAACATGCATGGCTGCAAGCCTGTTGATACTCCTCTTCCTGGAGGTTGGAGGAAGGAGGATGCCACTTCGGGAGAAGAAGTGGATGCCACTGTTTATCGACAGTTGGTGGGGTCGCTGATGTATTTGGTCAATACACGACCTGATATATGCTATGCAGTTAACCAACTTTCACAAGCTATGGTTAAGCCTACCAAGCTCTTCTGGAAGGCGGGCAAGCATGTATTGCGCTACTTGAGAGGCACATCGGGATATGGTTTGTGGTACAGACAGGAGGATGAGGTGAAGCTATGTGGCTTCACGGATGCAGATTGGGCAGGGAGCCCAACAGACAGAAAGAGCACATCAGGAGGGGTCTTCAGTATCGGATCGACAGTAATTTCTTGGTACAGCAGGAAGCAGAGATCCGTGGCACTCAGTTCAGCGGAGGCCGAGTATATGGCAGCAAGTTTGGCTGCATGCGAGGCTATATGGATGAGGAAGATCCTGGTTGGTTTGTTCGGTTCTCATTTGGATCCTACTGTGATTTACTGTGATAACCAGAGTTGCATTAAACTCTCGGCTAATCCTGTATTTCATGATAGATCTAAACATATTGACATCAGGTACCATCATATCAGAGATTGTGTGCAGCGGAGGATCATGTTACTTTCGTACATTCCAACGGAGGATCAAGATGCTGATATTCTGACGAAGGCTCTCACCAGGAGCAAATTCGAGTACCACCGAGGCAGGATAGGGGTTGCTGATAATCCATATCTTGTCGAGAGGGAGTGTTGAGATTGCAACAAGATGATGGAGCTTAGTGAAAAGAGTCGCCTTCACTAAGTGGGCCCGCAGGCTATTTTTGGCGCAAGTCTATTTTTAGACTATGTCTATTTTTAGACATATGGATCATGTCTATGTTTATGGATGATTGATCAAGTTGGGAAAAATAGATGGACTTCTATTTTTTGATGAAAGTGTGAGTGATCACAGTGTGAGTGATCAAAGTCTATTTTTAGACTGGCTGTCAAAAATAGAAAAGTCAAATATTATTATCTCACAATAATATTTGGACTATAAACTTGATCTTATTCTCTTGGAGCACTTCAGTTTGAGCTACAGAGGTGGCACATGCAACTGTCAGAAGGAAATACGCTTTTCTTATGAGTCAGTTGAGTTGTTGCATGCATGACTTCAGTTAGAACTCAAGTGAGTTGAGTTTAGTGGACTGGAGGTACAGTTGATGGAGTTGTGTTCAGTTTGACTTAGTTAAACTAGTTGTAGTTAGTCTAACTGCAGATAGACTAATGATGAGTTGTTAAACTAATTATTAACTCATAATACAACTAAAGAATACATCAGTTAACTCAGTTGCATGTCAGTGCATGTTCAGTTCAACAGGGACAAGTGGTAGAGAATCAGATTGCTATCAGTTGTGACTATAGTTGTGCACCAGATCTTGCACAATCAAAGGATTGAGTATGCCAATGAGTTTGCTCACGTATTTGACCCGCATTTTAGCCTTTGCTCACGTCCACAAAGAGTGAGTGACTATTTTGCAGGTGAAAATCGAGTTTGGGAAGAAATTCTCATCAGTTCTTGAGCAGGTATTGAGCAGTGGAGGCAGGCAAGCAGTGGAAGAGATTTGGAGATCAGATCTGAGCTGTATTGTGTGTAACAGAAGTGGAGATACTTGTGAGAAGTATTATGCTGTGTAATGTTACATGACTCAATCATTAATATACATATAGTGTGGGGTTTTTAACGAGATGCTTTCCCCGTGATACAAACTGTGTTAATCTGTGAATGCTCTTGATGTTTTATTGTTATTGATGCTGCTATATTGTTGATCAACGTAGAGGAGCTTATGTATTGTGTATGTTTTCCGCATTAGTACATGATCAGGATAATCTCCATTGAATATGTGTTAAATTATTCAAAACTTCTACAAGCTGCATCAGGTATAATGTCCACCTTGCACTTGTTATAGAGATAAAGACTAACACATTTAGAGACATAATTTATCACAAGTATCATTCTACAACACCATCTACCTACCCTGCCTACTTTGGCCTAGCATTTTTTCTTCTTTCTTCGGGTGCACTTAGACTGGCAAACCCTTATCGACTTTCCTTTTCTTTTCATGGTAAGCCTACCTAAGTCTGCACTTATTACATCCAAGGGCTCAGATTTAACTGTTGAGCTCCTTTTTATTTACTCTACCTATCTACTTATCTGCCAAGATTAAACAGTTTGGTCAGATTTTATTTTCTATCTCTAAAACAGAAAATTCAAATATGAACTAGCCAAGATTAATCTGTTTGGACATTCATCAATTGTGGCATAAATTAACAAGTTGCACACAATGCTTATTACATAATATGAAAAAGTAGTGGCATTTTGGACTTGCACACTTCCCTGGTCTGTTTTTCTTTGGGGTTCATTTCTTTCACTTTTTTGACCATTTTATTTTTTTTTACCCTTTGATTTTTCTTTTAGGGCATACCCTCTTTACATTTTTTACATTTTTTGATCTTTTGATAATATGGAAAACCTTTGCAACAAGGAAATGAATGAACATGTTACAAATCTCAATAATTCAATCATGAAATATGACACCTATTGGTACAGGAGTATAAACACAAGAAAACAAAGGAAATCCCCCCACGATCACTCAGGCCGAACATCAAATTTTATATATCGGGACTTATAAATATCGTCGGGTCTAACACATCGCATATCGCAACACGCACAAGCCTGGGGCTTCATCGAATGCAATATGCGACGGGGTTTGAAACCCGAAAACATATATACCATATTTGATAGGCTCGACGGGTCTGCAATACAGCTGTGCGCATTGTGTGTAAGGCCCAGGCTCCGTCGATATGCGATATGGCCCCGGACCCAACATATGTATGAAATATGGTTAAATGTGTCGTCGGGTCCGAAGCATATTGGTGCACCTTATATGTATAAGCCTTAGACCTAGGCCGATCGTGATATGCGACAGGGTTTCGGACCCGACATATATGTATATTGTGGTTTATAATGTCGTCGGGTCTGGTGCCTTGTGGCATGCGTTATGTGCCCAGGTTGAATGCAATAAGTGAAAGAGGAAGGATATATGCATGTTTTGAGTATTTCCACTATGAAAGGCCACAACAGGAATAATGATGCGATGGGGGTTTTGTAAGTTAAACAAACAAATGATTATAATAAGGGTGGGGGTGATGGTTTGTGCAGGCACAAAAGTACCATGCATGTTTATGAAGATTAAAAGGTCTTGGTGAAGGGAGTGAATAAAGGGCCTGGATGTGTCATGAATGACCATGCTGCAGAGGTTTATTCAATGGCTTAGCCATCAGGTACTGAAAATTTGACTTGGCAAGGAGTTAACATCCATGTGATAAAATAGATCATTCTGAAAGATGAAAGATCAAACTTCTGGGGGACCCATTGAAAATTTGCTATCAAAGCATGTTTTAATAGGGTGGTATTTGTGGCCACAACAAATGGCGAACCGTTGGGTGAACCAGTTATCTATGTTTCCAAATAATCCTCATATCAGTAAAACATCGAGGTGTTAAGATAAACTTGAAATGCAAACTATACAGATGGAAAAGCATGGGTTCCACTTCAACATTAGTTGCTTCAGGTGGGAAAGAGACAAATAGCTTCTACTTACTGATAGTATTTTGACAGGCATTCTCCAATGGCAGTGTTATGGGATTTATTAACCTTCCTTTACCTGTTTCCTACTTTCAAAAGTCCTTTTGGAGCCATCACTGGTCTGTACCACAGCTCTTTATTGTTCATCAAACTTGATGTAGACATGTTTATCTTGCACTTTATATGAGAATTTCAGTGCTATATTTTCATTGATTGAATGGGGCGCAGTCATGGATCATGCCATATTTTTAAACTGCTTAAGCAAGGTTCGGTTTGTTGTATCAACTGGTACTCTGAGCCCAGCAATAGTCCTTACTCTAACCGGCTTCCCAAACAACCTGTCCTTCCAGATTGGCACAAGGACTTGACATTTCATTTTCTTTTAAATAAGTCCTTCCAGTTTCAGGCATAAGGACTAGAGCACAATTGGATTTTCCACGGGGTATATGACAATGAGCTTAGCCCATGAAAGGAGGTTTACTTGTAGATAACAGGTATTGAACAATTTAGTGTGGTGTATGGGACCATTGGAGAATGACTGTAAACCTTATAAGCAAGTATAGGCTAGGTCTGAGTGGGATTTACTTAAGATGTAGTGTTCCTCCATGCCAGTGCAACTATAGTTACACATTTTTTGTTTTATAAAGATGCCCCTACATGCTCCAGATATCCAAGTTATCAACAAATCTCACATAGTTCCCAACAGATGCCAATCAGGAGTTTCGGTTTGCATTCCACTGTTGATTTTCAAGTGCTCATGGGCTGATAGAAAGTTTGTTTGATTTGCAAGGAAATGATGGATTCAAGAACAGTAGAATCATCAGCGGGTTAATGAGGAAGGGAAAGGCCGAAAGTGGTGAATGAGGGCAAATCTGAAAGGTAGAACGAGACTGGAGGACCAAAGTCAGCTGGCTGAAAAGGAATGTGATTCAAAACAGTAGGAAAATAGACTTTGCAGAAAACAAAAGGAAAAGACAGAAATACAACTAAACTAACAGCAAAATGAAATGAACTCTAACCTACTCAGGAGGTAACCACCATGCGGTGGCTACTGGAAGTATCTCTTCAGATGTTGGCCATTAACAGGGAGCTTTTCAGTCTCTCCCTATAACGTTTTCAACCTGTAAGTCCCTTGACCAATTTTTTCAACAACTTGGAATGGACCCAGCCATAGGTGTTGGAATTTTGTGTGTTTACCCTTTGGCTCACTCAGCTTGTCCCATTTCAGGACTAGCTCCCCTACTTGGAAATCTTTATCTCCTGCTAGATGATGATCAAACCATTTTTTTACAATCATTTGGTGATTTTTGAATTTAATTCTAGCTCTATCTCTTAATTCCTCCAGCCTCATCAGTTGGTTGATCCTTTCTTGAAGCAAGGCTAAAGGGGTTCCTCTTGAAGCTTGGGAGAGCTATAAGGAGGGAAGGGTAACATTTGGGGGCAAGATGGCTTCCTGTCCATAGACGAGGAAGTATGGGGAGTTTCCTAAGGCCACTTTAGGGGTGACCCTATCGGCCCAAAGGGCATTTGTTAGGGCGTTGTGCCAGTTTCTCTAGTTGTCAGTGACTGACTTGTGGATTATGCGCATAAGGTTTTTATTTGAAGACTCTGCAACTCTATTTCCCTGGAGGTAATAGCTTGTTGCACACTTTATGTGGATTGCTTTATCAATATCAAAATCAGTCAGTTTCAGAGATGAAAAGTAAGAAGCGTTATAAAAAATGAGAGTGTCAGGGATGCCATACCTGTTGATAATTAATTTATCAATGAATGATATTACCTCATCTTCGTTCACTTTCTGGAGCAGGATGGCCTCGGTCCATCTGGTGAAGTAATCAGTCATTGTGAGTATATACTTATGTTGTTGTGAAGAGTTTGGAGTGATCTCACCTATGACATCTAGGCCCCATTGCTGGAACTGTCGATAAATCATAACAGGCCTAAGGGAAACAACAGGCTTTCTTTCTCGTCCTTCGGCAGTTTGGCACACCTTGCACTTGCGAGCATAGGCATGCGAGTCTCTGAACATTGTGGGCCAATAATACCTGGCTCTTAATATTTTGTGAGCAGTGGTCTCTCCACCATAGTGACCACCTGTTGGGCTATCGTGCATTTCTTTCAATACATGGTTGGCATCATCCTTCTCCAAACACCTCAGCCAGATTCCATCATGATTTTTTCTATATAAGACATTGTTGGCCAAATGATACAGATTGGATTTTAATCAAAGTTCTCTCCTCTGTGATGCATCCATGTGTTTAGGACATGATCCCTGCACTAGATAGAAGTGTATGTCGTGGTACCATGACTCAGGGTCCAAAAAGGCTTCTGATGCTTCTCGCTCATACATCAACGCTTCATTACTCCATAAGGGCTCCTCCCTGAGTTCCATTTGTGCATATTGCATGCTCAGCATTCCTGATTCTTTGAATGCCCCTTTTCTATCCATCAAGGCTTCTGCCGCTAGCCTGCAAAGTCCCTGTCCTCAAACTATCTGTGTTGGCTTTATCTCTAGGTCGAACTCTTGAAGGTCGGTTATCCAATTCCCTCTTCATTCACCCATTTCTTTCTGCATGAAGAGGGCTCTTATAGCAGGATGGGGAACAATGACTTTGGTCTTAGCCTTGAGTAAATAAGGGCAGAAATGTTTTACAGCCTTGAAAACTGCATAGTTGTTTCTCCACGTCTAGGTAGTTCAGTTCCGCTCCTTGGAGATTTGAACTCATGTAGGAAATGGGGACTTTGTTTCCTTTGCTGATTATCTGAGTGAGTATTGCAGCATATGAAACATTAGAGGAAAAGGTGTACAAGAAGAACTCCTTGCTGAAATCGGGGCTGACTAATGCAGGAGCTTCAAAAATGGCTTCCTTGATTCGCCGAAATGCTTCCTTGGCTTCATCGCTCCATTTATACACAACGTCTTTCTTCATCATCAGCTGCAAGGGGCACACTATTTCTACGAAGCCTGAGACAAATTTTCTAATGAAATTAATCCTCTCGAAGAAAGATTGCATGGCTTTCTTATTGGCAGGGGGTTGTATTCTCATGATGGTCTCTATTCTTTCAGGATCAATAACAGTCCCTTCTTTAGAGAGGATATGACCCAATAGTTTCCCCTCTGTGACTGCAAATATTCTCTTCTTGGGATTCAATGAAATTCCATACCTTTAGCATCTTTTGAAAATTTGTCTCAGGTGATAAATATGATCCTTTCTTTGATATGAATACACAGTGATGTCATCCATTTAAACCACTATTGATCTGTTCATCAACCCTCAGAAAGCTATGTCCATAGCTCTCTGAATGTGGCAACCGCATTAATGAGCCCAAAAGGCATTTTACAATATGCGTAGGTGCCCC
Organism: Pinus tabuliformis; assembly: GCA_031772625.1. Lineage (NCBI taxonomy): Eukaryota > Viridiplantae > Streptophyta > Pinopsida > Pinales > Pinaceae > Pinus > Pinus tabuliformis. The sequence goes on from CM062809.1 coordinate 1,114,799,043, forward strand.
ATTTGGTGTTGAAGGTTGTCTTAAGCTGATCCCCATGAGATACCAATACTTGATTATATCCTGAAAACCCATCTAATAGGGACAACATTTCAGACCTAGAAACGCACTGAAGGATGTGTTCCATAGAAGGGATAGGATAGTTATCCTTTTGAGATGCTTTGTTCAAGTTTTTGAAATCAATACACAGCCTGATGTCTCCATTTTTCTTTCTCATTGGCACAAGATTGGCTACCCAGCGAGTGTGTCTGACCGGGAAGATGATTTTAGCATCCAGCATCTTGTTCAGTTCTTTCTTCAGAAATGATTCTAGGCTTGGATGCATCTTACGCAGCTTTTGTTGGTAGGGCTTGGCCTCCTTTTCCAAAGGGATCACATGCTACATACCACTAGTATCAAAGGTCTTTAGGTCTTCATATGTCCATGCAAATACGTCCTTATAGTCTTTAAATAGCTTCATGAATGCAGCGTTTTCTTGTGGAGAGCACCCAAGGCCAAGATTGACATTTTTTGGGTCTTCTTTGGTCCCAAGGTTGACTGTTTCATACTTCATGGACGAGCTATGTGTTTTGTAGTTAGTTGGTTTCTTGAATTTATCATGCAAGTCATACAAGTGCTCCATCTTAACAGCTGATTTTGGAATCACATTGGGTGGATCCTTTTCCTCATCTTCCCTCTTATTCATAAGCTTTTCATGCTCCTTTTTGTCAATGACTACACTCTTGAATGTATTCTCACAGTGCAAGAAATCAAGGATTTTCTCATCATCTTCGAACTCCTGCCAATTCAAGATATTATCAAGCACGGATGGTCTGAAAATCAATTCAACCGAACATTTATTTTTCTTCAATCTAAGATCAGGCAAAATTTTAGTAGCCATATTATCCATCAGATCAGCATCTTGGTTTTGCCCACGAGGTATGTATGTGATATTAAAAGAATCAAAACTGTCAGTTAAGTCCCATACCTCATGTTGGTACCTTACTAGGTGTGGTGAATTACAATGTATCCTCTTACTTACCTGACCTACAATTATTTGTGAGTCGCCAAAAACTTTAAGATTTTTTACATTCATATCAATGGCTTTCTTCAGGCCTTGCAGCAAGCCTTCATATTCTATTGTGTTGTTGGTGTATGCAAACTCCAACTGGCTAGCCATCAAATGTTGGTTCTCTTGTGGGTCAATGAGAACACTTCCAGTACCTGCACCTTCAAGGAAGTTAGAGCCATCAAAATAGAGTGTCAAGAATATAGCATCTAATGTTACATCAATTGAACTACTATCTAAGAAATTAGTCCTATCATCTACTATAGTATAGGATAGTTCATCAGTTGGATTATGGGAGGGAAGTTCTAACTATGTGTATGTGAAAGTTTCTTCAACTGTTTCTACATGAAATTCTCCAAAACAGGTTTCTGTAGCATAAACATTGAAACTATAGTTCCCAAGGATGGAGTTTTTAAACATTACAAGTTCATTAGGACCATTTAATTATGTTACCACATACTTCATGTATCTTTCACGATCAACTCTCAGTGTATCACCTTTTCCCTTCTGAGGCAGCAAGAGGTGGGACCAATCAGTTGAGAAACATCCATTGAGTTTTGCTGACCAATCCCTACTAAGCAGCATTCCATAGGCTTCAGGTATATCGACTACCACTATATCAATGACTTGTGTGTACTATGGTTTAGCAGCCATCCGAATCAACACATCTTTCAATTCTCCAATTAATTTAACATTTGTCATGTCCAATTGCATAATTGGGGTCCCAATTTTCTCAAGTATTGTGTTTAGTCAATTTAGTGTTCCTAAATTGATGTCATTAATTGTCAACCCGGGGCTCGTAAGCTGATGAAGTGAAGGTGTACTATATGTACTTAAGCAACCTCTTAGAGCTTTTGTCATTTGGGGTGTTGTTTATGGTTAACTTATCTTCCTAAGATGGAGTGATGATTATAGACAAATGAGTGCAAGTGTGTGAAAAGTGAGTTCTAGATGAGTGAAAGTGTGTGATTGGTGATTTCTAATTACTTGCTGAATTTGTAAAGGAAAAGAACTTGAAAGAAATGAATAACTTGAAATGACTTGAAAGTAAATGACCACGTTCTAATGGCATTAGTCTCTACTCATATTGCTGCAAATAAAAAGAAACAAGAAAATCACTTCAAGGACTGATGATAATGGTTATCTCTTCCTAACTCCCTGCTTCTACCACATAGTACTGTGTAAAACACGATTAGGAAGTAGCTGAAGACAAATCCAAGAATTGATAAAAACTCTAAATGACAAATTATAACACTACTAAGCCTTTTCCATCATACTGCTTCCTACATATGTAATTATGTGTAACAAGTGGAAAAAGTATTAGTGCCACAAGCCAAGACTACTTCAAAAAACAAGCTGCAATTAATTAGTGTTCTGTTCTCTGAAAGATAAACCATTCATGATAAAGAGAGCATAAATTAGTTAGCATCCAACTTGTAAAACTAAGCTAAAAACTAATCTATAAAACAGAGTAAAAAGGGCAGCATTACGAATAAGACAACTGCAACTACCATTAGATATTAAAGCAAATACAACACACTCAATCCCGGGTTAAAACCTGCAAAGAAGCAAATCTGATCAGTGAAAATAAAGGCTGCAGCAATGAAAAGAAATCAAGTTGTACATAACTCAAGAAAAGGAAATGTTGTATGTGAAATAAAGAAATTGCAGAAGTATAAACATGAAATACTTATACAAGGGTAGTCATGAACGGGGGCCCTCCATCCATACAACCCACAGAAAACTCAGATGCTTTAAAACTTCAAAACAACACTGTTTCCATTACTTCACATGCAGAAATACATAGTCAAAAGTGTTGGAACAGCTCTATAAAAACAGAGTTCAGAAAGGTGCTAAAATTCTCACAAGTTCATAAACTACAGCAGCTAAAAAGTTAACATAAGCGTACGCAGACGCAAGTATTTATAGGCATCTGCAAGATGGCCTAATGCGTAAAGCATAAAACAGAAAATAAACTGAATATCATGCGTATTAAAGGTGCAGTGAACACGTCATATGCTTCATGGTCGAGCTGGAGGTCCTGGTCGTTATGGGCAATGAATCCAGCGTTGGATCATGTTCCCCACAGCTTACAAAACACGGACAAGTCATCTTTTCCACCGACGTGACCAAACAGCTTACGCATCAACATTAAGCTGCCTTTATTTGACCGTAACTTGACCCCCTTTGACCGGAGGTACAGATGACGTGGCTAGCTGAACTGATGGCACAGGAACCTCGAGCACATATATTCCAACATGCCCATGTGGCTCGTTCTGCAAAATAGCACGTGGAACCTTGAGATCAACAAAATGGCTGCGGAATCATCAGATGGCTGCGGAATTTCCAGACAGCTGCGGAATCTCTGCAAATATGTCAAAAACTAAACAAAACAGTCACCCATTAGCAAAGCTCACTTGATCATGTTTAATGACAACTAATGTAATGATCTGGGTGGAAAATGAGGCAAAAGAGAGAGGAAAGTGATGAAAACAATAGGTAATGATGGATGATAAGGTGTAAAGTAGAGGCTCTACATACCCCCACTACGAGGGCATTGCATGTCCTCATGCAAAAACACTGATTAATCAACCTGTTGTGATGCCTCTGCCAAGACATCCAATCTCCTCTTCTTTCTCTGTGTAGACACATTGACCCTTGGCTTCTTTACTAAGCATCTGAACTTTAGGTTGATCAAGGCTCTGTTTAGCCTTTTGCATTTCTTCCTTAACTTTTTGTTACTTCTTTGCCACAGGCCCAAATGTAACATGGTGTTATCATGAATCATCTTATCCAATTTGGCTTGCTCTTTCAACTTTTCATTTTCTTGCATGATATGTCGATTTAGAACCCCAATCTCAAACATTTCATGTTTTAAGGAGTGGACTTGTTGCTCTAAAGGTTGAACATTGCTTGGGCCAGCAGCTGTTTGCTCCAATGTCTCCAGATAATTATACACTTTCTGTTGATCCGGGTCAACCTCAGGTGACTTTTTGGGACTTGGTTCATAATCAAATTCAGATCCGTGTTCATGCTCAAGTTCATGTTCAAAAGGACTTTCCTCACGTGGAGGACTAGTCTCAATATGCTCAGCGTGTGGAGGACTTTTCTCCAAGTCAGGACTTGTAGCACCTTTTTGAGGTGAGCTTAAGTCAATGAAGAATGACTGTTTACCCTTTGTGGCCCCTACTTTTCTGTTTTGTAATCTGCTGCTCCTTCTTACAGAGGTGGTACTCTGTTTTTCTTTTGGTACTTTTTGCTTCTGTTTTTCCACCTTTTTAGAGAGGGCAGTTTCATGGAGTTTGGCCATTCTTTGAGCTAAGGGTTGAGTGTCTTCCTCACTAGAATTCTTAGGAGTGAGGTAAGTTTCTTGGACTACAGATTTACCTTTATCTTGCTTTTGTTTCTTCCTCCCTTCTTTTCTTTTCTGAGCAAGTTCTGAAAGAGTTTCAGTGATAATTCCTTGGGCTGCTTGGTTATCTTCTTCAGTAAATCCAGGATCAATTTCCTGTTCAGGATGTTGTATATCAGTTTCCTCATCAAACTGTTCTTGAACAGTTTCCTCTTGGGCAGTTGTTTCAGGAATAGTGGTATCAGGAGCAATAGTTTCTGTTTGGGCAATAGTTTCTTGGTTAACCCCCTCTCCTCTTTTTCTTCTACTTCTTTTTGGTACTTGAGGGGACCCTCCAGAAGTTTCTCCTAATTCTTGAAAATGATTTCTTATGAGAAACCTCTCCCATGTGTCTCTTTTTTATTTCAATTGTTCCTCAACTAGCAATTTCACAAGACCGTGATGATATAAATGTGCTTCAATATTTCTGGGGTTCCTTTGGACACTTGCACACATTTTCTTAAGACTTGAAAGTAGAAAGTATGGGAGGTTAATATCATCTCCTAGAAAATGCATCATAACCTTTGCATGGTAAACATATAAGACCCCAAATCTTCCCTCACAAGTGAAAAATTTTTGCACTAATAAGAGTAAAGTTGTCCATTCCTCCTTAACATAAGAAACAGGAATCCCTTTTGTAAAGATGCTGGTATCCATACCTGGGTTTTTTAAGATTTGTTTCCACTGCTGATCTTGAACTGACCGGTTCTTAAACCACCTTTCTCCAGTCTATGGAAGTGAGGTAGCTTGTGCTATGCTGCTCTCAGTGACTGTGAATTGTAAATCCCCTATCTCCACGTGATTATCTTTTTCTCTGAAGGACCGTGCAAAGGCCTTCGTAACCTCCTTATGGTAGCCTCTGAACTTTTGGATGCATTGTAACCAGTTTGCCTTTTGCAATGCCTCTTTAACCTGAGGATAACCCTCCAGAAACTTTGAACCCTCCGGTTCTGCCCTTAAGAGCTTCCCCATTGGCTCTTACGGCTCTGTTCTATTTAAGACACGGCTTCAAAACGGCCTTACACAGTCAATTCACGGCTTTGTTCTATAACACGGCTTCAAAACGGCCTTACACAGTCAATTCACGGCTTTGTTCTAGAACACGGCTTCAACAAGGGTCTTACACAGTAAATTCACGGCTTTGTTTTGGAACACGGCTTTAAAATGGCCTTGACTTAGTGGATTTACGGCCTCAACATAGTGGATTATTGTTTTAGCTCTGGATACGGCCGTAACAGACCTCTACTGGTGATTAGAATTAGCGGAGAGGAAAAACAGAGTATGGTGAATGGTAGCAGCGTAAATGGAATGAAACAGTGTGAGTGGAAATGAAACAGCGGAAGTGAAATGATATGAGCGTAAGGGGGTAGAAGGGTTATGGAATAATGAATGGAAACGGCTATGTCCTTAGGTTTCGGTTTCAGAGTTACACTTGGCTGCGTGAGTTAATGTCATATAGAGACGTAGTACATTAGGCTACGTCACTTAAGTACGAGATCTTAATGGAAGAAGCAGCCGCAAGTGAAATTCAAAATCGTGGTAATCAAGGACTGATAGACTTGGGAGATACGTGGGTATATGGTCACATGACTGGTAATCATTACATTTAGTGGCAAGAAACATAACCTAGAAAACTTTGCATAATGAAATAACTGTAAGTTTAGGATTTAAACCATACCTCAGATTCCCGCTTGGATTTGCCTTTGATGACTTGCCACTAACCCTTCACTGATTTATGGCTGTTGCATGACTATTTTCCATTTATTATTGATGACTACTGAGCTGTAAAGAAATTTCAAACAGACTGTGTTTTTTTTCTTTTTTATGCAGGTGCAGAGGGCTGCGGAATGGCTGAATGGCTGCAGAATCGTCAAACAGCTGCGGAATCTGCAGTAGTAACCTCCGACTGCACAAAAACAACTTTAACTATCTAAAAATGACTTTATTGATGGAATGGAATGTAGTGAATGGATGGATGAATGAAAAAAATGAGGTGGAGTGAAAATGAATGAAATGGTGGATGAAATGGTGGTGATGATGAAATGAGATGAAATAAGGAGAGAAAGAGATTTTTTTTTTTTTGGAAAACATGAGGTGTCAGGTGACCCTGATTTTCACCTCAGGTTTTCTGTATGAGACTGCCAATCAGAGATTGGTTTTCAGGCTCATACATTTTTTCTTTTTTTTTTTTTTTTTTTTTTTTTTTTTCTTTTTTTTTTTTTTTTTTTTTTCAAAAACCAAAGATTAGGCTGATGGAGGAGAAGAATCCTTCTCCACCAACCTGATTGCAGAATCTTCTTTGAACAATTTGACAAACTCTTCTTTTGAGAATGGCTTCTGGTAGATTTTCAAGCAGTGGCCATTCACAATAAGAGGAGTATGAAATTCATCAATAGTTTTTACTCGAACTGCTCCATTGCTAAAGACTTCATCAATCTCATATGGCCCAAGCCAATGAGTTTGAAACTTTCCTTTGAAGTCTTTGAACTTTGAATCAAACAATAGAGCCCAATATCCTTTCTGAAACTTTCTTTCCTTGATATGACGATCATGCCACTTAGATCTTTGATGCTGAACTAGATCGGTCCTTAGCATTGCATCTTTAAAGAGAGAAGGCCAATAATATCCTAGAGAAAGGATTTTATAGGCTGTCCTCTTGTCAGCAAAGTGCCCGCCGCAAGGTTCATCATGACATGCCTTAAGAATGTCAGGCATTTCATCTTCCCGAACACACCTTCTGATTATACAATCTGGCCCTGTTTTGAACAATTCATTAGAAATCCAAGAATAATGTGAACTCTCCCGAATGATTTTCCTTTTCTCATTAGGAAATAAGTGTAGAGGTAGCTTCCCTGTAACTAGATAATTAGCCATATCTGCATACCAAGGAGTCTTGGTAGTCACTACAAACAAGTATTCATCTGGAAACTTATCTTCTACTGGAGAATCCTCATTAGTGTTTTGGATTCTAGACAAGAAATCAGCTACTGTGTTTTGTTTTCCAGGTCTATCTAACACAGTAATGTTAAATTCTTGCAAAAGTAAAAGCCATCTTATAACTCTACCATTAGTGATAGGTTTGTTCGTTAAATATCTTATGGCAGAGTGATCAGTATGGACAAAGGTTTCATAGCCGGTTATGTAATGTCTAAACTTGTTGATTGCATGTACCACAGCTAAGAACTCTTTTTCTGTAACAGTATAATTTAACTCAGTAGGAGTCAAATTCTTACTTGTGTAATAAATGGCATAAGGGATCAAATCCTTTTGTCCCAAAACAGCTCCTAGAGCTGTATCTGAAGCATCAGTAGAGATGTGGAAAGGGAGTTTCCAATTTGGTCCCCTTAAGATGGGTGCTTCAGATATTCTAGACTTTAAAGCTTCAAAGGCAGATTGACACTCAGGATCCCATTTAAACTCACAGTCTTTGGTAAGCAATTTGAAAAGAGGAGATCCTATCCTAGTGAAGTTTTCAATAAATCTTCTGTAATACCCAGTAAACCCAAGAAAACTTCTAACATCCTTCTGGCAATTTGGAACAGGTAACTTAAAGATGACTTCAACTTTGCATTTATCAACCTTAATTCCATCTCCTGAAATATGATGTCCTAAAACAATCCCTTCAGTAAACATCATAAAACACTTTTCATGACTTAAATAAAGATTTGTTTCCTTACATCTTACCAGTACTTTTTCCAAATTTTCCAAAGCTTCTTCAAATGTATTACCATAAACTGTGAAATCGTCCATGTATACCTCTACACAATCATGAATCATATCTGAAAAGATTCCTAATACAGCCCTTTGAAATGTAGCAGGTGCATTGCACAATCCAAAAGGGAGTACTCGGTAGGCAAAAGTTCCCCAAGGACAAGTAAATGTGGTTTTGTCTTGATCTTCAGGTGCTACCTGAATTTGATTGTACCCACTGAAACCATCCAAGAATGAGAAATACTTTTTACCTGCTAAAGTGTCTAGTACCTGATCAATAAAAGGTAAAGGAAAATGATCCTTTAAGGTTGCCTTGTTCAATTCTCGATAATCAATGCAAACTCTCCATTTACCATTCTTTTTGGGCACTATAACCAAGGGAGAAACCCATTGGCTATCTGAAATGGGGTAAATGAAGTTTACCTTGAGCAATTTCTGGAGTTCTTCTTTCACGATTTCCCTAAGGTTTGGATTCATCCTTCTTTGTGGTTGCCTAATAGGTCTGCTATTCTCTTCAATGTAGATGTGATGAATACAAGTCTTAGGATCGATTCCTTTCATGTCAGTGTATTCCCATGCAAAGGCAGTGGAATGTTTTTGCAACAGTTTAGTTAATTCTTCTTGTTGTGGTCTTCCCAAGTTTTTGTTAATGTTTAATGTTTTTCCTGGGAGGATTTCAACTGTAGAACTACCAAACTCTTCCATTGAGAAGAGAGACATTTGTCTAGAGGATAGATATTCAATGTCTGCATCTATCTGAAAATGTTCAGAGTCATATTCTAAAGATACTTCAAAATTTTCTAATGTATTTAGAATTTGACTGTCTTCACTAATCTCAGAGATGGTTAGAACAGGTTGTATAGTACCTTCATCCTCTACCCATTCATCTTCTCCTATTTCTGTTATAGCCTTTGCTGGAGGATACAAGTTGAATTTCTTGGTGGAATTACCATCTGATATATACATGTCTCCAGACCTACAGCTTATGAAAGCATCAGCTGTGGCTAGCCAAGGTATTCCTAAGATAATAGGATGTCCTCCTAGATTGTTCTTGGGAGTTAAAATCATAAAATCAACGGGATATTCCCAAGAATCTAGAGAGACTGGAATATCTTCCAATACACCATCAGGTTTAATGATTGATCTATCTGCAAGCTGCAGCAAAGTAGGTGTAAAGAGAAGGTTAGGAAGCTTTAACTGATCCATGGTCTGTCTACTCATGTTGTTGATAGCGGCTCCTAAGTCAATTAAAGTATTTGGGATTTCAACCCCATTAATATGAGTTTTGACAATAGGACTGCCAGGATCCACATACTTTTGCATGGTAATTTTGCCCATCATTATGTCTGCAATTTTTCCAACTAGATGTATCCTTTTGGTATCTCTGGTTCTTTTTACTGTTTTCTTCAAACTCAACTCCTTTATTGTCTTCGCTAGAATGGGAATTTCCTTAATGGCTTGTAACAAGGGGATCTTGATACATACATTCTTCAATTCATCTAGGAAGCTATAGTCAGGCACCCATATCTGCTTTTCCACCCCTTTGTCAATTTGCAATCTTTCAGGAAAGGGAGGTGTAGCTAAAGGTGTAGGTTGCTCAACTATGGGAGTTATAGAGGTTGATCCTTTTTCTTTTTCTTTTTGGATATTTTGGTTTTGAAGTGATACTTCAGAACCTTTATTGACTTTGAGAGATTCCTCCTCAGAAATGCTTGGTTGTTGAACACTTGTGGAAGGTTGATCTAGGATTCTACCTGATCTGAGTTGTACTTCATTGAGAGGAACAACCATATAGGTAGGGAATGGTTGACCTTCCATCATGTAAGCATTTTGAGGGTTCCTATTATTTGGATTTGGTAATGGCTGAGAGGGAAGTTGATTGGATTTCTGCTGGGATTGAAGTGCTAATTGAGAATTTTGATTTTGTGGAGGAGGTTGTTGTTGTTGAGGGTATGGCAATGATAGTTGTTGACCTTGGTTTGGAAGTTGTGGAGCTTGCTGATTCTGAAATGATGGAGGATATTGATAGAATTGAGCAAATCTCCCATAAGTATTTTGCATGCTTTGCATCCATGCTTGGAAAGCATTTTGAGGTTGAGGCCAAGGTTGTTGCCAAGGATTCCAATTTGGTTGGGATTGAGAATTCATAGAGTTGTTAAACCCTTGATTCTGTTGTCCTTGCCAAGGTCTCCTTGCAATAAAACAGAGAGATTCAAGTGTATCTGGATCTTCTTGAAATACTGCTTTGAGGCCAGGAATTGAAGGACAATCCTTGGTCTCATGAGTTTCTGAGCAAATTAAACATGTTTCTACAACGTGTGCATCTAAGGGACATTCCCTTAAAGCATGTTTCTTTCTACATTTCGGGCAAAAGATAGCCAAAGCCTCAGCTTCTGCTTTTTGTTTATTGTGAATCTTAAGGGTATCAAGTTGTTCACTAAGACTCCCTAAGATGTCAGTTTTAAATTCATCAAGCATACTGCCGATTTCAGCCCTACTCACTGATCCTGTTGCAGATTTATTTGCCCTAAGGAGAGAAGGATCTCTAGGCCCTTTTTGAGTTTTTGATTTTCCCCTTGAGAGATGGATACAAAGTTCTGCTATGTCATTGAGAGAAAGTTGAGAAATATCCCCTTTCCCCATCATGTTTAAGATGTCTATCCATTCATCCCTAATGGCTTTTAATAAGAGGGCTTTTAAGGTCTCTTCATCCAAGGTATTCATTTTTGCTCTTTTCAAGTTATATTGAAATATTTCAAGTAAATCTTCTAGACTCTCATCTTCTTTTTGTATCATTTTAAAAACCTCGTCCTTGTGATTAGTAGGCATGCAATAGTCTAAATACCTATCCAAAAATGTCTGTTTCATCTCATCCCAAGTCCTAATGGATTGAGTGAGTAATCCCATGAACCATTTCAAAGCTTGATCCTTCAGTGTTGAAGAGAACAACTTGAGTTTATGAGAGTCATCCAAGTAGTCATAAGTTCAACACACCACTTCAAACTCAAATAAGAATGTTTCAGGGTCCTCAGTCCTTAACCCATGGAATTTAGGGAGGACAGATGGTGATATGTTTTTCATAGTGGCTCGGGAATCCTCATTAACAATGGGAAACCCAAATGAATTATCCCCATTTCTATTTCCTCCTCCAATGGGACCTCTACCTCCATTATTGTTATTGTTATTTCCTCCTCCTCCTCTACCTCTACCTCTACCTCCTCCTTCTTCCTCTGCCATGATGATTCTCCTAGGGATTTCAAAATCTTCTGGTTCCTCTACAAAAGGTGAATGAGAAGAGATTTCTCCTTCTTCTTCAGATGATTCCAATTCCTCAATTACAATTGGTCTTCCTGTATGAGAAAGAGAAGAGTCTCTTCGTGGTTCAAACTCAATAGAAGGTGTAGGAGAGTCAACTCTTGGCTCTTGAATTCCAGGAATTCTAGGACTAGGAGTTTCGGTTGGAGATAAGGGGGGTGTCTCTTGTCTATCCCTTGAAGCAGATGGACTTGTAAAAATTGAACTTCGAGCTCTAGCTAAAAACCTTCCTCTAGAATCTCTAGCTCTATGCATGTCATTTTTTATTTTTTCTTCAAGTCAAGTTAATAGTTCTTTTTCTGATCTTCCAGTTCACTCTAGGTGCAAGAAGAGAGCATACTCAAGAAACTACCAAATCAATAACTTTCTCTTTTCTGATCCTCCAGATCACCTTTCAGTGCAAGAGGAGAGCATACTTTGATAGGTTATCAATTTCTTTCCTTGAAATCTTTTTATGTTTTTTTTTTTTTTAAGTATGGCTACTTAATTTCACTTCCCCGGCAACGGCGCCAAAATGTTTAGTCAATTTAGTGTTCCTAAATTGATGTCATTAATTGTCAACCCGGGGCTCGTAAGCTGATGAAGTGAAGGTGTACTATATGTACTTAAGCAACCTCTTAGAGCTTTTGTCGTTTGGGGTGTTGTTTATGGTTAACTTATCTTCCTAAGATGGAGTGATGATTATAGACAAATGAGTGCAAGTGTGTGAAAAGTGAGTTCTAGATGAGTGAAAGTGTGTGATTGGTGATTTCTAATTACTTGCTGAATTTGTAAAGGAAAAGAACTTGAAAGAAATGAATAACTTGAAATGACTTGAAAGTAAATGACCACGTTCTAATGGCATTAGTCTCTACTCATATTGCTGCAAATAAAAAGAAACAAGAAAATCACTTCAAGGACTGATGATAATGGTTATCTCTTCCTAACTCCCTGCTTCTACCACATAGTACTGTGTAAAACACGATTAGGAAGTAGCTGAAGACAAATCCAAGAATTGATAAAAACTCTAAATGACAAATTATAACACTACTAAGCCTTTTCCATCATACTGCTTCCTACATATGTGATTATGTGTAACAAGTGGAAAAAGTATTAGTGCCACAAGCCAAGACTACTTAAAAACAAGCTGCAATTAATTAGTGTTCTGTTCTCTGAAAGATAAACCATTCATGATAAAGAGAGCATAAATTAGTTAGCATCCAACTTGTAAAACTAAGCTAAAAACTAATCTAGAAAACAGAGTAAAAAGGGCAGCATTACGAATAAGACAACTGCAACTACCATTAGATATTAAAGCAAATACAACACACTCAATCCCGGGTTAAAACCTGCAAAGAAGCAAATCTGATCAGTGAAAATAAAGGCTGCAGCAATGAAAAGAAATCAAGTTGTACATAACTCAAGAAAAGGAAATGTTGTATGTGAAATAAAGAAATTGCAGAAGTATAAACATGAAATACTTATACAAGGGTAGTCATGAACGGGAGCCCTCCATCCATACAACCCACAGAAAACTCAGATGCTTTAAAACTTCAAAACAGCATTGTTTCCATTACTTCACATGTAGAAATACATAGTCAAAAGTGCTGGAACAGCTCTATAAAAACAGAGTTCAGAAAGGTGCTAAAATTCTCACAAGTTCATAAACTACAGCAGCTAAAAAGTTAACATAAGCGTACGCAGACGCAAGTATTTATAGGCATCTGCAAGATGGCCTAATGCGTAAAGCATAAAATAGAAAATAAACTGAATATCATGCGTATTAAAGGTGCAGTGAACACGTCATATGCTTCATGGTCGAGCTGGAGGTCCTGGTCGTTATGGGCAATGAATCCAGCGTTGGATCATGTTCTTCACGGCTTACAAAACACGGACAAGTCATCTTTTCCACCGACGTGACCAAACAGCTTACGCATCAACGTTAAGCTGCCTTTATTTGACCGTAACTTGACCCCCTTTGACCGGAGGTACAGATGACGTGGCTGGCTGAACTGATGGCACAGGAACCTCGAGCACATATATTCCAACATGCCCATGTGGCTCGTTCTGAAAAATAGCACGTGGAACCTTGAGATCAACAAAATGGCTGCGGAATCATCAGATGGTTGCGGAATCGCTGAATGGCTGCGGAACTGCCAGACAGCTGCGGAATCTCTGCAAATATGTCAAAAACTAAACAAAACAGTCACCCATTAGCAAAGCTCACTTGATCATGTTTAATGACAACTAATGTAATGATCTGGGTGGAAAATGAGGCAAAAGAGAGAGGAAAGTGATGAAAACAGTAGGTAATGATGGATGATAAGGTGTAAAGTAGAGGCTCTACATATTGCATGTAGTCTTTTAGCAAAAGCATAAGGCATCACAGTGGACGAGGCACCGAAATCTACCAAGAAATTGTGCACATTCATGTTGAGGATTTCAAATGTGATAAGGAAAGGTGGGGTCATGGATTTTGACTTTCTCCCTATCATGGTTGCACTGACATCTTGGGGTTTTTTATTCATTTTGGACAGAGTGGCTTCCATAGTTGATGGCATTTGGGCTGCAACGGAGGTGTTGACAGGTCTGGACACTGACTTCTTAGATTGGTTGCTTGGGATGGTGGAAGCTTTGGAGTTTCTCTTATTCATAGATTTTAAGAGAAAATCTCTTTGTTGCGTTAATTTCAACAAATCAAAGTATGTGATATTAGCCCTAGATTTCTTAAGATCATCCACAATATTGTAATCAATGTTATAAATAGGATAGGGCAGAGTAAACATACCTGTTTTTCCATTCTTAGGTGGGATTTTACCATCTTGAGTAGCCTTTGTTGCAGTGGGAGATGCATTTTCTTTCTCTGGATGGTTTGCAACAGGGGTATTCTTGGATTGACCACTAGGTCTACTCTTCTCAACAGGAACTTTGGGAGTAGGTGCTTTCACAGGGCAAGCATCTTTCTTGGTCTAATCTACAGGCTTCATCACACCTACAAGTGGCCCTTTGCTTCGTGTGTTGATTTCATTAGTGTGGATTTCTGCCATGTTGTCTCCTTGGTCATCATCGCTCTCATTGTATAGAAATCCCACAGTACGTTGATTTGAGATTCTTCTTCCAAGGGATCTTCTACTCGGTATTCTTCCTCATCTTCTTGTTCTAGCTCTAGCTCCACTATAGGTTCTTCTTGGTTGAGGAGCGATCCGATAAGAACCAGCTCTTCTGTGTTTAAATTCCATTCATTGGGTGGAGCCGGCAGCGCAAGTTGACGATGACCACCTTCTGTTTTCTTACGATAGAAAGGCTTGAAGGGCTTTCTGTTGTTATAGTCTCCTCCACTACCACTAGTACTCTCTTCGTGATTCCTTTTCATATCAATTACTGTGTTTGTTAGTTTCTTAATGATCTGATGCAAACCTTCCACATCCATGGTATATTTGCCTTTGGTTTCAGTCCCCTTGTTATCATTCCCATTATTCTTCTTGGATGCCTCAGGGGCTTTATTTTCTCGAGTTGTAGGGTGGCATGCTGTGAGACTAAGAATTTCATTCTCGACCTTTATTGCTTCATTGATAGCACGTTGTAAGGTTTGTGCATTACTCCTCTTAACCCACATCGCAGTAGGAACAGGGAGAGCAGTGATGTAGAATTCCATGAGCACCTCCTCAGTAGGTCTAGCAGTGGCTGGGATTCTATTGAACAGGGTGTTGAACCGGATGTTAAAATCCTTAACCTTTTATTTGGTTTCCATTTTCAAATGGGATAGTTCTAGAAATAAGGCCGCAGGGTTTTTGTCATTGCCATACTTGTCTAAAAAGGCCTGCTGAAAGGTAGCCCACGAGGTAATCAATCCGGTTCTCAAGCTAAAGTACCATGTGAAAGCTGCACTAATCAGGGTAAAATGGAATAAGTGACAGACTATATCTTCATCAGCTACCCCTAGCATGCGCATGGCCAGGAAGAACAAACTGATATGGTTTTTGACAGTGTCTCCCCACTCAGGGTCGAATTTAGGCAGTACTTTTTCTACATTCTTGGGTAAGGGATACTGCAGCCTACGTATGGCCACGGCATCCTGAGCGAGCCAGGGAGACAGTGCTCCCGGAGGAGGTGGGGGTTGGCTTCCACCCAGTTGAGGAATATTAGCCATATCAAGGATAGGGGATGTCCAGGTGGAGGTTTTCTCTGTTAGGATTTTTCAAATCAGGCCAAGGATTGCTTTCAGAAGGGGAATCCTCAGGAATTTCTTCCCAAGGAGAGTCTATGCTTTGTAAGTAATCAAGCACAACATATTTAAGAGAAGCGGCTACAGATGTCTATTCGTTCATGCGATAGATCCTTGGATTTCTTTTTTCTATCGGGGGTAATGACTGAAATATTGGGATTTGTGATAGGGAATGAGCGTAAGCCCGAGTCTTCTGACTGGTTGTTCCTGAGTGACAGGATACTCCCACAGTGTCTCTTCTTCGAAACAATGCTTTTCTGAATGAGAAGAGGGGTATTTTTTCCCTTCACAATCCATGTATCAATCTTCTTGAATCCATGCATGGCACTTATGGACGAAATCTTGAAAATTTGTGGACGGCAGTTCAGGCCCTCCTTCTAGGGCCAATTTGTTGATATGGCGAATGTTCACTATACCAACAAGGGGAAGCAACCCGATCACAGGCCCCAATTAGGCCTCCTTTCGTTTGGAATGGCTAGTTCCACAGGTTTTAAGGGACCCCGTGAACTGTAATAGGTGCTGAATGATTGCTTCTGAGAAAAAGACTTCAATTAAATCAACAAAATAAAACAGCTAACCACTATGTATTAAATCCTAGCTACACTTCTTCTAACTTTTCTAATCTAGTCCTAGATATCTTAATCTATCCTACAGGAGCAAAATAAAAGAGATTAAACACCATAAATAAATTCCACTTCCAAAAGAATCAATTACTGAGTTCATAAATGAACAAGGTTTTGTTAGAGCTTATTGCAATCAGATTATTCATACAGGAATACACATTCCTTTCGGAATAAATAAAATAGCAACTGGTGTTTAATACAGTTTTGAATCAGAGATTGCTCATAAGTTAACCATGAAATTGAATCATATTCAATTAAACAAGACTAATCATTAATGGTATGCCATCAATATGCATAAACACAAATCACATTTATATTCATGCCAGCAAAACCCTGCTTCAAAACATGGAAAATAATACAGAAACTAAAGGCTCCTCCTTCGACCAAACGGTCCTCCTTATTCACAATAAATCAAACTGTTCTTATCAAACCAAAAGCCCCTTCTCCTCTTCGGAGGTAATACTTATGCAAAAGCCCTTTACTCTAGGTCTACCCCACCTCTTCATCTTCCCCATTGTTTTCGACATGCAAATCAAGTATACAGAGATAAGATTGTCAGCGTAACCATTGACACGTGGAAATCATATCTGTTGGAGCGATTCATTTCCTGAGGAAGTGAACAGATGTTGGAAAAAGGGGTGACTGTGTATCACCTTCCTATGATGAAAATCGGGACAGCTTCGCTTTCGGAATGTACAGGCAACGCGTGGGGTTCCGAATCGGAATGTTTAAGGCCGAACATTTAAATACAATGCTTCTGCATACATGACTCTTTGAATCCACTCCTGCGTCCTTTACTTCTCATCTGCAGAAATAGCTATCATTAGCTTCATGATTTCTAGCAATATAACAAAAATGTTCACATAGAATATAAACGCTTCCTTCATTACGTTTTATAACTACGGGAACAAGTGTGAAAAGGATTTACACATAAAACACAGGCAACACACAATTTCCTGCTCAATCCATAGGCTTGGCATGGTTTTCGAGGGCTTCCTTTAATCGCAATCGAGTATCAGCCCCTCCGCGGGTCGCAATACCCATGCCTTCCACTCCCCCAATGCGCAATTACACTATCGGGACTCCACAAGCCCGCCTTTTACACTTAAAACCCAATCCCTTTGTTATTTCGGAAAATTTTGAAAACACAGGAAAACAAAGGAAATCCTGCCCCGATCACTCAAGCCGGACCTAAAATTTTATATATCGAGGCTTATAAATATCGTCAGGTCTGGCACATCGCATATTGCAATATGCACAATCCTAGGGCTTCGCCGATTATGATATGCGACAGGGTTTCGGACCCGAAAACATATATACCATATTTTATAGGCTCATAGGGTCCGCCATATAGCCGCGTGCATTATGTGTAAGGCCCGGGCTCTGCCGATATGCGATATGTGATATGGACCCAGACCTAACATATGTATGAAATATGGTTAAAGGTGTCGTCAGGTCCGGAGAATACTGGCGCACCTTATATGTATAAGCCTTAGACCTAGGCCGGTTGTGATATGCGACAGGGTTTCAGACCCAACATATATGTATATTGTGGTTTATAATGTCGTCGGGTCTGGTGCCTTGTGGCATGCATTATGTGCCCAGGTTGAATGCGATAAGAGAAAGAGGATGGATATATGCATGTTTTGATATTTCCGCTATGAAAGGCCGCGATGGGAATAATGATGTGATGGGGGTTTTGTGAGTTAAACAAACAAACGATTATAATAAGGGTGGGGGTGATGGTTTGTGCGGGCACAAAAGTACCATGCCTTTTTGTGAAGATTAAAAGGTCCCGGTGAAGAGAGTGAATAAAGGGCCAAGCTATGTCATGAATGACCCATGTAGCAGAGGTTTATTCAATGTCTTAGCCATCAGGGATTCAAAATTTGACTTGGCAAGGAGTTAACATCCATGTGATAAAACAGATCATTCTGAAAGATGAAAGATCAAACTTCTGGGGGACCCATTGAAAATTTGCTATCAGAGCATGTTTTAATAGGGTGGTAGTTGTGGCCACAACAATATCATAATGTCCAAACTCATGACAATGAAAACACTTGGTCTTGCTAAGATCCTTCTTTTCCTTGCCTCCATTCTGACTAGACTTGGTTTTGTCTTGGGCCTTCTAGCCCTTGGCTTTCTTCCCTTTGTCAGCTAAAGCAAATTTCTCCTCATCTTTTGTCCTAAATGAGACTCCATCCCTTTTGTTCCTCCTTATCTCTTCCTACACAAGATATTACCACAGCCTCTCTCAATTAGGAAGCTTATCTTTTCCATTCACACCACCCTAGAAACTATGCCAAGATTTTTGAAGCCCAAGAATAGAAAGGCTTACAAGCTAAGTTGGTGGAACCTTCTATCGAACACCTCTAAGTTCATCCCTCACTTGAGAAAACTTGGATAGATATGTAACAATGGACTCATTCTTTCCCATTCGAATGTTCCTCAAATTTTCCTTCAAAGCGAGTTTTATGGCATCATTACTACTTTTAAACAAATCAAAAATATCCTTCCACATTTGTAATTTTGTCTTCTTCCCATGCAAATTTGGAAGAATATGGTCTCTAACTCCTAGGATCTTCCTCCTAGCTTTGGCAGTGTCCTTCCTCGATTGAGTCAATTGTTCTGCATCTGATGCAAGAGGTTTAGGAATAGCAGTCTTTATGTATTCCAAAACCCCATTATCATCTAACACGGCCTCCATTTTTTCCTTCCATGCACACAAATTTGAAGCCCCCTTTAGGGAATGCTCTATCCTCAAACCATAGAAAGACATGATTATGGAACTTGTAGAATTCCTGCACTAATTGATCTTCTCTACAATGCGCTTTGAATTTGATAAAGGAACTCAGTCTCTATCTTGTTTTCAACTCTGATACCATGTAGAAAATATTTGAAACTTTTCAATTGTTAATGAGAGCAAACTGATCACAAAATACACAAGATTTCTCTACCAAACTTTTTTGGAAAGAAAACAATGAATAGAAACACAATCACACATAGATTAATGACACACAGAAATTTATCTGGGGAGCCCAACTGGGAAAAACCCCTCTTGTTTGTATTATCAACTAAGAAATCTAATCTATTACAAAGAAATTTCTTCAAGCCTAAAGCTCTTCTTCCACACACTGATCAACTCTCTACAGGCTTGCCCAACGCCTAGGCAAATAAGTTCAACTAGGAAGTTCCTATTTCCTAGTGCAAATACTCCCTAAAAAATAGGAGAATTCTCTATTTCCTTGTGCAATTCTCGAGAGAAATTTCCCTGCTTTCTTCTCAAGCACTACATATAAAAATATTTGTACAATAAATACATTTGTTCCTTCATTCAATCTCAATAGAAAATTTGAATTCCATGCCCTACTAGGGCTAAATTTAGTAATTGTTGTAGTTAGATGAGAGTAAGTTGAGTTAACATAAATTCAACTACTCAATTAAACTCAATTTATCTATATTCTAAAATTAGAGATCAATTAACTAACAAACACTAGATTTATCTCCACTAGATAGTTAATTTTAGCCATAAACTAGTCCACAACTCATTGTATGCCATCTACCTCGAATTAATTGACTATAACTCAGTGAGAGGCCACAACACACATATTAACTGATAGCTAACTCATGAAACTATGAGATTGAATTCAAATTGGCCTCTTTGACTAAGGCACAAGTCAAATAAACCATTCATTGCTATATTTTCAACAAATTGTGATGAGGTAGTAATGTAGGGACCATAATCCAGCTAGTGAAAATTCGGAAAAAAACTTAAAGAGTTACTTTATAAAAAATTATGGATTCTAGATCTGTTGTATTCCAAATTTTTGGTTGTTAGAAACTTGCAACAAAACTCCTAATTTTCACTGAGAAGAAATATGGAAACTTTTAAAAGGACCCTTTCATGAAAAAAATTGGATTCTAGATCTCTGACCTTTCCTCAAGGATCGATAGCCATTGATTTTGATATGATCTACAATTTTGGTTAAATCTTGGTTTATAGGTATATTTGGGATTTTATTTATCCTCTAGATCCTAAAATGAAAGGAGGTCCATGACTTTTCATCTATGAAACTTGGACTCTTCCTCTAGTTCTTGTGTCCTCGTCATCTTTCATTTTTCCCTTTTATACATTTTTCCTATGTTGAGCTAAGTATTGAAAGCTTAGAATGATAGGGAATAGGTAGGTCTTTGGAAATTTTTGAAATGTCAAATTTTTTTACGAAGCATTTAATGTCATAATATTTGGCTTCAACTTGGGATAATGCTTCCATGTGAGGCACTAAGAAACATGCAGACCATGTGCCTTAACCATAAGTTGTTGAAAACTTGTAAATGCCTATACATATTCATCCCTAATAATTTATGAAACTTGAAGCTATATCCTAAAACCATCTTCTTTATTCCCAATCAATGATGATTCACCACTAAAAAAAACTATATGTTCCAACTGAAAAAGAATTTGTTATGGAAACTAAAATGCATGATAAAAAAACAAATTTATTTATATAAAGTAACTCCTAAACTAATTGACTCAACAATTTTGTTCAAGTGATATGAAACTTCTAGTGAAACTGCAAAAGCAGTAAACTAATTAATGTATACTTTCCTTTAATTTTAGTTGTCAAAATAAAAATTAGTATGGACAATTATGACTCATTATCAAATCCATACTCAAAATTTAAGACTAAAATATAAATCACTTTGTTTAAATATTCCAAGGACGTTGCTACATAATCATAAAAAATTACCTCCTAATCATCAAGGAATCCTTCTTTCTACTCTAAATGAGTAAACTACTTTTGTGTAATCTATGATTCCATGATGAGGTTGAGCTCTTCCACTTGTGAATCTAACAAAAGGAAGGATGAAATATGATATATTCACATTTATAAACCTCAATTAATTCTTGTTAAATGGATTCTTCAATGCCATGCTCAGATTTTGTTTCATATCCAACATATAGAGGCTTGCTACGGAAATTATTATAAATAAAAGAGAAAGGTGTGCTTCCTATTCATGAAAATTAATATCATAATCTTCAGAATCATCATACATGTATATAGTACTATATACTTATACACATTTTAATCTTGTTCAATTTTCTCTTCTTCACTACCTTCATCAAAATAAATAAATTTTTGTTCTCTCATAATTAACAAATTGTTGAATGCCAAGCTCTCTAACAACAATTTCATTTTCCTCCTTAATACTATCTTCATGAATAATAGATTCTTAACCATGGTCACAAACAAAAACATTTTCATATGAATATGGTTTCAAATATTCTTCAACTAAAACTGAAATATATGAGCTTTGAAAATCACCATCATCCAATTCAAAAATGGGTTACTAAGTAGATAGGTTACTATAAAATTGCTACAATATTGTTTAGGTAGTTAGTTTTCCTAAATTTACCTCTTCCTCGAACAAGTGCTCAGAATATTTGAACTCATTTTTACAAGACATGTATTATTTTGAAATATAATTATGAAAAAAAGATCGCAGCAATCCAGAACAATTATTTAATTTCCTACTTATAAACCTTGACTCAACACTTTGAGCATCTTATTATATAGCCTTCAAGTAGATAAGGGCCTGTCACCTTGTTTAAAATTCAAAATTCATTAACATATACCAAATTTATTGAAAGTAAAAAAGGTATTGGTAACTCATGACCATCCATAACATAAGAGTCCTTCATATGTTGAATAGAATTTTGGCTATTACTTTCCAAAGTAGGAATTTTATATGTTCCTGAAATTTTCAAATGTATCTATGAAATAACTATCTAGTGTATCTCCTAAAATGAATCAATAGATGTATATTCTTCATTCCAATTAACACAATGAGTTTTCCTTTCAAGCTCTTATTCAGGACAGTATTTGAAAAGGAGGTCAACTGAATACATGACTTTTCAATATGAATGGAAAGCTTCATGAAAATCCTTTAAAGAAGAGATACTAGCAGTAGGGAAGGTTTAGTGCCATTTTTTGGCATATCTCTCCAAATATATCATAAGCAACTTCATAAGTACATCTTCATGAAGATACCTATCTAATGCATACATTCATGAAAATTCAAGTGTTGAGTTGGATTATCCTCATAATTTTCTTTGAGTTTTGAAAGGTAGTATTCCTAGTTTCTTTTTTAGATTAGTGGCTTTTGTGAGAAGAGAATTTTTGATCTTTCATTTCCAAAATAATCACATCGAACTTTTTTGGTTGAATTTTTGAGTCATCAAGTGTGTCTTATCCTCAGGATAGAGATATGAAATCCGATCTATAACAAAGAGATAAATAGGTGAGAGATGTGGGGCAAAAGAGACATTAGGTAATTTGAACATTATGAGATCATAATAATCAAACATTCATGATAATTAATGAGAGTAGAAAAGAAATCAAAAGGTCATGAATGCTAAGAAAATATATATAAATAATTATTAAGTAATAAAAGTAATAGTAAACTAAGACCACATAATTAAATCGTTTAAAACAAAATTAATATGTAAAAAAAAAAAAATATAAAAGGGAAAATAAAAATATCACCTTATTATCACCCGGATGCGGGTGTCAGCCTGAGCAGCGCGGAAATCATGCACAGCGGGCCGCTGGCATAAGATTATGTCACGATGGACGGCTCTGGTTTATCATTAATGGTTATAAATGCTGATAAGATTGCAAGGTAGGTGGGTTATGGTTTCAAGCATGGCGAGTTTACTCGCTCTGTCCTCTGATCCGGCTTGCGTTGCCCTGTCCCGTTCCAGATTATTCTACGCGAAAGTCTATTTAATGGGGTATCTGCTCCTGGTTTGCAGTTGCAATTCCTGGCAGCTCTGGTCTCAGGAATATCTGCTCAGGGCATACTGCATTCCCCATTTGTTCAATTCAAGGTCTGTTGTTTTGTTTTTAAGTGCTAAGGGTGGGAAGTCGTTCAACTCTGGCTCTGTGAGGAGTCATAGAGGTCTCAATTTCGACCAGCTCGCGTCTTCTGTTATTATTAGGTCAGTCTCCCTCTCTGGTAAAGAAGTCAGGGCGGGAAATTCTACTCTCTCGGTTGTGCAGGGGATTGTGTGGTGTAGAAATCTTGTCTCTGGCTCTTTTTGGGATTGGTTGGGCGATAGTGTAACTGAGTTGTCTTTTAGTTCAGGAGTCACTGGCTCTGGGGCCAGTATCGGCATTAAGCCTCTTTGTGTCACTCAATTGTGGTCTTCTCAGCTCATGGCTCCCCGTCAGAGAGGTGTTCCGAGAAGAGGGGGTGTTTGGGGCACAAGAAGAGGGCAGGGGGCTCGTGCCAGAGCAGTTCCTCGTCGTGTCTCCCCGCTAGCGATAGTTGCGCCCTCCTCTCCCCCCTCAGAGGAGTCTGGCCCCTCTGTGAACAGTTCTTTACACACCTCCAGATTCACCTTTAAGTGCCGGCGCAATCAGCCGCTAATTTCAGCCATTGTTACTGTGATTGTTTCTGAGGAAGATGAGGAAATGGTCTGCTCGGATGCGGCCTGTGGGGAGCAAGTTCGGACCCAGAGAGCTAGCGCCTCCCACAGCAGCTCTGAAAAAGTTTCCCTAAAAGTTTCGGCTCAGATGCAAGACGTGGACGGTAATGAAGAAGCTGGTAATCAAACGGCCCCTCCTCCGGACAACATTATTCCCTGTGCTCCTGCTGACAGGTTTGTCACTCATCTGTATCCGGTTCTTCCACCGGGAGTTCGATTGGAAGACATTGGAGATGGAGTTATGCTTGATTGGCTACCTCTCCCGCACGATGCCAATGAAAGTGTTCAAGGTGAGCCTTCGAAGGCTTAATATCTGAAGCATCTTTTTTGATCAATTTTCATGTTTTGGGGCTCTTCAGAGGTGGTTCTACAATGTGCTTGGCGTCCAGTTTTATCAGTGGGTTTGGGACCTTTCAGAGCTCGTGGTGTCTCCAGAGCTCTGGAATCTGACGGTCACCTTACTCCTCTCCTTTGTAATGCTGCTACCAAGCAGCAAGCTGCAAGCTTCTGGTTTACTGGGTTGACAATTCTGCCTGCTGCTGTTTATTTTGATGGGGTCTCATTTTGTAATACAGGTGGTCACTTGCACCTGCTCTGCTTATCTGATAGAGGGTGGGCTAATGCACCCTCAGAGGTTAAATCCTCTTTGTAAATATTTTTCTTCTTTTTAATATAATAGTTTAGTCTTTACACAGAAAAAAAAAAAACAATATCACCTTATTATATATATTAATCATATCTAACATTTAAAAAAGAAAAAAGTCATTATTAAATAATATAAAGAATAAAATAAACTTTGACTTGGTATTACTTATTAATATAATAAGTAAATAAAGTATATGAAAAATTACTCTATATGTATAAATATTATTAAGAAAAATAAAAATAAAAATAAAAAGACATTTATGTATTTAGGCTTTTGTGATCCATAATGAATTAAGCAAAGTCTTTCGGTAGAAATCACATAGGAGAAATTTTTTGCCAATGCATTTTGAACCAACAAGTGTGGTTCATCATCAGGACCAGATGAAGAGGCAGACCATAGCACAAGCTTAAATAGAGAGCACTATAGAGACATAATTTCAAGTAACAGCTATATTTGAACAATAATATTTAAATTATGATATTAATTTATTAAAATATTAAAAACAAATATTATTAAACAATAGTTATATCAAATGGCTAGTTTTTGAAAAATAATATTTAAATAATGATATTAGTTTATTAATTTATGAAAAAAATATTAATAGGTAACGGCTATATTAAATGGCTAGATTTTGAAAAACAATATTTAAATTAATTTATTAAAACCAAATATTACTGTTTTTTGAAAAATAATATTTAAATAATGATATTAGTTTATTAATTTATTAAAAATATTAATAAGTAACGGCTATATTAAATGGTTAGTTTCTGTCCACATGGGGTAGCTCAAGCGGCAAGGGCCGTGGAAATGAAGTCTCACCGAACCGGAAGCCTTGGGTTCAAATCTTGGGCTACCCCTCCCCCGTAGAGGGGTACATAATGGACATGTAAATCAGAGAGTCTCGCCCCAGCTTACAAAAAAAAAAATGGTTAGTTTTTGAAAAATAATATTTAAATTATGATATTAGTTTATTAATTTATTAAAAACCAAATATTAATAAGTAACTGCTATATTACACAGCTAGTTATTGAAAAATAATATTAAAACAAAAACAAAAAAGGTCATACTCTAAACAAGGAGGGAAGTCAAAAATTATAAAAAGGAGTCAAGACCCTAATTGAAACAAGATCATTTAATAAATAAAATAATTAATAGAAATAAAACAAACTAAATGAAAATTAATTAATGGAAAAATAAATAAAATAAAACAAAAAATACACTAGTCAAAAGATATATATATATATATATATATATTCAAAGAAAAGTAAGCAATAGCCCACTGGGCTTTGGATTGACGGTGAATGGGTGCACTGTTAAGGCACTTCTTGCGATAGGTCAATGGTTCAAATCCCCCCGTGGGTGCTTACCTACCCAAAAAAAGAAGGAAAAGTAATCAATAAATAAAATAGGGTCAACAATAAAATATATTACATTACTGAGTAACATAATGAAGACTAAACAATCTAAATTAAATTGTTCAGAAACAAATATGATAAATATTACTAAAACACAAAAATTATTTATGAAAGCCAATAAAGTATATGAAAAATTATTATATACGTATAAATGTGTATATATTCATAATACTATATAAGTATTTATCTTCATTTATGAAGAAAGATGGAAAAATGTCATTAATGAAAAAAAATCTATATTAAATGGTTCAAAAATTAGTACAATAAGTATTTAAAAAAGGAACAAAGACAAAAAATTGTTTATGAAAACTAATATAATTTAGGAAAAATTGTTCTAAATGTATGTAAATTATATATTCATAATACTCTGTGTATATCTAAGTAACATATTAGTTAGTTCAAACAAATTTGGAAATCAATAATAGTAACCATAAATATATGGATAAACATGACCAAAAAATAAGAGAACAAAGGATAATGAAAATGATAGAGGAAAGTGAAGGGGGGAGAAAGGATTCAAGAGGAAGAAAAATTAGAAGCAATAGCAAGAGTCCAATTCCTACTAACCTTCCACCCATCATCACGGTTCAAATTTCAAGAGTCTTTTCAATTTCACTGGCCTCTTTGAACTTTATGTGATGATATTGGCTTATCCTAGCTAGGATCCTAAAGTCTTCAATCCAAATATAATGTTTGGCTTTCTCAGCATGCTCAACAAGAGCAAAGGAACGGGACTGAAAATATATAATATCATCCATATGTTCTTGAATCCTTTGCTTGACATATCAGCAAATTTCACCAACATGGGGAGCACCACAAGAGCAAGGGATTAAGTAGACTCCTTTCATGCTAGAAGGGTCAACCAGATCCTTGACAAATTTTAGCATACCTAGAATGGTATTTATCAGTTTGAAACTAGCAGAAACATAATTATTCCTTAAAACATGAGCAATCCTATCATTGGTTCCTTAAATATGAGGAAGATGAACCTTGGGAATAGGATCCCCAAGGTCCCTTTTTGGTCTAGGACCTAGGCTAGTTTTATGGAAAGTCTTGATGCCCTGACATTTTTTATAACCATTTCTCTCAAAAACATCTAACTGAAAGTTATAGTAAATCTGATGTGTCAACTAAAGTTATAGTAATTTTCCTAAAACTTGTTTAGTTTTTGGCCTCTTCCCATAAGAAAATTTATGTAGCATGTCACATGTCCAATTCTTGAAATATAGTTATGGAACTTGTACCTAAGGTACTTCTATGTCTTCTAAAATTCTTGAAAAAATCACAATTTGAAAATTCCTAGAAAATAAGAAATAGAAAAAATACCAAGCTAACATGTTTAAAATTCATTTTATGATTGTTCACAAACCCTAAATTCCATAGGGTATAACTCCAAAACTATAGCGAACCAAATTCTAAAAACGGAACCAACTATTCCCTACTATTTCTCCTTAATATAGTCCAAGTTTCACTTTATGATGCCTTACAAACAAAAAATAGTTATAGGAAGAATGCCAAACTGACTTATTTGAGACTAATTTATAGAGCTTACATAACCCTAACTTCCTTCAAGCATACCTTTGAAAATATAGTCAACCAAAATATGTAACTTGAATCGTATGTTCACCACGATTTCATCTCAACATGGTCCAAGTTTCAATATCTAAGGCCTCACATATATATATATATATATATATATATATATATATATTCCCAACAGACCTGTTTGATACAGAATTTATGAGCAGTTAGAAACTATAACTTCCTTGGACCATATCTCAAAAACAAAATGGTGGTGAACCATAGATTTCCCAAGATGTCTTCTCAATTTTCTCCAAGTTTCACCATCTGAAACCTCCCATAAAAACAAAAATAAAAAAGCTATAATGAAAATGCCTTGATGACACTTTTGAAGCAACAAAACCCAAGGATCATGAGTTTTGATACCAAATGTTAAAATATGTGTGCCTTAAAATGATAAGAAACCAATAATTATAGTCCTATTTAAGGGCGAAACCTCCTTTTACAATAAATACAATGAACAAGACAATATTTTATGATCCTAATATTAGGTCCCCTTAATGTGTGTGTGTGTGTAAGACACAAAGGGTACAATTATAATAAAATGGGACCATGAGGGGTTCTAGTCTACATAACAATATAGCAATGGAAAAGTAACCACTCAATATATAAGGCTTAATAAGGGGTTTTTGGGTTAGCATGGGATTTTTTTTTTTCTCGGCAAAGACTAAATTCTATTAACTGAAAAGTAAAATAATATTAAGGAGTTGAGGCACTCAACGCAGCAAAACTGCCCCAGAATAGGAAGAACCTGGAAAGACCAGTTACAGAAAGCTAGAAAACACATGTAGAGCCCAGAGATAGACCAGTAGAACATAAGAAGAGACGTGTAAGCAAGACAGACATTTTCCTTGGCTAACCAGAAGATCACCACTTCCCTGGAGGAAAACAAAATCATCTGGGTGAAGATGCTGAACCATGACTGCAAACAAAATTGCCTGGAAGTGGTCATCTGAAACGTCAGCAAAACCAAAAAGAAAGTTTGAACAGACCCAGGTGGCCTTAAACATCCACGTCCTCACTATGAGGCATCTCCACCACTAAACATGCACTTCCAATCCATAAATCTTCGCTTCCAGCCTTCTCGCCCGCTGGGTTCGCCATGGGATGATTAGTGGCTTTGGAATTCCCTTCCCCAGCCACCGGGACAATGTCTTCAAGAGGCAGGGTAACGCTGGGAGCATCATCCTTGCCGAGCCTATCTCCCTTTCGTTTCTCTGGGCTTCCCCCATCCATAAATTTCTCACTGCTCTGAGAAGGCTCAGGAGCCATGCACACCAGAGGATAAAGTTGGTTTTCTTCTTTCGAAAGGATAATAGTGATATGAGCAGTGATCAATTGCCTATTAAGATTTCTTTGGAACTTGAAGTGAGTGGTTTGAAACGCACTGTTCGGAGTCGACTTGCGAGCAGGGCTAGGAGGAGGCACATTCATCGAATAGGAGGGGAGATTGACAGGAGACAGTTCAGGGTCCACAGAACATCTTGCCTTCGAACGCCTTCGGCTACCTCAGCGCCCTCCAGAACGATTCCTCACACTCTAGCGAACCATATTGAGGTGCGTAGGGGGAGGCACAGAACAACCAGGGACAATGACTGGAGGGAAAAAAGACTGCATCGGGAACCAATTCGAGTGCACAAAGTAGGCCTAAGAGGATGGTGAGGGCCGCCCAATTTGAAATTCCAGAGCAGTAGAAAGCTTACCGCTTATAGCAGATTTTAACCTGCTATCAAGACCCTTAACATAATAATACCACCTCCAAGATAACAGAATACAGGCATGAAGCTTACCTCTATGAGCAGAGACCTGCTTTCCCCAAAAATCCACAGCAAACCAAAGCCTGGAGCACGAAGACTGAACACTAATTGTGAGGAGAATAAACGAGAGCACCATGATTATAACCACCATTGCTTCACTTCGAACAGAGCAAACCATTAATGCAGAGATCCTACCAAATCTGCCCTTCTTAAGTTTATCCTTCTTGCGCCGGGTGAAATCCTGGGAAGCCACGCTGCCTTGCAGCTGGCAGTACCAAACCTTACTGTCTGTCATGAAGAGCATTAAGTTCATTAATTTCACCCGCATCCGAGGAGTTAGCATGGGCTTATATAGTTCCTAACAAAATTAAATACTTTCATTCACCTACTGGATTACACCATGATCTACCAAGGACACCCCTCAACAAGAGGATTCTACATTGGTCAGGTGGATAGTGCATTTGCCTAAGGTTCAATCCTCCCTTATTGTTG
Source organism: Pinus tabuliformis (assembly GCA_031772625.1). NCBI lineage: Eukaryota > Viridiplantae > Streptophyta > Pinopsida > Pinales > Pinaceae > Pinus > Pinus tabuliformis. The sequence goes on from CM062809.1 coordinate 1,114,828,715, forward strand.
ATATTAACAAAGAATGCTAGCTATGAACAAGAGTCTAAGAAATGGAATCAGATAGAGGAAATAGTGAGGTTTTATCAACAAGGAGAAATCTCAAGATATATTTCATAGGATGCTAGAGAAGTTGTCAAAGAAATGGAATAATAGTATAACCAAGAAGAACAACACAAGAACCAAGAGGACTAGAAAATGTATAGTTTCCAAGGAATGAGCAAACATCTAATCAAGGGGGATATGATAAGCCTTGTCAATATCTGATGCTTAAAATCTCATCTACAACCTCTAACCACCTTAAAAACATGAATTCGTGACCTTGTTCATTATACATTTTATGATTTATGTGTTATACCTTGTGTTGAGTAAATGTTTAGGTGATTTTACCATACTTATAGTTTTAATGATCTTTGTTAGCATAAGCACATTGACTTGACATGTTGTTGGAGCAACGAGTCCTCTTCCGACAGCCCACTAACATCCCACCATAAAAATAGGGACCTTGTTCCACCAATGTACAATATGGAACTATAAAACTACTTGATTATAGGACTTATCAGCAGTGAAGAATAGATGTAGTTGCACAGTAAATTCCATGAGACAAAATGCTTATGATTTAAGGAATTTTGGAGGGAAAAAAGTCATCCAAATGAGGAGCTTTTTTCCTACACTTTTTGTATAAGAAGGAACTAAAAGTTAGACCTCATGAGGGGGAGAAAGAACATTTTTTTGATTACATTGGATCTCTGCAATTGTTTCTATTCAGATTTATGTATTGTTGATTTAAGTTAATGGAAAGATATTCTTTCTTATTAAGCAGCTAGTGTTGGATTTTTATTAGGTATTTGATCACCCTGGAGAGTGCCCACCCATAGGATCTCTAGAGATGCCTGCGTACTCTTCTCTTTCTCATTTTCATGCTTAATCTCCATATTTTCCATGTCTTTCATTGATCTGAAATGAGATCGAAGACAATAATAAGGTATTACATACTTATGTGCATGGATGTGCCTATGTTATTTTATGTAATGGATCGATCAGATTGCGAAATATTTATACTTTGAAGCAATAAAAGACTATAATACACAAATACATAAAAACATAGCAGATTTAATAAGGAGTTCACCCAATACTCTTGGGCTACATCTCCTGGTCCAGCCTTCAGTGGTGGCCTCTCTATTAAGTCTTCAAACAGAGTTTTTACAATAGTGAGCTCAGTTTGAGCCTCGCACACAATAGATGCATTTAAAAGAGCCTCACTTGAATCCCTCAAGCTTCCTCTGAGTACACAAACTCCCTCACAGCTCTCAATCTCTGCGCTAACTTTGTCTCGCATTTGCTTGCAACACTTCCTCCCTTTGTTATGCTCTCTGTCTGTGGCTTTATAGCCAGAAATGCACCGCCTGTTAGTTTCATGGTCCTGTCATTTGGTCTCATTGGCCTCTTGAATGCTTTGAATCCCTCTCCAGTGTTATACAATCATTTCTCAACGCATGGAGAGGAGGTGGCCACCCATTTCTCAGCGTTAGAGTGCTTCGGGCCTCTGAAACGCCTGTAACAGCCGTGTTGTCAAACACAGGGAAAATGCATTTTAAACGGAGAAATATGCCAAAACATAATATGTCAGACTTCAAAGTCCTTTAAATATGGTTTAATCCCCTATCGGGTCCACCCACTGGTCGGATATCGCATATCGGGAAGGCTCCGCCCCTTTGTATTTTGGAAACACAATGAAAATCGTGAAATACATTGAAATGGCCCTATTTTCAGATCTAAAATCCTATAAATGTTGCCGATAATCCTATCGGGTCTAGATCATTGGGTCGCTCTGATTGTGATATCGCAATCGCCCATCGCAATGTCCCTGAGCCATTATAAGTGCTCCTACAATCCCCCAATAGCGATCCTACGAGTTAATATTGGTCATCGATCTACGCGCTTAATCGACAGTTCATATTAACTCCACCAATCATCGTCGCCATATACATATGTCAAACGCCGATATCGTTGTTCGCAATTGCAACTCTTAAGTAGATCCTGCCGATCTCTGCTGAAGGTTACTGCTGATTGTGATTTCCGATCCGATCTGGACCGTTGATCAACCAGATTGGATGGCTACTGTGCATCACCTTTTTTGCTTGTAATTACTCTGTTTTTTCATTGATTTCATGGGTTTTTAGCTACCCGATAGTGTTTGTCTGCTCTGTTAAGGGTATCCCTCTTTCAAGGTTTTCGATCATTTAAAGGATTTTTGGCTTTGGCATAATTTTTAATAGTTTTAAGAAGACTTAGAGGGCATTCCTGTATCCATTTGGATCACGCCTTCCCACTGAAAAAGGATTTTGGACCACCAAAAATTGGGTTTCATGCATCAATCAAGTGAGGATATTGTTGCCTCACTTGTCCAATCTCTATCCATTTTGCACTACTGGGTTTTGAAACTTTGAGTCCAACCCTTAGGTACTCAACATCTCCTCTGTGCGTTGTCCTCACCTTCATGTCCAGAACTGTATCTCCCTATAACTCATTGAGGTATTCAGGAAACAGATCATCAATGGAAGGCAATTGACTTTTCTCTTCAGGATCTTCAATTAATGAAGGTTTAAACAATCTTAAATTTTCTGCATTTACTACTGAATAGATGTGCATGTATGCTGGAAGATAAAGGCGAAAAGCATTCTCACCAATCTTCTCAAGTACCTTAAAAGGCTCATACCTTATTGGCTTCAGCTTCTTTCCTTCACCTTGCATTCTATCCTATCAAAGCATGTAAGGGAGCTACAATTAAGGAAAAGTTAGCAATAAACTTTCTCCAATATTGTGCTACCCCTAAGAAGCTTCTAACTTCAATAGCAGACTTGGGTTTAGGCCAGTTTACAATGACTACAACCTTAGAGGGATATATCTTCAGTTCACCACCCCCTACAATATGACCCAAATAATTCAAAGATGTTTTACCAAATTCACATTTTGATAACTTAACATAGAGATTTTCCTTTTTCAAAACATCTAGATTCTGCTTTATATGCTGCAAATGTTCTTCCCATGTTTTACTAAATACAATAATGTCATCCAAATATACAATTACAAAATCATCAATAAAAGGTCTGAGTACATCATTCATTACTCTCATAAAAGTGGCAGGAGCATTAGTCAAGCCAAAAGGCATAACTAGCCATTCATATAGCCCTCGTTTTGTTTTGAAAGCAGTCTTCCATGCATCTTGCTATGCTACTCTAACCTGATGGTAACCACTACGTAGGTCCAGCTTGGAAAAGTAAATAGCTTCTTTCAGTTGATCTAATAGATCATCTATGTGAGGAAGGGGATAACGATTCTTGATCATTATTTTATTCGGTGCTTGGTAATCAATGCACATCCTCCACGAATCGTCCTTCTTTCTCACCAACACAATTGAAGATCCACATGGTGATGTGCTTGGTCTTATGAACCCTTTTTCGAGCAGCTCTTGCACCTGCTTCTTGATTTCTAGATTCTCTAAAGTGGATAACATGTACATTCCGATGTTAGGCAATGGAGCATCTTGCTGCAAATTAGTATCATGTACAATTTCCCTTTTTGGTGGCAGACCTTTAGGTTCTTGAAATAAGATATCATATTCTGAAACAACCTTTCCTAAATCATTTTTTTGTTTAGCACCACAGCCCTCAAATACATTTGTTTTTTCAGGTTTCTTTTCTTTTACGACCATCAGTAAAAATTGCTTGCATGAATTTACAATCCTCTTCATTTGCCCTGAGTTTATGAGAGTATAATTATTTCTGAGTTTGTGAGCTCTTACAATATATTCTATTCTCTCTTTAACAAGTTGATACTTATTTTTAGCTCTATAGAAGATGGCTTTTCTATCATACAAGTGGGGACTTCCTAAAACAATTCCACATATATCCAAGGGAACAATATATAACTCCACCTCATCCACAAATGCTGACCCAAAAGAAAACCTAAGTTTACATTGTCTAGTCACTTGTAGTTTTGCTTTATCACATACCCAACCTAATGGATATGGCTTGTTGTGAGGTGTGGTTAGTAATCCCAGTTTCTTTACAATTGCTTCAAAAATTAAGTTTACGTGTGAGCCATTATCAAACAAAGTATCAACCTTTTGATGCTTGGAAATAACTCTAATATGAAAAAGCTCATGTCTTCTTCTCTCATTTTCTTCACTATCAATGGTTTGGGCAGAATTACTAGAAGATCCTTTAGAATTTTTACCTTGTATACCTGTGGCTACAATTGTTGTTTCATCACCTAAGTTTGACCCCAAATATTTTTGTATAGCAGCAGCAGTCTTCTTCTTCTTGCCATCGAACTTCTTGGGTTTCAGCTTTGTATGCAAAGACCAGCAATGTTCATCATCATGTCCATCCTTCTTGCAGTGAGTTCACGAAGGTTTGGCCTTTTGTACAGTATCGGCCTTCCTCTCTTTCCATTTCTGCTTCCTCTTTTCTTTGTTCTTGCTTGAAGTGGGTTTGGATGGTCCCCCAATCTCTGGGTTCACATTCTTGCCTCTTGCTTCTAAATGGGTAGCCTAGACATATACTTCATCAATGCTAGTAGGGTTAAACATGAGAATGGTATGTCTCCAATAACTATGTAGACCACCTATATACTTCAACAAAGTTTCAGGTGAGTCTAAAGAAATGCCTAAAATCAAAGCTCTCTTTCTAAACTCTTGGGTGTAACTTTGTACACTTTTCCCTTTTAATTGGCAAAGATTTTTCCAACTCATCATAGCTTGTTGCATATAAGCTAGTGGATAAAATTGTTTTTTAATTGCATAAACAAATTCACTCCAGACAGAAAGAATTTTACCATGCTTCTTCAAGTCAGCTTGTGTTCTGCATTCCCACCATACCAAGGCAGTTCCTCCAAGGCGTAGGCTGGCCAGCTGAATCTTATTGCTGTCTGAATCAATATTTTGCACCCTGCAATACACATCAATCTACCTAATCCAGTTATCTAACTTCTCTACATTTAAATCTCCATCATAAACAGGAAAATCAAATTTAATATATAATTTAATCAAATATTTTTTCTTCTTTTTAATTTCAGGACTATCAGGAGGTGTGGGAATCTTTTCTTCTTTCCCTTTGCCTTTAGAATGGTCATTTAAGAGAGATTATTATGCTCCTTTTTCATGCTGGGAAGTTGAAGAATCTTCACTTCGACCTTTCTTAAATTCTCTATACATTTCCTATACCATGGCTCCCATAGTCATGAAACTGTCTGTTGGAAATAATACTGAGAGGGGGGGTGAATCAGTATTATCTAACTCTTTTAATAAATCTTCCTTATTTGTTCTTTGAATTAGTTTTGCATGTCAGTACCATAAAATAATGAGCATGAACAAAGAAAACAGATAGTCACACCAAAGAACACAAGATGTAAGGTGGAAACCCAATGTGGGTGAAAACCACCTGCTGCAATATGTCTCTATCTTCTTTCAAATTAGAAACTCCTTTTACAATGGTTTTGTACTGGTGCAGTCCTTTACCAGTACGCAGGCTGCAACCTGCAGAGAGCTACAACTCTCTCTCTCGTTTTCCAGTCTCTCCTAGAAGGGAGCTACAACCCCCTACTTCTTTTCTTACAAGGACCACTTTTCATAAATTTTCAAACTGGATCCATAAGCATCAAATAATCATCAAGTATAAGAGAATCACCCAGTCAACTGTAGTAACCAGATCAACAATAATAGGACCAAACCCAGAACACAACAATGATAAACAAAGATTTTAAGAGAAGTAAGCGCCCTACTCAACTGCTTGCCTGCTTACGTAAGCACCCTGCTCAACTGCTGGCCTGCTTACAGTACTCACCCTGCTCAACTGCTTGCCTACTTACAGTACGCATCCTGCTCAACTGCTAGCCTGCTTATGTACGCACCCTGCTCAACTGCTAGCCTGCGTACCTCGCTCTGAGTCCATTGAACTGCCTGCGGACCTCTGCACCTACAACCCTTATGTGCCTGCGTACCGACGCACCTAAAACCCTTCTGTGCCTGCGTACCGGCGCACCTGAAACCCTTCTGTGCCTGCGTACCGGCGCACCTGAAACCCTTCTGTGCCTGCGTACCGGCGCACCTGAAACCCTTCTGTGCCTGCGTACCGGCGCACCTGAAACGCTTCGTTCCTGCATATGTACGCACTTTTCTCTCACTGTACCTGCGTACCTTCGGGCATAGATGATTTCAAGACTTCAGAAATAACCCAGACAGTCAGATCTACAGATCTGAACATGCGCCGAAGAGCTCTCGGTCCATCAATAGATTCGCCTTATTTAGATCTAGACCAGACCTAGCCCTCATAAGATATTCAACCAAAAACATGCTAAAGCCAAATGATCTCCTTTGCTTTATATAGGAAAGCTCTTCCTTAAAACATGGATCAATACCACGAGCCGACACCATAATAACACAATACCGTCGGCTAAATACCAAGAGTAAAACATAAGAAAACCCCACATGTGAATTTCTTTGCCTTGAAATGTGTGCACTGGGGGTACGCACCTCCTGAACGGGATAACTGCGGGTATGTACGCACTTTATGTAACACTGACCTGCGTGTACGCACCTTATGCAAGGTGTACCTGCGTACCCCTTATTTTCTTCAATATTTGATAGCTGATCATCAATCTCTGCTGCTGACTTGAAGTACTGTGATCTATCACCTGAATGGGTTGCCATCAAGGACAACACTTTAGCCATAATGCCAACAATCTCCCCCTTTGTACTTGATGGCAACCTCAAAGCTTCAACTTCATTCTCCCCCTTTGACATCAAGGGCAAAGGGTTATGCTCCCCCTAAGAACATGCTCCCCCTGAATATGAACCAGATCTGCAACGAAGAACCATAATCCACCATGAAAGAGATAGAGACATATTGCAGCTACTTCCAAGATCTCCTTCTGCACATCCTCCATAATGCCAACAATGCATTATATGCTCCCCCTGAACCTGTACCATCAATCAGAAGAGGTTCAGCAATAAGATGATGCATCAACAACCCCCAGCTTTTGCCTGAGGTATTCAAAAGTGTCCCTGGGCAATGGTTTGGTGAGAATATCAGCAACTTGGTCCTTAGGAGGAACATACTCCAACTTGACCTTTTGTTCAAGCACTTGTTCCCGGAGAAAATGATACTTGATTGGTATGTGCTTGGTTTTTGAATGCATAACAGGATTCTTTGAGATGCTGATTGCACTTGTGTTATCACATAAGATGGGGATTGGTGGTGTACAAGTGATTTGAAAATCCTGCAAAGTCTGCATCATCCAAAGGAGTTGGGTGCAACAAGATGCAGCAGCAACATATTCCGCTTCAGCTGTAGACAAGGCAATCGAACTCTGTTTCTTGCTGAACCAAGATACCAGTCTGGAATCCATAAAGAACGCACCACCACTTGTGCTTTTCCTGTCATCAACGCTTCCGGCCCAATCTGCATCTGTATAAGCATGAAGTGTAAGATCTGTATCTCTAGGATACCATAAGCCATAATTTTGAGTCCCTTGAAGATATTTGAAAATTCTCTTCACTGCCTGAAGATGAGTCTCCTTCGGATTTGCCTGAAATCTTCCAACTATTCCAACTGCATGCATGATGTTTGGGCGGGTACCTGTCAAATAAAGTAAACTTCCAATCATAGATCTGTAGGTTGGTTGACGTACTGCTGCAGATTCATCATTTTCACTGAGGCTACATCCTGTGACCATGGGTGTACATACTGGTTCTGCATCTTCCATACCATATTTCTTCAAAATCTGTTTGAGATACTTGGTTTGAGATAAAAAGATTCCTCCTTCTTTTTGTTGGATTTGCAAACCAAGGAAATATGTCAGTTCTCCTAGCAAGGACATTTCAAATTCTTTCTGCATGACCAAGGCAAAGTTTTGACTCATAGCTTCTTCATTGCTCCCAAAAATAATGTCATCTACATACACAACAAGTATTAGCAATTTGTCATTTTCAACTTTTATATAAAGATTGCTATCTGCTGATCCTTTTGAAAATCCTTGTTGATGAAGATATTTGTCCAAACGGTAGTACCAAGCCCTTGGATCTTGTTTGAGACCATAGAGAGCCTTTTTCAATCTGCATACAAGATTTGGATCATTTCCAAGAATGAACCCATCTGGCTGTTCAATGTACACTTCTTCTTCCAAGTCTCCATTCAGAAAGGCTGATTTCACGTCCATTTGAAATACTTTGAAGTTTTGAAAACTTGAGAGAGCAAGGAACATTCGGATGGCCTCAAGTCTTGCAACAGGAGCAAAGGTTTCTTCAAAGTCTATTCCTTCTTGCTGCGCATACCCTTTACAAACAAGTCTGGCTTTGTTTCTAATTACTTCTCCATTTTCATTCAATTTGTTTTTGAAGACCCATTTTGTCCCGATAACATTCTTATCTTTTGGTCTAGGAACCAGCTCCCAAGTGTTGTTCTTTTCGATCTGCTCAAGTTCTTCATCCATTGCTTTCACCCAACATTCATCTTTGCATGCCTCTTTCACATTTTGTGGTTCAGTAGATGAGAGTAATGCCAAATAGCTTGAAGCTTCTGCAACTGTTCTTCTTGTTTGTACACCTGCTTCTTTCTGCCCCATAATCTGAGATTCTGGATGGTTCTTCTGAACATATCTGGATGGAGTCTTTTCTTCTATTCTTGTTTGCTCCTCTGGTTCTTCTTGAGTTTCTTCTTGAGGTTCTTCTTCTTCATCATTATGTCGTTGGGGGTAGCCTTCATCTTCTTCGATGTCTTCATGATGTACTTGCCTAGGAATGTATCCCTTCTCATCAACCACTACATCAATGCTGTCAACAATTCTGCCAAGTCTTTTATTGTAGCATTTCTATGCTTTGCTATGTGGAGAGTAACCAAGAAGAATGCCTTCATCTGCTCTAGGTTCAAGTTTTCCAAGCTGCTCATCAATATTCTTGATATAGCATTTGCTCCCAAATATTTTGAAGTGCTTTACTGAAGGAGTCCTACCACTCCAGAGCTCATGAGGAGTTTGAGTGCTGTTCACCCGGACATTTGTTTTGTTGAGAATAACAACTGCAGCATGTGCAGCTTCATCCCAGAAAGTTGCGGGAGTTCCTGACTCATCAAGCATAGCACGAGCCATTTGTTGGATTGTTCTGTTCATTCTTTCCACAACTCCATTTTGCTGAGGAGTTCTTGCTGTAGAGAATTCTCTTCTTATCCCATGTTCTTCACAGAAATCGAAAAATTCATTTGAAGTAAATTCCCCACCTCTGTCGGATCTGAGGCACTTAATTTTGTGACCTGATTCATTTTCAACCAAGGCTTTGAAGGATTTGAATTTTTCGAATGCTTCATCTTTGTGCTTCATAAGTCCTAACCAGACAAACCTGGAGAAATCGTCAATGAATAATATCAAGTATTCTTCTCCTCGAGGTGTTCTTTTCCTGAAAGGACCGCATGTATCTGTATGTACTAGCTCAAGAGGCATGCTAGCTGATCCTTCTTTCTCTGGAAAGTTAGTTCTGGTTTGTTTTCCAAACTGACATGATTTGCATATGGTGTTGTCAGGAATTTTGATATCTGGAAGATCGCGAACTGCCTGATATTTGCATGCTTTCCTTATTTGTGAAAAGCTTATATGTCCCAACCTCCGATGCCATAACCAGTGCTCATCATCCTTGCTCAGATAGCATTGTTGTTGTCCTTCTTCAAATATGTACAGATTATTTGGAGTTCTTTTGCCTTTGATCACTGTTTTACCTATATCAAGATCACGAACAAGACATCCATTTGATCTGAATATAACCTCGGTTCTTTGATCACACATCTGGCTGACACTTAGAAGATTATGCTTCAATCCATCAACATACAAAACATTTCCAGCCTTGACCTTTTCTTTTAACTGAGCAATGCCTTTTCCTTTTATAGTTGCAGGAGTATCATTTCCAAAAGAGACTTTCTTTCCCTTTTCTAGAGTAGAATAAGACTCAAGTTTTTCTTTATCACCTGTCATATGCTTCGAACATCCACTGTCAATGTACCATAGATTTTCTTGTCCCTCTGCATAAAATGCTATCCCACATCTTTCTGTTTGAGGTTCCTTTATTCTCCATGTTTTGGTGCTTGAGGCTTGTTCCTTTTTCTGCTGAAACCTGCTCCTGCATTCAGAGTCTTCATGACCAAAGTTATTGCAAATAGAACATTCAACTTCATTTTCAAGAACCGAAAAGTTGTTATAGGTCCTTTTTGTAATCCTCGTCATACTTCTTTGTTTTTGAGCTTCCCTAGTCATGATCGTTTTATATGCAACACATTGAGCTGCTTTGTGACCAAAGTTATGGCAAGAAAAGCATTGTCCATTGAAGAAACTTCTGTGGTTATCGAATCTACCAGCCAATTGATTGTAATTTCTATTGTCATCTATTCTTGAACCAAATTGAGAAGATTTTACCTGTGGCTGGTTGTAGCTTTTGTTCACCCTTAAGATGGATTGCCCCTGATAGTTTCTGTTTGTAATTCGTCCCTGCTTTACCTGATGATCTTCATTGTACTTTTGCTCATTTCTTCTTGCTGCATCAAGATAACTTTTTGAGGTGTATGCTTGAGAAGTTTCTCCATTATAGCCCAGACCTGTCTTGTTTAGTGGAGACCGCTGCACATTGATAATCTCATCCAAAGTTTCAGATCCTTTGACAAACTTGAGATTAATAGCTTTTGTTTTCTCAATCTCTTTTCTAAGACCAACAATTTCACCTTCTAATTTTTCAAGATGTTTTTCCTTTTCATCAATTTGAAATTGTAGAGTATCAATGATCATGTTCTTTTCTTCTATACATCTCTTGAGTCTAGTAATTTCATCATAAAGGTTATCCACATCTATAGCATCCATATAATCATCATCTTCAAATGCCATTAACAACTTATATTCATTACCTTGTTCATCTTCATCACTGTTTGATAGACCATCACTATCTTCATGAGTGTAGTAGCTTTTCTTATTTGCATTCTGTTTCTTGTTCCATCTAGCAGGTTCCTTTCCTTTATCCTTATAAGGACATTTTGCAGCATAATGACCTACTCTTCCACAAGCAAAGCATTTAAAAGGTAACTTACCTCTGAACCTTCCAGAACCCCTTTGAAGATTTCTGACAAAATTTGATTCTTCTTCCTCTTCTTCTGGGACGTGGCTCGCTTCATAATAATCTCCTTTGCCTGATGCCTTGAAAGCAGCTTCTCTTCTGTCTGATGGACCTCCCTTTCTCATTTCATAAGCAGTTAGAATTCCATGTAGCTGAGACATAGTAAGAATTTGTAGATTTTCCTTTTCTTCTATTGCAGATACTTTAGATTCAAACTTGGGGGACAATGATCTTAGAACTTTTTCAACCACAATAGCCTCTTTTATTTCTTCACCCAAATTTTTCATACAGTTAACAACCTCGTCTACCCGAAGAAAATAGTTAGCCACACTTTCATCATTATACATTTTGAGAGTCTCATACTGAATTTTGAGAGTTTGAAGTTTAGCACGCTTTACCTGTTCATCTCCTTCATAGCTCGTGACAATTTTGTCCCATATCTCTTTTGCGGATTTATAGTGCATTACCTTCATGAATTCTGATTGAGATATACATCCTAATAGAGTACTGACTGCTTTCGCATTTGTTTCATACTTCTTTTTCTCGGCTGCATATGTAGGAGTAGCTGAAGGAAAAGCGTAGCTTGTCTCTACGATGTCCCAAACTTCTGTACCAAGAGATTGAAGATAGGCAGTAACTCTTACCTTCCAATAATTGAAGTTTGTCCCATCAAAAACCGGTGGCCTGATTGATGCTTCTCTCTCGTAGTTGCTCATGATGAACGATCTACCTTCAAGCGATCAAGCTTATCTGAAGGACCTGCTCTGATACCAATTGTTGGAAATAATACTGAGAGGGGGGGTGAATCAGTATTATCTAACTCTTTTAATAAATCTTCCTTATTTGTTCTTTGAATTAGTTTTGCATGTCAGTACCATAAAATAATGAGCATGAACAAAGAAAACAGATAGTCACACCAAAGAACACAAGATGTAAGGTGGAAACCCAATGTGGGTGAAAACCACCTGCTGCAATATGTCTCTATCTTCTTTCAAATTAGAAACTCCTTTTACAATGGTTTTGTACTGGTGCAGTCCTTTACCAGTACGCAGGCTGCAACCTGCAGAGAGCTACAACTCTCTCTCTCGTTTTCCAGTCTCTCCTAGAAGGGAGCTACAACCCCCTACTTCTTTTCTTACAAGGACCGCTTTTCATAAATTTTCAAACTGGATCCATAAGCATCAAATAATCATCAAGTATAAGAGAATCACCCAGTCAACTGTAGTAACCAGATCAACAATAATAGGACCAAACCCAGAACACAACAATGATAAACAAAGATTTCAAGAGAAGTAAGCACCCTGCTCAACTGCTCGCCTGCTTACGTAAGCACCCTGCTCAACTGCTGGCCTGCTTACAGTACTCACCCTGCTCAACTGCTTGCCTGCTTACAGTACGCACCCTGCTCAACTGCTAGCCTGCTTATGTACGCACCCTGCTCAATTGCTAGCCTGCGTACCTCGCTCTGAGTCCATTGAACTACCTGCGGACCTCCGCACCTGCAACCCTTCTGTGCCTGCGTACCGACGCACCTAAAACCCTTCCGTGCCTGCGTACCGGCGCACCTGAAACCCTTTTGTGCCTGCGTACCGGCGCACCTGAAACCCTTCTGTGCTTGCATACCAGCGCACCTGAAACCCTTCTGTGCCTGCGTACCGGCGCACCTGAAACGCTTCATTCCTGCGTATGTACACACTTTTCTCTCACTGTACCTGCGTACCTTCGGGCATAGATGATTTCAAGACTTCAGAAATAACCCAGACAGTCAGATCTACAGATCTGAACATGCGCCGAAGAGCTCTCGGTCCATCAGTAGATTCGCCTTATTTAGATCTAGACCAGACCTAGCCCTCATAAGATATTCAACCAAAAACATGCTAAAGCCAAATGATCTCCTTTGCTTTATATAGGAAAGCTCTTCCTTAAAACATGGATCAATACCACGAGCCGACACCATAATAACACAATACCGTCAGCTAAATACCAAGAGTAAAACATAATAAAACCCCACATGTGAATTTCTTTGCCTTGAAATGTGTGCACTGGGGGTACGCACCTCCTGAACGGGATAACTGCGGGTATGTACGCACTTTATGTAACACTGACCTGCGTGTACGCACCTTATGCAAGGTGTACCTGCGTACCCTTTATTTTCTTCAATATTTGATAGCTGATCATCAATCTCTGCTGCTGACTTGAAGTACTGTGATCTATCACCTGAATGGGTTGCCATCAAGGACAACACTTTAGCCATAATGCCAACACTGTCCATGAACTAAGAGTATTATTCCAAGGGAATTTCTTCTGGCATTTTCCTCCTAGTATAGATTCTACCAGTTTCTGGGTTAGATTCAACCAATTTTCTTTCTCCTAATTTAAGCTTTGATCTAGTGAGCATTCATAAACAGTCCAGCACAAGCTTGTCTAACCTCAGCAACCTAAAGCTTTGATACCACTTGATCTGAAATGAGATCTAAGACAATAATAAGGTATTAAAGACTTATGTGCATGGATATGCCTATGTTATTTTATGCAATGGGTCGATAAGATTGTGAAATACGTAGACTTTGAAGCAGTAAAAGACTATAATAGACAAACACATAAAAACACAGCAGATTTAATAAGGAGTTCACCCAATACTCCTGGGCTACATCTCCTGGTCCAGCCTTCAATGGTGGCCTCTCTATTAAGTCTTCAAACAGAGTTTTTACAATAGTGAGCTTAGTTTGAGCCTCACACATAATAGATGCATTTACAAGAGCCTCACTTGAATCCCTCAAGCTTCCTCTGAGTACACAGACTCCCTCACAGCTCTCAATCTATGTGCTAACTCTATCTCGCATTTGCTTGCAACACTGCATCCCCCTGTTATGCTCTTTGTCTATCACTTTATAGCCAGGAATGTGTTGCCCGTTAGTTTCATGGTCCTGCCTTTTGGTCTCCCCAGCCTCTTGAATGCTTTGAATCCCTCTCCAGCGTTATACAATCATTGCTCAACGCATGGAGAGGAGGTGGCCACCCATTTCACAGCATTAGAGTGCTTTGGGCCTCCAAAACGCCTATAACAGTTGCGCTTTGTCAAACAGGGAAAATGCATTTTAAACAGAGAAATCTGCCAAAACATAATATGTCAGACTTCAAAGTCCTTTAAATATGGTTTAATACCCTATCGGGTCCACCCACTGGTTAGATATCACATATCGGGAAGGCTCCGCCCCTTTGTATTTTGGAAACACAATGAAAATCATGAAATACATTGAAATGGCCCTGTTTGCGGATCTAAAATCCTATAAAATGTTTTTGATAATCCTATCGGGTCCAGATCATTGGGTTTCTCTGATTGTGATATCGCAATCACCCATCGCAATGTCCCCGGGCCATTGTAAGTGCTCCTACAATCCCCCGATAGCAATCTTGTGAGTTAATATGGGTCTTCCATCTGCGCGCTTGATCGACGGTCCATATTAGCTCCGCCAATCTCCGTCACCATTTACATATGTCAAGCGTCGATATCGCTATTCACGATTGCAACTCTCAAGTAGATCATGTTGATCTCTGCCAAAGGTTACCACCGATTGCGATTTCCGATCTGATCTTGACCGTTGATCGGCTAGATCAGACGGCTACTGTGCATCACCTATTCCGCTTGTAATTACTCTATTTTTTCATTGATTTCACAGGTTTTGGGTTGCCCGATAGTGTTTTTCCACTCTGTTAAGGGTGTCCCTCTTTCAAGGTTTTTGATCCTTTAAAGGACTTTTGGCTTTGGCATGATTTTTAATAGTTTTAAGAAGACTTAGAGGGCATTCCTGGATCCATGGATCATTCATTTTAAGATACAAGTAGTTTAGTGAGTGATGCATGTTGTATGCTCCTGTAGAAGCATAGGAAATTTATATTTTAGATTTGATGAGTTATTTAAATGAGTTATATTGTAAAATTAGATATTTTTACAAGTTGCAGGTTTCCACCATTAAGTTTTTACATTTTTCAAATATGGAAGTTCCTGTAGGACTACAAAACTTTCTTGTACTATTACAGAAATTCCTGTAGGAATAGTCCTGATAAATTTTGTATACAATTATGCCCCTTTCATTTGAAAATACCTCAAACAACATTTGTTGATATTGTTTAGTGAATATGGGAATTAAGGAAGAGACTTATCAAATCATTTTGTCGCTTATTGCAATGTTGATTTCCTTTGTTGTTGCTACTTTTTGTTTTGCAAAACTAGGATTAGGTTCACTTTCCAAGAATACAATAGGATATTCATTGATGCGATATTTATTTCTTTTTAATCAAAAGATAGTTTTATTTTCTTGCAAACTAGCATAAAATTTACATTTTGTAACTCTATTTTCTGCAATTAGTTATGTTTTTGCAAGTTAGTTTAGCTAAGTGATTGCTTCACAATAGTGATTTCCCCTTTCACCTAATCAAGGATATATTTTTTCATCAAATAAGATGCATTGAAGAGTAACAAGGAATGTGGCTTGAAAATATAGTGTGTGATACCTCTTAAGTTTGTATAGACCCTGGGTCGCCATATTAAAGTTGAGGCGTTAAGGGATATAAAATTATTGATGCAATACTAAAGGCCATCACAACACATAATGGGGAAATGGTTGACCATATGTAGGTAATATATATAAGGTGTGATGATATAAATAAATTCTTCATGTCATATACTAATTAGGGCCACCACAATATTCCTAAAGGATTTGGGTTTCACCCGCCAAGTTTTCATGACATCCTTGTAGTTCAAAGGGAACTATAACATGAAATCATCATTGAGGTATACTTCAACTTATGGGAATTTGTAACATACATCTAAGGGTGATGTCTAAAATGAAGAAATGGACTCATTGGGTATCTCAAATTAATCAATTATTAGTATTTATGTAGTTGATAAGCCAAGAGATAACTCTACATGGTGAAGATGTTTCATGCATGGTGACTATTTTCTGAAGTTGTGTTTTCTTGATAGATTGGTATATGCCAACATCAAGGTTGGTACCACTGGGGAGGAGTGGCATCTCTAGGAAGGTCTCTTCTCTAAACATTTGATATAAATATCCCCATTTGTAGATTGTTCGTGCATCCATGTAGCATCGTGTTTCTCTATAGATGGGCATAGCTATGCCAATAAGTATTTCAAGCATTGTAGCTTCCTTCCAGTCAGGGATTAAATAAATTACCTATTCATTTTATTTTTTGGATCTTTTATGGGCCATGTATGAGTCTTTGGAAACATTAGTGATGCTAGATATAAACTAAAATTTAAAATGCCTATGTAGAGAGAGATCATTTTAAAATAAAAACAGGGGAGTTGGAAAGCCTCTTATCTTCATTGTCAAGTGTTCCAAAATAAGTTTTTGTCAATTTGTTAGCCATTTTTGTTGCATCATGTGTAGAGATGTGAAGTATTAATTGAAGGTAATGGTAACAAGGGGATGCTCAAATGGATAAGGTAGTGGGTGTTCATATTTCACACTTGGTTGAATCTTATATTTTCCCTATATTTTCATGCCTAGTGTTTCCTTTGGATTTTGCTTTAAACATCCACTTTCAGTATCGATGTCGTGAAAGAGGAAAATCAATCCTATTTTTAGAGAAGGCTCATGGGTCAAGTTGATTGATGTGCATGGGAAATTGCAATTAATTTTTACAGTGCTCCATTCATCAAGTTATATAATGTTTGCAGGTTATCCCCATAGTGGCTCATCCATTAGTGGAAAAAATAGGTTTGTTGTATAAATTTAATACTTTTAAGGGTTGAGATTTGCAATTTATTCATGTTAATGTTTGGGGTTTCAATCCATAGTTGAGTTATGTGAATATTCTTAATTGAAAAGAAATTTTCCCAATAATACTCTTTTCCTGAATGCAATTCCTTGGGGATTTGTTGTTATTGGTTGGACATGTATGGGATTGATCACTAGAATGAGGGGCTTTTATCATATCCTAGATTTTAGATTATTTTGTTAGGTTCAGTGACCAGGTGGCTAGTGAAATGGGAAAAATATTCTCCAATGGCCAATTGATGAATTCAAAACAAGAAACAAACAATCCCTATCCAAGAGCACAATTTTTACCCCAATGGAAACAAGTGGTTGTTCATGAATGGGTGGTATGAATACCTTCAATTCTGGAAACCTGTAGAGTCTTCAAATTCTTTGGGAGGTTAGGCAATAGTGATGCACTAGAGGAATTTTTGTCTTTTCACAAACAATAGAATGAAAATAAAAGAATCCTAAAGAGCCTTTCATAAATAATTTTGACCATTTTGTCACCCCTTTGGCCTTTTAAAAGGGTCAAAAAGGATTTTATCATGCGTATTGAAAGTTTAATTTCATACAATATAGGTTTATCAACATGCTTATAAAAATTTTGTGAGCTTTTGGTGTGTCAATCAAACTTTTGTTTGATGTGGCAACATGTGATTGTCGTGTCATTGCAAGCTTCTTGAATTTGCATTGTATCACAATATTTTAAGCTTTCATTTAGTGTGATAAAGCAAGGTTGTTGCATAATTTTAAAAATTGAAGCTTTATGGCATGTTTCATGAGAAACAACTTTGAGAAGTATTGTGTCATACAAGTGAAAAACTTCTAAAGTTGCAAGATATCATAAGGAAAACCTATTTTTTTGTAATGTATCAAAACTTGGAAACTTTTAAAAGTTGTAATGTATTGCACCAACAGAAAAATATGAAAGTTGCAGCATGTTGCAAAATATGAAAAGTTTCTAAGTTGCAAAATGCTCAATTTTTTCAAATTCTGCTAAGTCCTATCATGCAAAACCAAATTTTCCTATGATACACCACGTTGTGCCAAAACAAATTTGATCGTTGTAGTGCCCCGCTCTAATAAACTGACATTGATATGACATCAACATTTATTTAGACCTAAGGCCCACACTTTATTCTTTGGGACCTGCCCCCATGACATCGTGATCTTCAAGGCGAAGGTGTTTTAACCTTTCCAGCCCAAGGCACGACGTGACTACTAGTGGGTGAGATCAGGGACACTGCCCCACCCCTCCCATGCAGTTCCATCGAATTGTACAAGCCCATCACCCATATGTGAGTCATTCGGCCAAGAAACTAATTTGTGCCTACAACCACTAACATATCATCAGAATATAGATAAATATATATAGCAGGTTTTTCAAAATTGACTTAGAATTTCAAAGACAAAATATAAATTTTCATCAAACCAAGTGTCTTCAACTCATCATATGTGAGTGCCTCTGGCGTTTTCCTGCCATACTCAATAATCATCAGTAACACGATTTCTTAGTGTTAGTCATTTTCATAATAGCATCATCAATACCACCTAGTCATTCGCATCATTGTTCATTGTGAACCAGAATTAATGCAAGTAGGTAAAATATGGGACACAGCCATCACGGCTATAATCATCATAACATCAATGGAAACATACATATCTATCAAATCTATCAGCATCGTAACATCAATAGAAAACATACCTATCCATCAAAGTTATCATAATCTTCATATCAATAGAGAGCATACATATCCTTTACTACTATCATTATCATAAATTCAATAGAGACCAAACATAACCATTTATGCTACAATCATCATAATATCAATAGAGAACATGCATAACCATTAATGCTACCATCATCATAATATAAATAGAGAATATTCATAACCATTAATGTTACAATTATCATAATATCAATAGATAACATACATAAACATCACAACCACTAATAATAGAGTCATGTGTCTGGATCCTCAATCTGAGGTCCTCAAAGAATAAGTGTGGGCCTTAGGGATAAATAAATGTTAATGCCATATCACTGTCAGTCGACTAGAGTGGGGCACTACATACACCCCCTCTTAATACTAGACTTTGTCTCGAAGTCCTTGGAATAGGTAAGGAAAACGGTGACGCATCTCCTCGACATCCTCCCAAGTAGCTGAACTGGAACTGTAATTGTCCCACTGGACCTTAGCCATAGTTTTTCCATAATTCTCCCTTTAATGTTTTATTTTCTTACCTAGTATTCTATGATAAACTTGTAAACTCTTTTCCAACTCTTTCGTGATTGTTGGGCAAAGATATGGACATTTTGAATACTGATATTGGTAGGAATATTTTACAAAATAGTCTAAAAGGATTAAAAAATTTGATTGTTTTGGATGGGGTGGATGACAGCGAGAAAATAAAATTTTTACTGGATATGAATGCAGTAGAGGCTGGTAGTCTAATCTTCATAACATCTTGTAATAAAGATATACTGAGGTGATCATTTAAAAACACTTTGTTGTACGATGTAAAGCCATTGTGACGGAACCATGCCCGAGAGTTGTTCTACCGTCATGCCTTCCATCAATCAAATCCATTTGAAGGATACGAAGAATCGGTAGAGGGGTTTTTGAAAATTTGTGGGGTATTGCCTCTATGTTTAAAAAATTTTGGGGAAAAACTTGCTAGCAAACTTGATTGAACGTATTGGAAGTGGCAATTGGAAAAAATTCTCTCAAGGACAGCCACTCTAGAAGCAGACACTGTAATTAATGCATTAAAATGGAGTTACAAAGATATGGAGATGGAACAGCAGGAGATGCTTTTGGACGTGGGTTGTTTCTTCGTGGGAGAAGATGTGGAACTAGCAGTTCGAGTATTAGAGGGATTAGGTTATCATAACGACGTTCGGGACTACATCGAAAGTCTCTGTCAAAAATGCCTTCTAGACTTCAACAACGATGTGGAATCTCAAAACGATATTGAAATTTTAAATGCAGGAAGGCATTTAAGACTGCCACCAGTATTACACCAGCATAGTTCAAAAATTATAATGCAAAATCAAGTCAGGGAATTGGCACGGCGTATTGCTAGACAAGATCTATGCACAACGGATAAGCCACTACGCCTTAGTTTGGAAATTGAAATAGAAAAATAAATGTTGCAGTTGCAGGTATGTGCAATTATGTACTTTCCTTACATTTTTACTTATCAACCTATTTCTTTTGACATTTTGAATTTGCATATTTCTTGTAATAGAGAGTGTTGTTTAAAACCATGTTGTTAGAAGTTCTAGTGAGAGGCTTCACCATCTATGGCGAAGTTCTGTTGAAAGGATCATCTTATTTTTAAAATGAAGTTCTCTTAAAATAACTATTGTTGTATGAGGAAATGAAGTTGGATTAAAGATGTAAGAGTAAAAGAGAAACTGAGGATGGCTACCATATCCATGAGACTAAAACCCTGGAATAACCAAGATTCCAATTCAAATGATGTATTGATAATAAACATGGAAAACATAGTATTGTCAAATACAGAAAAAGTCAAAAAAGAGTTTACAAGTTTATCGTAGAATACTAGGTAAGAAAAATAAAACATTAAAGGGAGAATTATGGAAAAACTATGGTTAAGGTCCAATGGGACAATTATAGTCCCAGTTTAGCTACTTGGGAGGACGCCGAGGAGATGCGCCATCATTTTCCTCACCTATTCCAAGGACTTCGAGATGAAATCTAGTATTAAGAGGGGGTGTGCGTAGTGCCCCGCTCTAGTCGACTGACAGTGATATGAAATTAACATTTATTTAGCCATAAGGCCCACACTTTATTCTTTGAGGACCTTAGGTTAAGGATCCAGACACATGACTATATTATTAGTGGTTGTGATGTTTATGTATGTTATCTATTAGTATTATGATTATTGTAGCATTAATGGTTATACATATTCTCTATTGGTATTATGATGATGGTAGCATTAATGGTTATGCATGTTCTCTATTGATATTATGATGATTGTAGGATAAATGGTTATGTTTGGTCTCTATTGAATTTATGATGATGATAGCAGTAAAGGATATGTATGCTCTCTTTTGATATGATGATGATGATAGCTTTGATGGATAGGTATGTTTTCCATTGGAATTGAGATGTTGATAGCTTTGATGGATATGTATGTTTCCATTGATGTTATGATGATGATAGCCATGATGGATGTGTCCCCTATGTTACCTACCCGCATTATTTCTGGTTCACAATGAAAAATGATGTGAATGACTAGGTGATATTGATGATGCTATTATGAAAATGACTAACACTGAGAAACTATGTTACTGATGATTATTGAGTATGACAGGAAACCACCAGAGGAACTCGAATATGATGACTTGACGACACCTTGTTTGATGAAAATTTATATTTTGTCTTTGAAATTCTAAGTCAAATTTGAAAAAACTATTATATATGTTTATCTATATTC
Source organism: Pinus tabuliformis (assembly GCA_031772625.1). Taxonomy (NCBI): domain Eukaryota; kingdom Viridiplantae; phylum Streptophyta; class Pinopsida; order Pinales; family Pinaceae; genus Pinus; species Pinus tabuliformis. Next base: position 1,114,850,102 of record CM062809.1, read on the forward strand.
TGATGATATGTTAGTGGTTGCAGACACAGATTAGTCGCTTGGTTGAATGACTCACATATGGGTGATGGGTTTGTACAATTGGATGAAACTGCATGGGAGGGGTGGGGCAGTGTCCCTGATCTCACCCACTAGCACTCCCTTCGTGACTTTGGCTGGAGAGGTTGAAACACCTTCACCTTGAAGATCACGATGTCATGGAGGCAGGTCCCAAATTTGGGTCGCCCATGAGAATTTTACTGGGGGCGCGCAACAAGGCAGATTCCTGATCCCCGGCACCATTAGTATCACTATAGCAGGCAACATAAGAGATGATAGCGGTCATTGTCGTTGCACCTATACTTTCTCCCCGTAGCCACTGATTTCTTGAAGGGCAAGTGGCATGGCACCCTTGGAACTTCAAGGGAATTTCTTGAAGGGCACGACCAACGTGGAACCCTTGGCATCAGAAATAAACTGTTAGGCGTAACACCCTTGGAACTTCAATCTAAGTTCTTGAAGGGCACGACCAAACTAGGCACCCTTGGAATCATTAAAAATAAATGAATTAATAAATATAATCAAGATATTAAAACCATGTAAACTCACATCAAGTGTTAAATGATGATTAAAACTGAAGTAATTAAATCAAGAAGAAAAGTTGGGTTAAGGGGATCATAGGAAGAAATAAAATATTTTACCTTAAAATCTCTACCCTTCCCAAGTTGGAAAATTTTAGTAAGATGATGTAATTTAATTAGGTAAAAAGGGGAAAAAGGGACACAAATGTAAGGATAAACATTAATCCTAAAATAGTTAAGCCTAATTAAGAGAAGAGGATGGCGAATTAAAATAAGATTAATAAATTAAATTTTAGAGAAATTTAGAGAACCTCCATGTGGAAACAACCAACATAAGAATATCCATCTAAGAGATGACTTGAGTTAAATTAGGGAGTAGATAGGGGATCAAATATTGACTTATCAATTGACTTTAGCAATGAAAACAAATTAAGGAGTAAAAAGGGGGATCTACAGACAACTAGGAGAAGAAATAGGAATCTTGTTGAGGTGAGGAAAAATATTATTATTAAATTAAAATTTAAATAAATAATTTTGGAGATCCTTGAGGAGAGAGTGACACATGGGTGGGTGAATAATCAAACTATTAGATTATCAAAAATAATTAATTATGCATGAAAGGCCAAGTGTCACCTATGAGGACTCCTATAAAAAAAGGGCAACGACATGGGAGAAAGGACTTTTTCTTTACCCTATTGTTAGATGGATGAGGCTATGTCAGAGTAGTGACTACGAGCTATAGTGAGTTTGGTGAGGTAGAGGACATTAGAGAGGGGACTCTTAAGCCAAAGTGTGCTCTCCTCTACCAGCTAATACATTCCTCCATTGTACAACACCATTGCAGCTCAGGGGTCCGCGAGCAAGGAGAGTACCCAGGGAGTAGGCTGAGAGGTCAACCGGTGGGTCATTGCATTCGGATTAAGCACGTCGACATTCACACTTGTAGGCAACTGACAACAAAGGAGGGAAAATAGCGCAAGTCAAGTTGAATCGTGTCTCCTCGTGAATGGTACCTATGTTGTCATAGAATTCTTTTATATGACTTCATTATGGTTTTATTTAATAACATGTAAATTAGATAATATATTCAATAAAGTGAAATTCAGGAAAGTTTTATATAATGCTTAATGATTTTTGAGTTCCCAGTGCTATTTTCTTATGGTTGTATTTTATTATTAAAAAGAAAAAAAAAATATAGGGTTGGTCCCTACAATCGTGTCATATCACACAAAAATAAGTTTTCAAGCATTTTGATATATCACAATTTGATAAGTTTTCCAAATCGCAACAAGCTAAATTTGCTCAAAAATAATTAATTATAAGATCAAATCCAATTTGAAAACTTGATAGAATATTTGAAAAGTGTATGGGACTTGTTTAATCTTGAAAAATCTTTTAAGTCTTTGTAATTAATTAACAACCAAACCTTAGAAGGTTCAAAATCCAAAATTGGAGGGGGGGCAACCTCCTTTTGCCTATATCATCTAACATAGGCATGAGAGGTATGTAGGAGTTGTTTTCTCAAAAAAAACAAAAAAACAAAAACAGAAACAAAACAAAAAACAAAACAAAACAAAACAAACAAACAAACAAACATTTTCAAGTAAACTAACCAAAATCTCAACCCAATTATAAAAGGGTTCAAATTCATTTATTTTATTCAAGATAAAGTTGTGTGTTTTTGTATACAATGGTATAAGGTTGTTCACAACCAAAAAAACAATGGTTTTCAATGTAAACATGCATCTTGAGAAGCCATAAACGGGAAAGAACAAAAAAAATCCTTTCTAATAGTTGATATATTTTAATATAGCTCACATAACCACAAGTTACTTTCTAGAAATTATAATATTGATTTTTTATTTTAATTAATTGCTTAAATTTAAGCTATAAAGTAATTTGATTGTAAAGAGGACCTCACTTTGTTAAAAGTGAATCACTTAAAGTTGTTAACTTTATTTATTTATTTTACTTAATTGTATGTAAAACTGCAAGCAACTCAGTAATTTTATTGCAAAACTAAATTCACTTGTGTTATAAAAGAGAGTAAGTTAATACATAGACAAACTTAATCTTTTTATGATAAATTTTTACCCAAATATGGTTGATTTTTTTTTGGAGATTATAGTTCCGCCTGATTGATGAGAAAATTGACCATAGAGCCTTACTCTTAGGGATTCAAACCCATTTTAATATAACTTTGGTCATCAATATTTTGATAAAATGAATGGATCAGTAGGAACTTTACCATATCAAGAAAAACAAGAACTCACTTGAAAGGTTCATTTTTTCCACTGATCAACTTACTCATTAAAGTGAATCATTTAAGTTATAAAGGCAATTTATTTGTAAAAGTGGGCTTAGATGACAAAGTTAGAAATGGAGGATTATTTTTATTATTTTTTTAATTAACAATTTAGTGATCTCATTGTGCACCCACCACCACATGGACCAACCTTTAGCTACCACATGATACAATAGTTAATATTATATTGTTTATGCCTTTCTTAAAATTAACATAACTTTCTCATCTAGAATTTGCTTGCAATGATGTTTTTCAAACTTCCTATTTTTTCAAGTTCTCTTTATCTAAATAGTAAATTTATACTTTTGCAACCACTTAATTTCAAATTGTACTTTGGCTAATTCATGTAAAAGGTTTTACTTACCATTTAAAACTAATTATTATGGAAATATCATGTGGGATTTACTAGGAAGTAAGGGCCTTTACCAAAATACCTTGGGGAACAATAGTTTCCCCTTTTGACCATTAAAGAAAACCAAATGGGAAAATAGAATGATATGTGCATTAATAGGGATGTCAATCTCTAGCAATTTGAGTTTCATCTTCAATGTATTGAAACCCCAATTGCACTTGGAAAAGAAAAAGAAACCATGGTTGTTAAACACAACTAGATGAAAACCAATCAACTTATTTCCTTAAATCCTAGTGATGTTCCTTGCATTGAGGATCTTCTATCAAATTTTATGACACTTAAACTTTTACTTGTGGAATGTGGCTTAAAAAATATGATGATCAACTCACATATGTAATGCCCACTAAACATGTAAATTCCTTTTTATGTTTGTATTTACTTTTCACTCCAATAAATAAAAACTTCTTAGTCAAGGAATTACTTGCAGAATACCCTTTTTTGAATATTTTTGTGATTACATAATTAGAGAGAAGATAAGCTCTTATGCATTGGATTAATCAACATTATATGTACATCTAACAAATCCTTAGTGGCTCTATAGTGCATGGCACACCTCTAGCCCACAAGGATGCATCCCTTGCCCACTAGAATTGTAACATGCACCCTTGTTGAGCCTCCCTAGCGCACTGCACACTTTTAGTCACCAGGGTGCCTCCTCCTTTCTCACTACAATTGTGACCTACGCCCAAGAGAAGCCTCTCTCTCACACAAGTGTGCACTACACAATTCTAAGATCCAGACTTGATCCCCTTATGCATTGTGATCCTGACTTACACACCCCTTGGCCTTCTCTTTTTTGCCTTGGCGCAGTGTGCACTTTTAGTGGCTAGTGAAGCCACCCTGTTTCATCCTTGTTAAACTTGTTCTCCCAACTTGTGCAATTCCTCCTTAGTCACTGTCTTTTTCATAGTTTGCATGTGATAGCTAGGGGATTTCCAAGAACTATTTTTTTTCACCATAAGTTATCCTCCACTTATAGGTGTTGTAGACACAGAACACGTTATCCTTTCATATTCTACAGAGACAATGCCTCCCAACGCTCAACACGATACATCAAAAAAAACTTCAGAAAATAGTACTAATGAGTAAGTGGAATTTTCCAAGCCAGTTGTTCCCATTCTATCAGACACAAAATGTTTCAATGATAAATCTCTCAAAGTCTCATGGCAGGATATAAAATATGCCTTCATGCAAAAGAAATTCTCAAAAAACCTAGAAGACAGGGAAGTATGCATAAACATTAAGAGGTCCAAAATGCATAGAGTAGCATGTAGATTTCTAGTACTACCTTGTACAAAAGTTATTGAATGGATCTTGCTACATATGGATAGCAAGAATTTGGTTCTCAATAGTGAAAGCAGAAAGGAGATTTCCACCTATCATCCACATGATTTACATTCCTATTATAAGATGGTAACTCCCAAGCAGTATTTGAATACATAGTTCTACGCGACTTGGGCTAACTTGAATAATAGGGAGATTATCAAATCATGGTGGAAACAACATGCAAAGATTCACCAAAAGCCAAGTGTGTTTTACAAAACCAACCTTGAGAAAAAATTATTAGTATCTTATGGCGATGTGCAACAGATTACATGGGTTGAAGAATGCAAAATATTTTGAAGAGAGATGGATTTATTTACCCAACCTGGTTGTTTCTAGAGGTAGGATCTTCAACTAGGTTGACATCATCTCTCACCAATGACATATCAATGTACAACAGAACAATACAACTTTTGAATTCATAGAGTCACCAAAACTCTATATGTACACTTATTTGCAAGATGGAATCTGCACTCGCTATGAATTCACATGGATGAAATGGAATTGGACCCCTCAAGAGATTTTTTTTTGTATATTTTCATTGCAGATTGGTGCCAGAATTCAGTTTTAGAGGATATACAATATTGGTCGAGCATGTCTTTGTAGTTTTATATCAGAAAAAAATTTGTGGAACCTCCCTACATGAAAAATTAGGTGAAGGAGGCACTCTATGAGATTGTGGATTGGTTCGCTTCACCAAAAGGCACATACATCAGAGTTTTGGGTGCCAAATCGTCCCTCACCTTACGCCAAGGTATGTGACCAACAAGGTGGCCCTACAGGATATTTCCTATGAATTTAACACACGTTGAACAATGGTTTGTCTGCATAGCTCCAAAGGAATAAGAAGTCTCCTTGGCCCTCTCTTCCTTTATGGATCAGATTGTATGATCTTAAGAGCCTTAAGATGGTTGAAGTTGAGATTGAAGAACTTAAGTGCCTTCATTTTTTAGTAATGAGCATTCATAGATATGACCCCAGAAATGTCTATAGACAACATCGTACCAATATACGTTACACTTGGTTGTATGTACCTATGATAGTTCCAAAAGATGAGAAGATCAAGAACTAGTACAATGCATTAAGGAAGGATCGACCAGGAGATAAGGTAGGGCCCTCCCATGTTTCACAGGTACCAGATACATAGATGGAAGAGAGTCAGTCAGAAGTGACTACCCCATCTGACATTGTGTTATCAAAGAAGAGATCTAAGCATGATCTAGTAGCAGAGGGAAGTGGAAAGTTCAAGGCGGATCCTATTTGCAAAGGTGAAATAGAGGTGGAGTAGTAAAGTAAGCTAAAGGAGAAATAAAATAAAAGACAAGCGGAAGAAAAGTAGCAAGAGGAAGAGCGCAAACAGGAGGAACATAGAAGAAGAAGAAATATGACTTGCTTAAGAAGAGAGAGGAATTGAATAAGAGAGAATTGAAGGATCTATAAAAGAAACAACAAAAATAAATCTTAAAGAAGAAGAGAGCAAAGGAAGAAAGTAGGAAAGGAAAGGAAGAAGAATAGAAAAGTTGGTTATAGGAAGAGGAGATGAAGAATAGATAGGAAGAGGAAGTTGCACAGAAAATGGAGGAAGAATCAATGGCTCGTTACATAGAGGAGGAAGATATTGAACCAATTGCATATGTGCCCAAAATTCACCCAAAACCTCCTCTCATAGGTAGCGATCTCCCATTCAGCAAGATGGAAATCATTCCTCACCTAATGACAGGGTCATGGATATATCCAAGTTTACCTTCGACCAACTAAAGAAGGTTTGTATAGGAGATGCGAAGGTAATATCCTGATGATCGTGTTTATCTTATCACCATAGACACATAAAGGGTTATAACATCTAACACTAGGAGGAATCCTCGAGCATCATCGCAGTAAATGTGTCCTTTGTGACAGAAACACAGGATAATAAAGAGTATATTTTGAGTCATAATGAACCACTGTGAAAGGAGCTTACTATCGTAAAGCAGTGGGTTGATCATCTTGTTGTAGAAAACCATAGGTTGTCTTAAACCAGTATCAGCACAATAGAAGTATGGTCTTCCATACTTGAAGAGCTGAAACCACTTGAGGATACTATGAAGCATATTTACAATGAGATGATCCTTTTACATGAGGTGATGGCGCCCCTAATTGAAATCCAAAAAATATCTTAAGCAATCTTGAAGGTTTTGAAGGTTGCAAGTATAATTATGGATTTGATGCACGATTGGGGCATCAAGTATCTCAATATTCCTAAGTGGTGGTCAAGAAGGACAGATTAGCAATCGAGGTGGATAGAGTAGATTTGAGGCTACACACTCAGAATTATAACCAGCTTGGTGAATAGGTGAAGAACATTATAGCTACCTTTTCTCGACTGCACAGTAGTTTAGAGTCCTTGGCACAAAATCATAAAATAGATTTTGTGGGCCCACTTGGAAAAATAATGGATAAGGATGTCATCATGCAGGAGGTGAAAGATTTCATTGAACAAATCAAGAAAGCTTGGAGGTGACCAGGAGTACCATTCTATAGTACGTGACTGGGCCAACCAAAGTTCATATGAATTTATTCATGTTGTGGAGTAGCATACAATTAAACTCCAAATCCATACTGTCGGATGCATTGGAGGTGAAAATGTGGTTCAATGCAGATCCACTAGCAAGAGTCAAAGTTATTGCAGCAGATTTCAAAGCATAGCACTCGTACATTACTAATGAAATCCACTCTCAAGCTATTGATTCGTCTTTTCCTCCTACATGACGAGTTTTTTCCTATTATAGTTTTGTATTATATAGCCACCATTTTTAATGTAATTTGTCTTTTATGAAAATAAGAAATTCAAATGTAAAAGGAATTCCAAGCTACACTTGTGGAATATGAAGAGTCACATAGAAGTCCATAGGTTGTAGAAGTCAAAGAATCATGAGAAAGCTCAATGGTCACTTTCATTTGTTATAAATAAGACCTCATAACTCAAGTAAAGGTCTTGGACTTTTGGAGAATTATCCTTGGATTCTCTAGTTGTGCATAGGGGAGAAGATCATTATTTGGAAAAGAAAGTGGTAGCTTCATGTTCCACTATTGGGGCTATTGTTTCATCATTGTAATAGTGTACTTGGATTTTTCATTCAATCATCACAAGATCTTAGAGTCAGCATAAATTTATGCTTGTATCATGGATGTTGTAAGACTATTCTTTAGATGTTTGTGGTATATGTTTATGTTACACATATTAAAGAGAATGAACTATTTCGTTATTTAGATATGAATCTTGTTGAATGTATTTTTTATGTGTTTTCACGATCGTTATTATCTTGTGAACTATTTTGCATGTTAATTAACGACTCTTATTATATTGCTCTTGTGTGCCTCTCTTAGGATATTACTTCTACTTTTCTATAGGAACTTTGCCTCTTATATCTGTTTCATGGAATCTCCCTTTGTGCTTTACAATTGGTGTCACACAAAGCTTAGACAATTGCAGTCCCCAAAGTTATGTGCATGATCTCTTATGTGTGTTTGGAAGCCAAGGCATACTCTAACATCTCTTGCAATTGTGTTTGGGTGTAATATCTGGATGGGGCTCCTATCCGAAATGGCGTGAGGTCTAATTGGGATTTCATATCGAGGAGACCCCATGTATGTTGGCGGCATCCAACAATGTCAACATTTTGGTGCTAGAAGGAGGGCCAGATGACAAGTTGAGCCTATGAAGTCTGTTTAAATCTCTTACCTTAAATGGCTTCATCCTGAATCTTAATCCTAAGAACGTTTTCAAATGCTTTATATCTTTCAATCCTTGTGGAATGTTTACATAACTTGTTACATTTAAAGTTTGATGGAAAGGGTTAAGCAATCGTTCTTGATTATGTGGTTGAATCTCTTCCATTCTTATTTTCAAGATGAGTTTATTTTGAGGATATCCTTGCTAGGTTATTTACCCTCACATTGGAAGGCCATGTCGAGCACTGGTGTTATTCTTTACCGGTTTCTTCTATTCACTCTTTGCAGCATCTTGTTAAGGAGCTTCGAAAATATTTTGACAAGTATGAATATCGAGATGTTTGTAAGACAATTAATCAACGGAGGATGAAATTGGATGAATCTTTAGAAGAATTTGTTGATCGATCTCTTCATATTTTTCATGAGTTTCTTGATGAAGATATGGATTGGGAATCTATGAATGAGAAATTTCGATATTTGGTTAGAATTTCGGTATTTGCGAATTTATCTGTTATGAAACCAGCTCAAGAAAAGATAGAAAAGATAGATCAACGCCTTAGAATTTAGCCTCTTCGAGGGGGCAACCTCCTTTACATTACATAAATGAACAATTCTTGGATGATTCAATTGACAAAACCTCCTTTCTATATATAGGAGTTTAAGGAGTCACAATATAATCCAGCCGACCTAACAATAATAATATAAAGCCACAAAAATAACAATAGAGGGATTCTATGGGGCACAGAAATAACAATATGGGGGTAATAGGGGCACAACAATATAAATAAGGGGTATAACTACAATAGTAATGGGGTAATCACTAGTATTATAGGGACCCAACATGCCCCTCTCCTTCAAAAAAATGTTGTCCTCAACGCTTGAGTAGTTCTGGATACTTCTGCATAAAATTCTCATCCTCCCATGTGGAATCTTCAGCGGATAAGTTCTTCCACTTGATAAGATACTTTGAAATTGATCGATTTCGTAGCTGTCGAGTTCTTGTTTCTGTGACTGCTTCCGGTTCCAATATAATTTTTCCTTCCTCGTCAAGTTCTGGCAATATTGTTTGAACTGGGAGCTTGTCGCCTATAACCTTCTTTAAACATGAAACATGGAAAACTGGGTGCAATCGAGAAGCTGCAGGAAGCTCCAATTTGTATGCCATAGTACCAATCTTTTGCAACACCTTGTACGGACCATAATACTTTGGTGATAATTTATTATCCTTCTTAGCTTGCTTTAGGGACATTTGCTTATATGGTTGTAGCCGTAGGAATACCCAATCACCTACATCAAAACTTCTTTCACTGCGATGTTGATCTGCCTGTTGTTTCATTCTATTTTGTGCCAACACGAGGTTATCCTTTAAGAGTTGGAGGACTTGTTGTTGATGTTCGATGTGATGTTCCACTGCCTGAACCTTAGAATTTTCTCTTAAATATGATGTGATGGATGGTGGTTGATACCCATAAAGTGCCATAAATGGGGTCATTTTTGTTGCTGTATGGAAGGAAGTGTTATACCACCATTCAGCCAGAGGCAACCATTTGACCCATTGTGTCTGTTTATCAGATACAAAGCAACGAAGATATCCTTCCAAACATTTGTTTACTATCTCAGTTTTCCCATCAGATTGAGGATGATAAGATGAGCTATGAGCTAACTGAGTACCAAGACAAGAAAATAATTCTGTCCAAAAATTTCCAGTGAAAATGGGATCTCTGTCACTTACAATAATCTTTGGGTTTCCATGTAGCTTTTGAATTGTTTCCATAAATGCAGTAGAAACTGTACTGGCTTTAAATGGATGTGATAATGCACAAAAGTGTGCATACTTGGTAAGTCTGTCAACTACCACCATGATGACACTCTTTCCCTCAGACTTGGGTAAACCTGTGATAAAATCCATTGAAACCTCCTCCCAACGTTGGCTTGGAATGGATAAAGGTTGTAATAGACCCTATGTCTTAATTGTTTCAACTTTATTTTGTTGGCAAACCAAACATTCCGCCACAAACTTTTGAATATCTGATTTAAGGCCATCCCAAAAAAATTCCTTCTTAACCCTGTGGTAAGTTTTTAAAAATCCTGAGTGCCCTCCTAAGGGAGAAGTGTGCAATTCCATAAGAATCTTTTGTTTTAGCTGGGAATTCTTACAGAGGTATAAGCGATCTTTGTACCATAACGAATCATTTTGCCAGCTAAATGTATCAGACGTACTGGAATCTTGTTGTAGCTTTCGAATAAGTGCCCACACTTCTTCGTCATTCTTCCATTCCTCCCTTGCTTCGTTTATCCAATCTGGTTGGATAATAGAAATGGCACACAACAATGCTTCCACATCCTCATCCTTTCTTGAGAGTGCATCTGCCACCACATTTTGCTTCCCTTTTTTGTAGATGATTTCAAAGTCATAACCCAACATCTTTGTGACCCACTTTTGTTGCTCTTCAGAGGATAATCTTTGTTCTAAAAAGTATTTAAGGCTATCATGATCCGTTTTTACCTTGAAGTGTCTTCCCATTAGGTAGGGTCGCCATTTCTTAAGTGCATGGAGTATTGCCAACATTTCCTTCTCATAAATAGCTTTGCTTAAAAACTTTCCCTTGATTGGACGACTTTCAAAAGCAATGGGTCTTTCATCTTGCATTAGAACAGCACCAATTCCATTTCCTGAAGCATCACATTCCACAATAAAGGTTTTTGTGAAGTCCGGTGTAGCTAAGAGACGGTGCTTGGCACATTGCCTCTTTAAGATGTTCAAAGGCCTTTGTTGCTTCCGGAGTCCATGAAAATGCATCTTTCTTCAATAATGTTGTTAGAGGTGCTGCTATTCTCCCATAATTCTTAACAAACTTGCGATAATACCCTGTCAACCCAAGAAATCCTCGCAGATGCTTTATGGATGTGGGGATTTTCCATTCCTTAATGGCTTTAATTTTGCTAGGGTCTACCTTAACTCCATGAGATACAATATGACCCAAATATTCCACCTCCTGGACTCCAAAGAAACATTTGGATCTTTTTGCATATAATTGTTTCTCCTCCAATAGTTGTAGCACCCTGTCAACATGTTCAACATGATCCTTCCAAGACTTGTTGTAGATTAGTATATCATCAAAAAATACTAACACAAATTTTCTAAGGAATGGTTTGAAAATTGAATTCATCAAACCTTGAAATGTTGAAGGTGCATTGGTAAGGCCAAAAGGCATGACCAAAAATTCATAATGACCCTCATGAGTTCTAAATGTTGTTTTCGGAATGTCTTCAATCTTCATTCTGATTTGATGATATCCCGAACGAAGATCCAACTTGGTGAAGTAAATTGATCCATGCAATTCATCAATGACAGGAATGGGGAACTTATCTTTAATAGTGAGCTTGTTGAGCTCCCTATAATCCGGACACATGCGCCATGATCCATCCTTCTTGTGCACCAATACTACTGGAGTAGAGAAAGAACTTTGACTCGGTTGAATTATACCAGCCTCTAGCATTTCTGCAACCATACGTTCAATTTCACTTTTTTGGACATAGGGATATCTGTACGGCCTGATGTTTGGAGGAACACTTCCTGGAATCAGATGAATAGCATGATCATGATCACGCATAGGTGGGAGACCTTTGGGAGTCTCAAATACCTTGGAATGATTGTCCAGGACTTTTTGGAGATCTGGAGAAATAGATGATTCTGATGTGGAAACATCTAGCGAACATAATTGTGCAATTACACCTCTTTGCTCCTTTTTTAGAAGCTTTGTCATACCATTAGAGCTGATTATCTTTCCTGGTTTCCCTGCAATACCCCTTAATTCAACTTCCTTTCCTTCCGTAGAAAATTTGATGAAAAGTTCTTGAAAATTAAAAGCTATTGTACCCAAGGATTGTAGCCATTGGACTCCTAGTACAACATCAGCACCTCCCATTGGAATGGAAAGCATTGGGCTAGTCAATACATATTCTCCCATGGATAGCTTGATATTATGGCACTTTCCAGAGCAATTTATTGTTCCTCCATTTGCAATCATCACTTGACACTCTGGTGCTGGATATAGGAAGCAATTCAATTCTTTTGCTACCCTACAATGAATAAAATTGTGGGTGCTTCCTGAATCAATCAACACTATTACCTTTTTCTTCTTGATTTGTCCTTCTATCTTGATGGTTTGAGGAGTGGTAATTCCCGCCAATGCATTACAAGATATGGTCGGATTTATTTTTCTTCATCTAGGCTTTGTTCCTGGAGTATATCCTCTTCTTTTGACCTTTCTTGCTCCTTTTCTTCTTCCTCTTCACAATCTATGTAGAATAATTTCTTCTCAGCACACTTATGACCTTTAGTGTATTTGCTATCACAACTGTAACAAAGCCCTTTTTCTCTTTTTTCTTCCAATTGTTGTGGTGTCAACCTTATAGGTTGTGGAAGACTAGGGGCAACAACACTTCCATCTTTATAGTTGTGAGTGGTATGCTTCCTGGTTGCCATAATTTTGCTTTCCATTTTTCTTGCTAACCTGAATGCCTTCTCTAATGAATCAGGTTCCCAAAAGCGAACATCATGTTGGATATTATCCTTTAAAGACCCTATGAACACATCAATCCTATGCTCCTCTGGAATATCTTTTACCCTTATGTTCAATTTTTGGAACTCCTCAATGTGCTCCATTATTGAACCCTTTTGTTTGAGACTTATCAATTGGCTAAAAAAAGTGTTGCTTTTTGTATCCTCATAATGTGCTATCAATTCTTCCGTAAAAATTGCCCAAGTGATAAATTGTTTACGAGAGCAAAGCCATTGATACCATACAAACTGATTTGGTTCCAAATATACAGTTGCCATACGTACCTTTTGTGTGTTTTGCACATTATTGAGATCGAAGAATTGCTCCATCTGTAATATCCATGTGGCAGGATCCTTGCCATCAAACTTCCTCATATCGATTTTTGGAATATGGTGAGTCTTCGATCCAACATTAGCATCTATGGAATCATGATTAACATTTCTTTTATTCTCATCATGAGTTTCCTTTAGTACCCTTTCATCCTTAGTGCCCATTTCTTGTAGCAACTTATTCATATTTATCTTCAATTCGTCCATGTCTGTCTTCAAATCTATCTTCAAAACTGCCATGTCTCTCTTCAAATCTGTGTTCGAATCATCCATCTTAGTTTCCATGCCCTTTATCTTAGATTCCACGCCATTTATCTTAGCTTCTGTTAGTTTTTGTGAGCGTGACATTTGTTGCACTTGTTCTTGTAATTTTGATATATCATGTAGCATTTCTTCCTCTTCTTCATGAGTCATGCTAGATGTTTCAGGTTCCTTACTCGGTGTTTGCATTTTCTTTCCTCGGGGCATCAGTTACCAATAATAATGCTTTACTATGCCCTTTGAATTCCTTCAAACCAAGTTTACGCAAAAATTTAAAAAAAAACTACACACCTTTTTTCCCTTTGTAGAAGCCTGATATTGAATCTGATGTATCTCTATAATTTCGGATCATCCAGTTCTGAAATTGCAACCTGTAGTAGCCTTCTGCGTCCTCTTTCCAATGCCACAAGTCTGACCCAAATTGGGTTCTCCAAGGAAGAGTTATTCAAAATCTCCCACAGTGACTTGATTTTAGACTAATTCAGTAGAGAAAACTTGTACGACGTACCACAAGTCACTGTTTCGACCTATGGATCTGAAAAATTCATACAAGAAACTACAATCCGTTCTCTTTCTGTACCTTCTTACGAAATTTCAATCCGATCTTCAGAGAGAAAGTTATGACAATTTTCCCCAGGTCACCTGTTTAGAATGTAATTCAGGAGTCTGCAAAAAGACCAACTTCCTCAGATCATATCTCCGAAAATATAGCGCGAAATGATCTGAAATTCGGACCCAAGGTTCAATGCTATTTCTTCTCAAATGTGTTTTTTTTGCGAATTCTGAAACATCACAGAAAAAAAGTTATAGCGAAAATGCCACGATGACCTGTTTGGAGCAGCGAAACCCTAGAATCCAAAGCTCTGATACGAAATGTTATGAAACCAGCTCAAGAAAAGATAGATCAACACCTTAGAATTCAGCCTCTTCGAGGGGGCAACCTCCTTTACATTACATAAATGAACAATTCTTGGATGATTCAAATGACAAAACCTCCTTTCTATATATAGGAGTCTAAGGAGTCACAATATAATCCAGCCGACCTAACAATAATAATATAAAGCCACAAAAATAACAATAGAGGGATTCTATGGGGCACAGAAATAACAATATGGGGGTAATAGGGGCACAACAATATAAATAAGGGGTATAACTACAATAGTAATGGGATAATCACTAGTATTATAGGGACCCAACATTATCCTTGCAAAATTTTCAAGGTGGATGTTTTTATGATCCCATTCCTAGTGAGACCAATGGCTCGTAATAAGAATCTTTGTGAGTTGATCCAAACTTTGCATAGATGTGAGTCTGAGAAGTTTTCCCGAGTTGTCTCCTTTTATCATCCATCTTACCATCATCAAATAGAACATACATCTACCTCACACCATTATGCTTGTACTGCAGACCTTCGTATTCGTGTGCAGATGTTTTGGTCATTTATCCCTCTTATTGCACATTATGTTACTTTGGTCTTACTCGTTGTTATATTTCATTCCAAGGGTTGGAAGCATCTTTTACGGTTGCATTGGAAGTTTTACTTCACTTCGCCTTGACCTTTTATCTCCCTTAGTTTAGGTTAGGTCTAGTTGTATCTAGTTAGTTTTTGTCACATTGTTTTCTTTTCATTTTCATTGTTCACATCATTTTCCTTTTTTGTTGTTTTGAGTCATTTGTTTTTGTTTCAATCCACATTGTCAGCTCTGAGATAATGTGGTTAAAATTTGAAAAGGAAAAGTGTAGCTATCTGAAACTCTTGGCTAGCCTTCAACTCTTCTCCTTTGTTCAGGCCTACATATCTTTTAGTGTCGATGATGTGTACATGGAAAATATGATTCATTCAACCAGAAATACATAAGCAGAACCATGATGCCCGAATCTACTTTAGATTCTTCATTCCTTAACTCAGTATTGTAATTAAAAGGTGTTTTTCATGTTGATCCAATCAAGTAGAGAATGGAAAATGGGAAAACTAGTAGCGGGCATATCAATTTCAGAGGTATATATAATTTTCTCTAAAGGAACAACCCCTTCTACTCTCAATAAGTCGGGATCCCTCTTCCACCTTCGAGATAAAGAGCCAATAAAATTACAATGAGCATAAAGTTATAAAATAAAATAAAATAAAGGATGAAAGAAGATAAAGGTTTCCTGCGCATAGGGGTGGAGCAAGCAACTTTGTCAGAGTATTAAACAGGCTCGTTGGCGGCAAAGCAATGCTTGTGTTCTTGTAGTGAATATGTCGGAGTACTAAATAGGCTCGCTGGCAGTAGAGCAACACCAGAGATGAAAACTAAGACTCTGGTCATCTTAAATTCGCAACTACATATTATCCTTATCCCAGATCGAAACAATTGTGACCTGGAAGCCTTTGTGAACATGTTTAGCCGATTAATGGAGTAGAGGAAGATATACCCATAATCGGGTTAAATGGGGAAACCAAGGTAATCCATATGGTGAATCAATACTTCCTAAAGGACTAGGACTTCATGCATAAGGTAATACCTAAACAGAGAAGTCTGAATTCTTCCAGTGTGTCACCAAGTGTTATCGTTGCGACAATGACCCTTCAAAATTTTTGCCTCATTCAATTTTGGAGCCTACCTTTGTTTTCATGAGTTGTCACTCTTAGCTCTCTTGTGTGGTCATGTCATTTGTTCATGTTTTACTAAGTGTCAATCATCCTTTCAACGTATATAAGTGTTGATTTGTTGATTTTCCTCCTAGGTCAAAGTTTCCTAAGTGTCGCTTTCTCATCTTATGGAAGTTGATGTGTAGCCTTTCAAAAGATAGAAAAAACATGAGTTTTCTCTATGACCTAGTCAAACTCTCTTCACTTGACATGCACATCTCACACAAGCAAGAAAGTGCATATTTTTTTCCTAATGAAAATGCACTTTCCAAACTTAGTGACCACACGTGCACTGTTGATGAAAATTGCGCCCACTTGACCCAGAGTGCACCTCCCTTTCCTAGTGGAGCACACTCCTTGTCTTTAGCAAGTGCACACTCCTTCTATCCAGTAGGTGCGCACTCCTAATTATTCATACATTCGCACTCCTTGTTTGTGTTGAAAATGTAACTAGTTTCAATATTCATAATTGTTGTACTCATTTCAATATGTATCCTATGTAACAAAGAAGAAAAAAAAAAGGAAAAAATTATTATTATTAAAGCATGGATTTCATGCTCTTTATTTATGGTCTTCTAGGTAAAAGCATGTTTTTCATGCTTCTAGGGTTTTTTAGGTCTTAGGCTTTATTTTCATGAGTCAAAGGAATCAACATCATGTTTATAAGACCCTTCTCGCAAAATGTATTTATAAAAGGAATTATTTTTTAGTCTAGAAAGTCCTATAATCTCCTAAAGCACAAGTTGGCCCTGGAAACAAGAAGTTTGCCTAAAGGAGGGCATTCAACCCCTTGAGAAGGCTATATAAAGGAGCAGTTAGACCTCATTCAACCAAGACAAATTCAATCATCACATTTGAAGTTTCTAGTGAAGGTACAAAATTGGGTTGCCGGTACAGAATCAGGTGCAGAATAGGCTGAAGGTACAGAACTGGGTGAGGAATATGCCAAAGGTACATAACCAGGTGTGGAACAAGCCAAAGGTACAAAACCGAGTGCAAAACAAGCCAAACTTTACTGAACCAGGTGCGGAACAAGCCAAAGGTACAGAACTGGGTGCGGAGCATGCTAAATGTACATAATTAGGTGCGAAATAGGATGAAGGTACAGAATTGCATGCATAATAGGCCAGAGGTACATAACAGGTTGAAGGTGCAAAACTGAGGTAATACACTAAAGGATTAAAGTAGTTTTGCAAATTGCAGAGTTGAGGCTGGCAGGTCGAAGTTACATCAGGTTTGTGATTCAAGGAAGGACTTGTTGGAAGGGTTGACTTGGTACTTGGAGAAGGATTTGGTCTAGGGTTGGGTCTTTGTATCTCATTTGAAGTATATTCTAAGAAGAGAATAGTTTTTCTAAGTTTTCCCCTTGGAGGGGTTTTTCCCTGGCTGAGAGCCTAATTTTTGTACCCTCTATTGTTGTTATTTCATTCTTGATATTTGTTTGATGAAAATACATAACTAAAGAACATAAAGAAGACTAATAAAGTTCACAACCAAAGATCAAGATAAAGGAAAATAATAATTACAAGTTGTCACTTTACATTTATCCAACAAGGTATCAGAGTTAAGGTGAACAAGGAAGGCAGCTGGAAGGACACCAGAAGGATTTTCTTGTCAAGGGGAAGGAAAAATGAAACTCTCATGGAGTGTCTATTGAAGGAATCTAGTTAAAGACTCATTAGTAGAAGATATACTAATATATGGTTTCTACATTGAAGAAGACCAAGGACTACTTCAATCTCGCAAGAAGGGTGTTGATCTCACAAGAAGTTTATTTGGAAGGCATCAATCTTGGAAGTTGTTAGTGGAAAAATCCTAGCGAACATCTTTCAAGGAAGTCTCTTCAAAGATATTAAAGGCATCAAGAAGGTTGGATACATCATCAAGAATAATCTTGGTTATCAAGTATCATATTATTACATCATGTTTGAATCTACAGGTCATATGGGTTCTTTCTACAAGGAGAGCATTAAGCTCGTTCGAGCATCAAATTATCTAGCATGGAAGAAAAGGATTGACCTGATACTCACAGAACAAGAAGTAATGGAGTATGTTACTGGAGAAATTACTTAACCAAGCAAATACAAGACACAATAACTAACAAAGTACAAGAAAGGGGCAGTAAGGGCTCAAAGGATCATAGTTGAATCAATTAAGGATTCTCTTTTTCCATTTGTTGCAAACATAAAGAATTCCAAGGCTATGTATAATAAGGCAATGAATTTTGACTATGTAAGTACAACATGACAAAAGATGTCTTTTCGGAATAAGTTATATAGAATGAAGAAATCGAAGGATGGGGATGTGGCATCCTTTCTCATGAGAGTCTCTCAACTAAGAGACCATCTGCAAGGACATGGGGAATCAATTTCTGATTCGGAAGTGACCATCTGTGTACTAAATGCATTACCACTGGAATGGAGTAATTTTGCAACAAGCATATACTCCAAGAAAGATTCAACTCCCTTTGATGAGGTGTGAGCTCAATGCATTTTAGAAGAATCAAGGATCAAGGTCAAGGAGGATATTGGATCAGACGAGCAATATCAAACCTTTCTAGACCGAGTCAAGAAGCAGAAGAAAGGAAAGTTTGGTAAGTCCAAGAAGAAAGACACGTCCAAGGTTCAATGCTTCAAGTGCAATGAGCTTGGAAACTTTAAGAGGGATTGTTTAAATCAACAGAACAACAAGGGAAAGGAAATAAGTGAAGCTCATGTAGTTTAGGTAGTGGGAGAAACGGAGAAGAAGTCAAAGAAGGAAGAAGTAAATGATCTTTACTATTGAAGAAGGCATATTGGGAATCAGGTTCCCTATGAGCTTTGCATTGTTATCTTGATTATGTATAGAATCATAGAGAGAAGCATATGATAATATCATGTCTATAATTTACATGGCTAAGTTTCTTTATATATATATCATTTAGATAGACCATTTTTTGCATAATGTTCATCTAGGTATTATCTCACATTACGTTATAAGTTGTCATCTTGCTTAGTTGAATCATCATGATTCAGGAAGGACCATCATTTTGGAAAGTCCTTGGGAAAAGAATCATGACAAGGTTAGTAGAAATTCCATTTAATGTGGAATCATTATTGTTAAAGGGATGAAGGAATGCAATGGGTCAGGTTGCAGGCTCTCTTTAGGGAAGATAGCTAGATGATTGGGTGAAAGCATAGGAATGCATGTTGGATATAAATTTGGGTAAGATTCAAATGTACAAAATCTTGTTGAAAGAAAGTTGGTCACAAAATACGCTTTAGTATATGGATATATGATGCTTGAAAAGAATACGATTTGACTTACTTTAAGATGAATAAAAGAGCGACATTTTGTAGAATATGTAAATAGTGATTAACATATAGTATAATCTCTGGAAGAAAAGTTGTAACTTAGTAATCAAGTTTGATCCTTGGTCACTCTGATGCATGAATGAAGTTTCAGGGGGAGATGGTCGATGAGGATGTTTATGGAATGAGAAGGTCACCTTGATAAGATAAATGTATTTCATTTATGATTTGCTTATTTTATTAACAATTTATTTTTCTACCTAGAAAATGTTGATTTATGTGTAGCTTGGGAGGTACTCCAGGCCCTAGTGTTCGGGGTTTGGAGGGCATGAAAGCGCCACAAGTAGGCTTGTGGGCTTGGAACGCAAGCATGGGGTTTTGCACCCATCGGGATTTGGGCCAAAACCATGATGAATTTGAGCATGATAAAATTTGAGGTGATAGAGCGGCGTGCCGATTCCAACGCTTCAAAAATCACCCAAATCAAAGTTCTAGAACTTAAGATATGAATTTTTTGTTATGAAACCAGCTCACAAAAAGATAGAAAAGATAGTTGAACGCCTTAGAATTCAGTCTCTTCGAGGGGGAAACCTCCTTTACATTACACAAATGACCAATTCTTGGATGATACAAATGAAAAGACCTCCTTTATATATATATAGGAGTCTAAGGGGTCATAATATAATCAGAGCCGACATAACAATAATAATGTAAGGGCACAATAATAATAATAGTGGGCTTCTATGGGGCACAATAGTAACAATATGGGCACTACATGGGTACATCAATATAATACGGGGGGTGTACTAATAACAATAAGGGGTTACACTAGTAGAATAAGGGCCTAACATGCCCCTCTCCTTCAAAAAGTGTTGTCCTCAATGCTCGAGTAGTTCCTGATGCTTCTGTATAAAATTCTTGTCCTCCCATGTGGAATCTTCAGCAGGTAAGTTCTTCCACTTGATGAGATACTTTGAAATTGATCGATTTCATAGCTATCGGGTTCTTGTTTCTGTGACTGCTCCAGGTTCCAATATGATTTTTCCTTCCTCTTCAAGTTTTGGCAATATTGTTTGAATAGGGATCTTCTGCAACTTTTGAATGAGTGGCCATACTTCTTCATCCTTCTTCCATTCATCCCTTGATTCGTTTATCCAATCTATATGGATAATAGAAATAGCACAAAACAATGCTTCCACATCCTCATCCTTTCTTGAGGGTGCATCTGCAACAAAATTTTGCTTCCCTTTTCTATAGATGATGTCTGAGTCATAACCCAACATATTTGTGACCCATTTTTTTTGTTCTTTTAAAGATAATAGTTGTTCTAAAAAATATTTAAGACTATCATGATCCATTTTTACCTTGAAGTGTCTTCCCATTCGGTAAGGTCGCCATTTCTTAAGTGCATATAGTATTGCCAAAATTTCCTTCTCATAAATAGCTTGCTTGAAATGTAGCAATAAAAATACCCAATCACCTACATGAAAATATTTTTACTACGATGTTGATCTACCTGTTGTTTCATTCGATTTTGCACCAAAGTGGCGTTATCCTTTAAAAGTTGCAGAACTTGTTGTTGATGCTCGATGTGATCTTTCACTGCTTGAACCTTTTTCTTCTTGATATGTCCTTCTATATTTAGA
This sequence comes from Pinus tabuliformis, assembly GCA_031772625.1. Classification (NCBI taxonomy): domain Eukaryota; kingdom Viridiplantae; phylum Streptophyta; class Pinopsida; order Pinales; family Pinaceae; genus Pinus; species Pinus tabuliformis. Next base: position 1,114,871,133 of record CM062809.1, read on the forward strand.
GTTTGAAGAGTGGTAATTTCTTCCAATCCTTTACAAGATATGGTCGGATTCATTTCTTGATGTTCGATGTCATCTTTCACTTCTTGAACATTTTTTTTCTTGATGTGCCCTTCTATCTTGATAGCTTGAGGAGTGGTAATTCCGACCAATGAATTACAAGATATGGTTGGATTCATTTCTTCTTTCTTGATGTGATCTTTCACTTCTTGCACATTTTTCTTCTTGATATTTCCTTCTATCTTGAGAGTTTGAGGAGTGGTAATTCTTGCCAATGCTTTACAAGATATGGTCTGATTCATTTCTTCTTTCTCTGGGGTTGGGTCCTAGCGTATATCCTCTTCTTTTGATTTTTCTTGATCCTTTTCTTCCTCCTCTTCATACTCTATGTAAAATAATTTCTTCTCAGTACACTTATGACCTTTAGTGCATTTGCTATCACAATTGTAACAAAGCCCTTTTTCTCTTTTTTCTTCCAATTGTTGTGGTGTAACCCTTGTAGGTTGTGGAAGGCTAGGAGAAACAACACTTCCATCTTTATAGTTGTGAGGGGTAGACTTCCTTGTTGCCATAATTTTACTTTCCACTATGTAACAAAGCCCTTTTACTCTTTCCAATTGCTGTGGTGTTGCTCTAAAGAAGGTGTTGCTCTTTGTATCCTTATAATGTGCTATCATTTCCTCCGAAAAAATTGACCATGTAACAAGTTGTTTACGAGAACAACGCCCTTTATACCATAAAAATTGATCTGGTTTTAAATATGAAGATGCAATACATACCTTTTGTAATAGTGGTACACCATGTACATCAAAATATTGCTCCATCTGAAGTATCCAATTTGCCGGATCCTTGCCATCAAACTTCCTCATCTTGCTTCTTCTTTATTTTAGGAGCTTGATCTTGAAACGACTGTAACTCTGTACTTTTGGATCTTTAAGTTCTAAAATTGCGACCTGTAGTAACTCTCTGCATCCTCTTTCCAATGCCACCAGTCTGATCCAAATTGGATTCTCTAAGGAAGAGTTATGCACAATCTCCCAAGATGACCTGATTACAGACCTTTCCAGAAGAGCGAACTTGTATGAAGTGACATGTGTCATTTTTTTGACCTTTATCTCTGAAAAATATATACAAGAAACTACAGTCCGTCCTCTTTCTGTACCTTCTTACAAAGTTTCAATCCGATTCTCAAAGAGAAAGTTATGATGATTTTCCCCAGGTCACCTGTTTGGAATGTAATTCAAGAGTCTGCAAAAAGACCAACTTCCTCATATCATATCTCTGCAAATATAGCGCGAAAAGCTCTGAAATTCAGACCCAAGGTTCAGTGTGATTTTGTCTCAAATGGGTTTTTTTTTCACTTCTGAAACGTTGCAGAAAAAAGTTATAGTGAAAATGCCACGATGACCTATTTGGAGCAGCGAAACCCTAGAATCCAAAGCTCTGATACCAAATGTTATGAAACCAACTCACAAAAAGATAGAAAAGATAGTTGAACGCCTTAGAATTCAGCCTCTTCGAGGAGGCAACCTCCTTTACATTACACAAATGAAAAATTCTTGGATGATACAAATGAAAAGACCTTATTTCTATATATAGGAGTCTAAGGGGTCATAATATAATCAGAGCCGACATAACAATAATAATGTAAGGGCACAATAATAACAATAGTGGGCTTCTATGTGGCACAATAGTAACAATATGGGCACTACATGGATACATCAATATAATAAGGGGGTTGTACTAATAACAATAAGGGGTTACACTAGTAGTATAGGGGCCTAACATTTTTGAAGTTGGCAATTAATTATGGACAGTCAAGTCATGTAGGCTTGGTCCAAGAGACATGCCTATTCAAGAAATTTTTTGGAGCCCTTGGATTTGGTATAAATACAAGGTGAGGGAGCATTCATTTGATCATCCATTTGTGTATCACACACAAGAAAAAAGGAGCTCGGTGGAGGAGAGAAGAATACTTGGACTTGGCCACAGCTAGGAGGATGAAGCAGCATGATAGAGGAATTGTTTTAGGGTCGCTTCAGGGGTCCGAATGCGGGAGAGGAGGCTGAGGTTTCTTGTTGGAAGGCCAAGACCTTGAGGATCTGAACATGGGACCTTTTGAGGTATTTCATGGGTGGAGAATCCTTGGGAGAGGCAGAAGAAGTTGTTGTGGGTAGGCCGCAGGCCCTACCAACGGTTTCAAGGGCAGCATTGCAGTATTTAGGGGTTATCTATGCCCTAAACAACAGCCAAGGGAGGCATCACCTTTCCAAGGATATGCCATAGTCAAGCAGGGTTGTTTGGGTGATTGTTTTGGGTTTGTTATATTAATTCAATATGCCCTAACCAGTCACAGTCACAGCAACATTGGAGCAAACTTGTAACAACAGATTGATGTGTGTTGGATCCTAGTTTAGGATCAGTTTTGGATCAGTCTACATTAAAGTTTGTTGGTATCCATTTGTTGGAGTTGCCTTGGGCATGAAGGAACTCCAACTAGGAGCAGATCAAGTTATGGAGTGATGTAGGTGTCCAAGTGTGGGAAGAGTTTTTGCCACCTATGGAAGCCAAGGAGTTAAGGCTGATGTGGCATGTTAGAAGCACTAACCAATGGGAAATTTCACAATGAATTTTGGAGCCTAGATTTTTGTAATAGATCCTCTATTGCAGATCAAGGGGAGAATGTGGAAAAAAAATTTGGCAGTTGTGTGTAAGGGTCTTCTAGGTGTGGGGATGCCCTAACTAGGTGCAGATGCTACAGCATGGATTGGCCACTCGTGGATTGTTGGAGGGAAGCGAGGGGGTGGATCAAGTGGAACATGTATTGGGCACTTATGGTCTACTGGAGGACAAAGTGATAGTGTCCAAGTTGGAGCCCGATGAGAAACGCCTTGATGGACAAAGGTACTTGTGAGAGAGGTAGTTTTTGAGCTCAAGGGTTTGATCAACCAGGAGCAATTTGTAGAGCTCAAGACTTTTTTGTGGAGAAGGACTTCTACAGCAAATGATGGGCAGTCCTCCTAGCCCATGTTCATTGTGAGAGGTGTACATCTTATAGTGATAGGTGGCATCCCTCCGTGCCCTATGTTGGTCTTCATTGGAGCAGCACAAGAAGACCATAGTGGGTTGAAGTCCCTGAGTAGCTGTGAAGTAGTGAGTAGATTGAGAGTTGTGAACAACCCAACAGGAGTCTCCATGTGTTGATGTGTCGATGGATGAATGATCAACTAGTGCACAAATTGACAATCGAAATTAATGGCTAAATGGACTTGGAGCATTGATTGAGGCAGGAGCTGCAGATCGGGATTCGAAGGACCGAGCAAGTACAAGGTACGACCAAGGGGAGATGATAAAGTCATCTTCATCAGCCAGATGATCAGATTATATTGTTGAGGGTAGATTGGTTGTCAATGGACTAACACCAAGACCCAATTTGTATCTTGTACTAGTGGATGTATGAGGGCCATTATCACTGGTACAGGAGCCCTAGATTGTTGTATTTTATGTTGTTTAATATAATGAAGTTGGGATAAAAATTGTAAAAAGTTGTCAATATTTTGTGCATGTGTGATTTACTATTGTTTATATTCTGTTGTAAAAAGTATTTATGTTGATATTCTTGGTTTGCTAGCCTCAGATATTTTAAGATTCTATCCTAGACCCAAGATCGTGGAAATTCAACATGGTTTCAGAGCGTATCTGAGCTACTTTGAGGGACAGTGAATCAAAGTGTGCACAACAAAGCAACTCAGAGGGAGTTGTGGGTGTTTGGATCATGGAGCAGGGGTTCAACTGAAGACATGGAAATGTGGTTTCGATAGACTACACGATGAGATGGGTTGGGAGTTCTGGTGGATTGGTGGTGAACCTGGTGCATTTCAGTATGTTGTGTGGCAGTTTGTAGATCATGGATTTCCTATGTATTGTCATGGATGGTTGGGACAACTTGAGGGTTTTTTTGGCTAGGACAAGATCAGGTTGATCAATATGGCTTCATGTGATGGGCTATAGGTTGGCAGGCTAGAGTATTCATCGGATCATGATGTTGCATATCCAAGATTGGTGCGATTTTCATGAGTGGTATTTCATCCAAGAGGTTGAGTGCTTGTAGGACTAATCTAGTGGAGATCGTGTAGGACCATAGGGAGTCTATCCTCAGAGGGACGACTTCACTTTAGGAGATTCTAGGATTTTGTAGATTCCAGGAGTCTACAAAGTCCTGGAATCTCCTAAAGTACAAGTCGTCCCTGGAAACATCAAGTTGGCCTAAAGGAGGGAATTCGACCCCTTGAGAAGGCTATATAAAGGAGAAATTTGACCTCATTCAACCAAGATGAATTTGATAGTCACATCCGAAGTTTCTAACGAAGGTATAGAACTGGGTGCAGAATAAGCCGAAGGTACAAAATCGAGTGCATAATAGGTTGAAGGTACAAAACTAGGTGTGAAATAGAATGAATGTACATAACATGTGCAGAACAGATTGAAGGTAAGAACTGGGTGCAAAAAAGGCTAAAGGTACAAAACTAGGTGCAAAAAAGGTTGAAGGTACAAAACAAGTTGAAGGTGCAGAACTGAGGTAATAGATCGAAGGGTCAAAGTAGTTATGAATTTTGAAAATCTGAGCCTGCAAGTCGAAGTTGCAACTCGTTCGTGATTCAAGGAAGGACTTGTTGGAAGGGATGACATGGTAGTTGGAGAAGTAATTGGTCTAGGTTTGGGTCTTTGTATCTCATTTGAAGCAGATTCTAAGAAGAGAATATTTTTTTCGAGTTTTCCCCTTGGAGGGGTTTTTCCCTAGCTGAGAGCCTAATTTTTATGTCCTCTATTGTTTTTTTTCCTCGGAAAAGCATAATTTTCATTAATAATATAAGATTATGTCCTCCATTGTTGCTATTTCATTCTTGATATTTGTTTTATGAAAATATCTAACTAAATAACATAAAGAAGACTAATAAATTTCACAAGAAAACATCAAGGTTAAGGAAAATAAGAATTACAAGCTACCACTTTACATTTTCCAACAGTTTTCATGCAGAGCGCACTCCTAGAAAATAGGGATTCTCTCCCACTTCACTAACCTAACTCAGTGATCAAGCGACAAGTGGTGAGCATGCATCGAAACCCTAATCCTAACTTGCATGTCAATTTCCTTTATAAGGAGACCAGTTGATTGTTCATTCTCACAATTACTATTCACTTTGAGCTGAGTGTATCCTCTCATCACGAGGAGTTTTCCTTACTCTTGGTCACAAGTGCATTGATTCTTGGTAACTTTTGCAAACTCTTTCATTTGTTTTCTTTTGTCACTTTTGGTGTCGCTTTTTCTTTCCTTAGTGGTGTTGTGATTTTATTTTTGCATATTAAGTATAATTTTTAGTTGTTCTTTCTCCTATAAGTGTTGTCTTATTGTCACATGTAGTTTTTTGCTAACTCTTTCCATTCCATGACCTTTCATCTTCTAGTCATGATTGCAACAGGTTATATGTTTTGAAATATGTAGCTAGCATCGGTCTTGATGATGAAAAATGTAATCATGATTTTATGTATTTGATGTAAAGAGAAAACTAAATGTATTATTTTTATTCTTGAGGCATGGGTTTCATGCTGAAGGGAAATTTACTTTTAGGTCAAGCACCCATTGGGTGCTTCTAGGGATTGTCATGGAGCCTACAGGTCAATTGAGTCATTGTCATGTATGGAAGACCATTTTGGGCATGTTACATATTGTAAATAAAAATTATTTGAGTCAAAGACCCTCCAAGACCTTGTCAAGGGGCTAGCAACAAGTCGGCCTACATAAAGGGACAAGTCGGCCTAAAGATAGCAATTTGTGCCCCTCAAAAGCCTATATAAGAAGGAACTTGACCTCATTTGGACACACACTCAAGCAAGTTTGATCTCCTCAAGATAGAAGCTGGAAAAGGACGAAAAAGAAGAAGAAGATAAATATCTAAGTTTTAGGCCTCTCTCTCTCTCTCTCTTGTGTTATGGTTTCTACAGTTGTTGAGCAAGTCGAAGTGTTGGAAAGTTGTTAGGTCAAAGTTCCAAAAGAAATTGTTGGGTCGAAGTTGCAGGAGAAATTTTTGGGTCGAAGTTCCAGAAGATATTGTTGGGTCAAAGTTCCAGAAGAAACTACTAGGTCGAAGTTCCAAAAAATATTGGGTCAAAGTTCAAGAAGAAATTGCCAGGTCAAAGTTGCAGAAGAAATTGTTGGGGTCGACGTTGTTGAAGTCAGAATTGTTGGATAGAAATCTCATCAAGGAGAAACATTTACTTGGTCTTGGGGGAGTCATGGTCAAGGGTCATAGATCTTGGAACTCGTCAACTAAAGTTATATAAGAAGAGAAGATTCCTTGCGGGTTTTCCTCTCAAAAGGAGAGGTTTTGACCCTGGTTGATCGCCTACCTCTTGTGTCTCATTGTCTCATTGATTTTATTGCTTGGTAGTTGTTTAATGATAGATAACACTAATAATAATCAATTGAAAGAAGAATTTAATCAAGTAAAAATACATCACAAGCAGTTATCAAAGTAAGAGAAATAACCTAATCTCGCTGCCATGGATTTCTTAACGTGGTATCAGAGCTAAGGTGACAACGAAGGAAAGGCAGCTTGAAAAAGGACCATCAAAAGGAGTACCAAGGAATTTCAACTCATCAAGAGGACATTGAATCATCAACAAAGGATACACAAGGGTCGAGCACAAGGAAATCATAAAAGAACTAATCCACTCATCATTTTGAACATAAATTTTCAATCATCATCAAAAAGAAGATCTCAAGGACCCTACCTCCACTCAAAGAAGGACTACATATTGAATCATCTTAACGTCTTTGCATCCAGAGGAAGCAAGAAGAAGCACTGTCATCATCATCAAGGAATCAAGGTGATCTCCCTCTTCTTGATTCAAGGGTCACCATTAATGCATACTTTAAGGAAGACATCTTCATCAAGAAGATATCTTCTATTATCAACATCATCAAGAGACGAATCAAGTTGAAGATTTCATCATCAAGGAGTATCTTCACTTAACAAGTAAGTATCTTTATATATATGTTTGAATCTATCAAAATGACTTCATTTTTCAAGAAAAGCAACAAATTGGTTGGGTCATCAAACTTTCTTGCATGGAAGAATGTTGGAAATACTGAGAGGGGGTGAATCAGTATTTCTTTTCAATTGTCACTTTTACCAGTTAGATCACTTATATTTTGGAACACAAAATGAACAATAAGAATAAATGCTTTTATTCATTTCTTTTTCGGAATAAATCAAGTACAATGTATATAGGGCTCCAAGCCTAGATGAAGACACCAATCTTCAATCTCCCGGGCTCCAACCTGTTGCCAAGCACCAACTTGGACTTTTGTGAGGCTCCGACCTCTAGGGCACCAACCCTATCTTCTCAAGGCACCAACCTTGTGTTTAGAGGCTCCAACCCCTAGGGCACCAACCCTTCTATGGTACAAGATTCAACTTTATTTCTTGAAGACACTAATCCTCTAGGGTTCCAACCCTATCCTTCAAGGCACAAAACTTGTCTTTTCGAGGCTCCAACCCTTAGCTTTACTTCGTCAAGATATGTTTAGTTGTACTTCACGACTCCCAATGTCTTCTTCAGCAAGCCCTGCCAATCTTCAGCTTCATTGTAGTCTTCATGGTACATCATCAATGACAACCTTGATCTCTTCACATGAAGGTGTCTCCATTTTCCTTCATGGTACCCAAAACATAATTATCCAAGGTCACCTCATGATGACATCAGTGATGCATCATGATCTCCAGGAGTATCTTCACAAGATGCTCCAAGGTGTCCTCAATGTGCTCCAAGTACTCTTCAAGAGTTCTAAGTATTTCACTGCTCCAAAGGTCCTAATACTTCATTGTCTAAGGGCTTCCAAAGCTACTGCACTGGTACAAGCTTCCAAATTCACTTAGTCTATGCTCCAACTATCAAATCTCCATATACTTCAACGATGTTCAATGATCTGTTTCAAGGGTGACTTCAAGGTATTCCAATTGTCTTTCTTTCCAATCACATAGATCACCACAGGAGTTCACCATAGGAGGGCTATTCCACAGTCATGTGACGAGCTCCAAAAACTGTGCTTGACTGTCCAATATAGGTCTCCACCACCTTCCTTCGTTGTAGCTATATCTTCACTGTAGATATAAGAGTGTTGATGCTGCAATCATAATTTAACTCTGAATCTAGGCTTGATCTCCACAGTCTGAGAGAAACATTTGTCACAACATTGTTCCTTCAATGCTTCATACAAACTGAACCATCTGAGCCACTATCCACTGTACCTGACCCACAGAAATTCTATGTCCACAATATCTGAGCCTTCTTCAAAGTTTAATGATGTTTCATACTCCAAAGTTGTCACAACTCTAAAATTGATGCCACAGGTTCCAGTTGCTCACAAAATAAATTCAGATTTGAAACATAACAACTTCGACAAGTCTAAAATAATATATCACATGTTTGAAGCTTTTATGCACAAGTCTGAGCTTTGTTTTACAGATCTGAGCTCATAAAACTTTGCTTACATGTCAGGAAGAGGTCCTATATAGGTTGAGGCTTTGTGACACAAATCTGAGTTCTTAATCTTCACAGGTTTGAAGTATTCTCCTGCCCAGAACCGAGGTTTGTCCACAGGTAAGCACAGGACCAAACAAAAAATGTTGTTCTGTCCACAATTTTGATGTTTTAGCCAATCTGAACTGTAAAGTGAAGAAGGCCTGCAAAAGGAGGACGAATAGCCCAAAAACTGACCACAAAAAAAAACTTAAAGATCTTGCCCAAACTGAATTCTTCGTCCTCTTCTCCTCCTGTTTGTTTCTTCTTCTTATCTCTGTGCTTCTTCACCGAATTACAGTCCTCTGAAATCATCACCGAAAAATTGACTGAAACAAATGAGATTAGGTTTATATTTATAGTGGTTTGTCCTCAATGAAAAGATGTGACGGTTGGAGAATAGGCCGACATGAGAGCCGACATGAATGTGTAAGTGTAGGTCGACTAGCAAATAGGTATATTTATCTTAACTTAAAAATTAAATATCTCAACAACTACTAGGAGTTTCGGGACAAATAAGGGCTCATTGGAAAGAGGAAAAAATCCTCTTTCAGATGGTCTAGGTCCCATGTTGAAAGGTTGCCTCCAAGATCTTCAATTTTATTTTTCTTTGAAACTGTCCTCAAATTGTTTAGTGCAGAAGCTAACTAGGACAATATGACTTCTCTTTGTTTGGCTAATCCATTATTTGTATTCTCCATTGTTTAGCTTCTTTATCATCATAGGATCATGTAGGACATCCACGTCATCATGATAGTGTCCAGCAATGAGTGTATCATCGATGTCATCACATAATGGTGCAGTGATACGTTATAGTGTAGCATCATTAGGAGAACTCCAAAATAGTCTTCCAACCCTTAAATGATCTCCAACCATGTTACAACCATCAAGTGTATGACATCATCAAGTATCATCAAGTGTGGTCACTCTTCAAGAGTATGATATCATTAAGTGTATGACTCCATATGTCATCAAGAGTTAAGGTCTAGATCATCAAGTCCATGCAACATTAGCTCAAGGACTTCATAGGAATTATTTCATTAGTGACTTGACATCTTCATTGATGGTATCCTTGTCATGCCATCATCATCTGGAACCAGGCATCTCAAGAATATTGACATCTGGGTCAATGCTATAACGACATCAATGACAACCTATATTAACAAAGAAGAGGACAGATTTGATCCTCATAGAAAATATAGTTGTTGGTCATGTTAAAGGTTCAATAACCAAACCTCCAAAGGAATAAGCTCAAGCTATAGAAAAGTATATGAAACGGGAAGTAAGGGCTCAAAGGATTCTTATAGAATCCATCAAAGATCCCCTCATACCTTATGTATTAAATTTGGAGACATCAAAAGAAATCTATGAGAAGTTAGTAGAATTGTTCTCCTAAGCACCGTTGGAGAAGTCATATCTTTGAGAACCCATCTACATAAGATGAAGGTATCAAAGGAAGAAAGAATAGCCTCATATCTTATGAGGGTGTCAAAAATAAAAGACTAACTATAAGAGTTGGGAGAAATAATTTCCAATAAAGAAATGACCATTGTGGTGTTCAGTGCACTACCTGATGAATGTGGCAACTTTGTATCAAGCATATATTCAAAGAAGGAAGCCACACCATTCAATGAACTTTGGTCATTATGAAATATTGAAGAAACCAGGTTAAAAGAAAAAAGTGATGTGGGACCAAGCAAACAATTTCAAGCATTTGCTTCCATGGCCAAGAGAAAAGGAAAATTTGGGAAAAATAAGATCAATATGTTAAAGATCCAATGTTATGGTTGTCATGAATATGATAACAACAAAAGAAATTGTCCTAAAATCATGAAGGACAACAAAAAAAGAGGAAGGGATGAAGCCCATGTCACCAAAGAAGTGGAAGAAGCTGAGAAGAAGAAATCAAAGGAGGAAGTGAAAGATCTCTACTATGACTGAGATAATCTCCTTCACTATGTTCTTTTTTTAGTTTTCATCAAAGATAGCTATGGTAAAAAGAATTATAAGAATGATAGGATGCATCATATTATAAGATGGCATACAAGAGATCACATCATTATAGAAGCGTGAAAAGGATAGCTGAAGTATAAGTCTACATGGTTATAGCAGTCATCATAAAAAGAGTATCTCTTAGTAACCTCATTGAAAGCATAAGTAGTACTTATGGGTAGAATAAAGTCATCTAGGATAGCATTCATCATGCATCATCATCATTAGGAAGGAGCATTTACAAAATGAGGATAATCAAGATCCTTTATTGGAATCTTCATTAGAAGGTTCACCTCTGCTTGGAAGAAGTGTCTCGATGATCATTCTACCTTGTGTGGGATCCATTATTTACAAGGATGATGGTATGACAACAAAGGAGTGCAGCATGTCAAGATGGTTGAAGTACTTTCAATCAAGAAAAGTAAGTTGTTGAAGGAAGTCTAGATGACCAAAAGTAGAAAAGAGGTATGTATATAGATTTAAGTCATGCCATCATATAGTTGCAGAAAGCATGGGTAAATGTTCTACTTCATGAGCATGATCAAAGAAAAAGGATCTCTTCTTTGGAAAGATGCATGAAGGCATGTTTTACATATTGACAAGATGAATTCAACATAATATGTCCTCATATGGAATATGAGGTGGTTGGCAAAGATGAAGGAACTATGGATGGAAGTTCCTGTGGAGCAAGGTGTGAAGAAAGAAAGAAGAGATTGTGATTATGCAACTATGTTCACAGAAATCAAAATACAATGTCTAGAAGGATTAGATATCACATCTCCATAGAGAAGGAATGAATACCCTGATGAGAAAGAAAGGAGAGCCTTGACATTGAAAGTCTTGGAGATGTGTTATGAATGTACGATATGTTGATGTTGCAAGCAAGCAGATGTCATGATGAAAGGCCAACACAAAAGGTAACTTTGATTTTATGTTCATTTTTTTTATTTTTGAGCAACATATGGATGGTTTGATACATGGATACCAAAAGAGAGTTGTAGATATTACCTACAACTATTACTCATGTAGTTACATGGAAAGTCCTGAAAGAAACATGACTTGGAAGAGGTAGTTATATGAAGAAAAACCAGATGTAGACTAGAAGATCAATTTTCGATGAAAAGAAGGATGACATGACTATGGGTTCATTATGATCATTCGTTGAAAGAAAGTGATGGATGGTCAATGCCCTACAAAGAACAACTAGAAGATGAAGGATCCATAACGATGAAGATGAAACTCATGACATCAAAAGGAGGAGATCTACAAGCATTTGAAGGCACCATGGTCTCCACCAAAGAACAGATAGTTTATTTTGGAAACAAGTCCATGGTTAAGACGGAGCTTGGACAAGTCCCTGGATAAGAGGGAGCTTGGGTACATTCTTGTTATAGGAATGGGTAGATATTCCCTAGTTGAGAGGAAATATAGACACATCATTATTTTCTTCACTTAGTGAAGAAAGAATGGAGGATTGGGTAAGCATCTGGCATATGATACTCTTTAAGGATGAGGTAGGGCATCCAAGATAAGAGTAACTATAGAGGAAATTCTTTGAGGATGTGGTATTCCAAGATAGGAATTATCTTAGAAGGACATACCTTGTGAACACTCGGATGGGGTATGTGCCTTGAGAGACAATGATGATTGTGTCTACCAATCATTGGTCTCGCCAGCATTGTGCTCTGATCTTGTGGAGAGATAGAGTTGTTAGTCAAGGCCTTGCTATGTGACAATGATGGTTGGTATGATGCAAAGAGATGGCTTACAAATCTGACTCTTCTGATGAGAATTATTCATATTGAGAATGTCCAAGTACCTTGTACGGATTATGAATATTGTTGAAGAATGTAACTAGTGGCGGTCTTCATAATTGTACTTTAGTCATAATGTAAAATATTTTGTCAAAAGAAATCCTTATTATTATAAATTTGATTTATTAAAGCATGGATTTCATGCTTGGTTCAATTTTCATAGGTCTAGCCTCCATTATATGTTTTTAGGATTTTTCAAGTCAAAGTCAAAACCTATTTTGTCATGTCAAAAGCTTCCTCCATTAAGTCACCTTGCAAGTTAGCCTCCAAACTAATCTTCTACAAGTCAGAATTATAAATTTATCATCTCGACTCAATTTATAGTTGGAAACAACTATAAATATACATGTAAACTCAGAGAAGGAGAAAGAAGTTCGACTGATTACAGAGAAGGATAATTCAAAGGTCGAACGAATATAATGCAGGTCAATACATCTAAGCTACCACATAATCGAAGCATGACTAAACCGAATCATGATTTAGTTATGGTATGTTCTATGCTTATAAAATTTTACTTCTTTTTCTTATTATATTCCACCGATTAGCAATCACATGTACATAAAGTAAAGTGCAGATAGAACATTAAACGATCAACAGAAAACAAGCCAAGACAAGAGACACAAGATGTGGCGGCTAGCCAGGGACAAACCCCACAATGTGTGGGGAAACCCTTTGATCAAATCTTCTTTTATCTTCAATAATTCAGCAGAGAGAAATAGTACAATAAATCTGATTCATATCAGCAGTAGCAAACCCTAGATCAGTAGCATCAGCATTAGCGGCTTCATTATCAAACTAGGGCAGACCATATCTTGCAAACCGTTCGTCGGATTGACTTCATTCCACCACCAAAAGTTGCGGCTTTCAAAGGAGGTTCAGATGAACCTACAGCGCAGTTCAGATGAGGAGATCTTCTAGGCCATGCAAGTCAATCTTTACTTCTACAGTTGTAGCTTCAGTTTCAGTAGTTTCCAGCTTCAAACTAGGGCAGTCGATATCTTGCAAACCGTTCGTCGGATTGACTTCATTCCACCACCAAAAGTTGCGGCTTTCAAAGGAGGTTCAGATGAACCTACAGCTCAGTTTATATGAGGAGATCTTCTAGGCCACGCAAGTCAATCTTTACTTCTGCAGTTGCAGCTTCAGTTTCAGCAGTTTCGGGCTTCAAACTAGGGCAGTCGATATCTTGCAAACCGTTCGTCGGATTGACTTCATTCCACCACCAAAAGTTGCGGCTTTCAAAGGAGGTTCAGATGAACCTACAGCGCAGTTCCAAAGAGGAGATATTCTAGGCCACGCAAGTCAATCTTTACTTCTGCAGCTTCAAATTCAACAGCTTCCGGCTTCACATGTGTGAGAGAGAGAGACCCATTTCAGCGCAGTAGAGAAGAGACTCATATCTGCGCAGTAGAGAGAGAGAGATGTGATGAAATGAGTGAGTCTAAATGAGGAAAAGTCCTCTTATATTTATACACAACGTTGGTGGATGAATAGATGCGACTGTTGGGCTTCTGAGCCTACATGAGTTGTAGGTCGGCTTGATAATAATTCCATAATCAAAATAAATTCATATCTCCATGAATACTTATCGGAATTGGATGATCTTTATATCAATCCTACACCTCTCGATGAGAGGAATCTAATAAAAATATTATTAGCCATGAATAAGATGACCCACATGAAGTTTTGCCCTGGTTTCCAACTTTAACACTCCCTCTCAACCATGGAGAACTTCATCTGCAATCTGTCTATCGGTCGTTATTGTTAATCCATCAAATGCACTGCCTTGTACAGCCTGACCCTTGCCCTGCTCTGCTCTATTTTGCTTGTTCTGCTTTGTCTTGTTCTGCCCTGCACTAATCTGTATTGTTTTGTTCTGTTCTGCTCTGCTCTTGCATTGTTCTGTTCTACTCTGCTTTTGTCTGAATTATGAAGAAGAAGAAATGATCGAGGATGTATCATACTGACTCAAAGTCAGTCTCAGAGTATGTACCACTGGTCCCAGACCGGTCTCAACCAACCCAAAGTCAGCGTCATAGTGAGTACAACTCCAATGGTCCCAGACCAATATCATCCTCCACTGACTCAAAATCAGTCTCAGAGTATGTACCACTTATCCCAGACCAGTCTCAACCGACCTGAAGTCAGCGTCATAGTATGGTACAACTCCTACGACTGGTCCCAGACCAGTATCATTGATCCCATATCAATGGAGGTCATCCTAGCGTAGGGAGTACGGTAGTTACAACGATGCGTCCATCGGTACTACTATGGTCCCTAACTTCATTTCCCTACTCATTGATCAGATGAGAGGTACTTCCCATGAGTCCCAAACTGCATGGGTAGGATGCCTCGACAGGAGAACTAATCAATCCTGTCCTCACAGGAGAACACATCAATCCTGCTACAATTTCCATGGATAACACATCAATCCAGGCCTCACAGGAGAACACATCAATCCTGCTACAATTGCCATGGAGAACACATCAATCCAGGCCGCCATGGAGAACACATCAATCTAGGCCTCACAGGAGAACTAATCATCCTGCTACACAGGAGAGCGAATCGTCCTGTTCCACAAGAGAGTGAATCATCTTGTCCCACAAGAGAGCGAATCATCTTGTTCCAGTGTGCACCACCAGGGGAGGGTGAGTCACCCTGTGGTCGTATGTTGCTCCAGTAATAACTGCAAGCTCCCAGAGCTCAATGTATGCAACATGCAGGACCCTTGTACAAGGGTTTCTTACCGACTCCAAGTCGTTTGGGAAAATCACAGATTAGATCTTTCCTCGGGGCTTTGACAAGGTGTATCAACCTGTACATCATCTTAATGCGATGGAGCCTCCTTGCTCATCAACTTACCATATTCAAGATGATGTCTATCTGCTGGAGCAATCGACGAATATGGGATTCCTCAATAATCGAATCCCACCTCTGGTTGTTATAGAGAATCATAGTGGTATCCAATGTAAATCCATACAGCTCACTGAAGAGCTTTCGCAACCAGACTACCTCACACGAGGTTATGCTAGCAACAATATATCCTGCTTCGGCGGTGCTCAAAGCCACCGACTTCTACTTCCTGCTCATCCAGGATATCGAAGCAGATCCCAAGGTGAAACAGCACCCGGAAGTGCTCTTACGGTCCACCACATTGCCTGCCCAATCAACATCAGTATATCCAAGTAGTCTCACATCTCCGGCAGTGTATCTTAATCCATGAGAGATTGTGTCCTGAATACATCTCAAAAGATTCCTGGCATCAATCCAGTGAGGCTCAACCAAATATGAGCTCACAATGCTAACTGCAAAAAATATGTTCGGACGGAGGTTCACCAAGAACATCAATGCGAATGAGTTTATGAAACTCAGAGACATTTCCCAAATCTGGTACGACATCACTACCATATAACTTCTAAAAGTTAAGATCCTCGAGGTAGTCACAGGCTTGCAGCCCATCATACCAAATCTTTCCAATATCTTTACCACATATTTCCCTTGGCTTCTGCCATACTTCAAGTCCTAGGAAGTAGTGCATCAGTCCTAGGTCTTTCATTTCAAATTCAGAGGCCAGCTCCCTCTTACATTTGTGAATGAGAGGGTCTACACCTGTTAGAAAGAGGTCATCCACATACAATACCAGTATGAGAGGCTTGTCATCTTCAACCTTAAAGTAAAGGTTAGGATCGGCTTCACTCCTAGTGAATCCCAGCTTCATCAAGTAGCTATCAATCCTCTCATACCATGCTCGGGGTGCTTGCTTCAGCCCATAGAGAGCTTTCTTCAACCTGCATACATGAGATTTTCGATCATAAATCTCAAATCCTTCGGGTTGCTCCACGTAGACCTCTTCTTTGATCGAGCCATGCAAGAACGCAGTCTTGACATCCATCTGATGTAGGTTCCATCCTTGTGAAGCGGCAAGGGCTATGATCGAGCGGATGGTTGTATATCTGGCAACAGGTGCAAATATCTCATCATAGTCTATACCTTCCTTTTGGGAGAAACCTCGCGCAACAAAACGAGCCTTATACTTTTCCGTGCTTCCATCTGCTGCATGCTTTATCTTGTAAAGCCATTTTGAAGTAACAATTGTCTTGTCCAGGGTCTAGGAACTACTTCCCAGACATCATTCTCCATAATAGACTCATATTCTACGATCATAGCATCCTTCCATACTTGATGCTTGACGGCATCTGAGAATGACGAAGGCTCATTTTGTATGATCGTGCTCATGATGGTCAGGTATCCTTGATAACTATTAAGTTTCTTACTTTGACGGAAGGTTCCTCAGGGTGCAGCTTGTCCTTTAGCATCATCAAGTATCCCCCTAAGCCATGAAAGCCTCTTCCTAGAAGAGGAAGGCTCATGTGGATGAGAATCTATCAGATCCATGGGTTCTTCTACATCAGGCATTGATTCGTCATCCTTTTCTTTCGGTTCCCTGGTGTTGGCTTCTTGAGAGCTCCTCAAAGTCGAAAGATTGTTCACCTTGCGGTGAACTTTTCTTTAGGAGTCTTGGAACCCAATGCTTGATGAGGGCATCAATTTTGTACATATACGACGGTGATTGTAGTTTCAGCCCATAGAAACATCAGAAGTCTTTGATCATGTAGCATGGCCCAGACAGCTTCCATCATCGTGCGGTTCTTCCTTCCCACCACACCATTCTGCTCAGGAATATGTGGTGTAGTAGTCTCCCTCTTAATGCCAACCTCAGGTATGCCTGAGTGAACCAATTGTAATATATCAGAGGTCTTGCTTTGGCTTGAGGGGAATGGTCCTCTTTTGAGCTTTCCTTCAGCACATCCTGGGCATACACCTTCATTCTCTATTCAGAATTCGGGCATCCCTATCACCATTTGTCTTACACCGAGTATAGCTTTATAATGAAGGGGGGAAAACCTCTAATGCCAAAGTTCGGACTGAAGAGATGTGTCATAAGACATGACACCTAGCAGACTTCCATCGACCTGATATAATGAATCAACACTAAACCCAAGAGTAAAGGCATCTTTAACATTATTTTTCCATATACATACCTTGCCATCGCTGAAGGTTACCTTGTAGCCTTTGTCTTCCGTTCCCGAGATGGACACTAGGTTCTTTTTGAGGTCAGGTGCATTTAATACATCCTGGAATTTCTGGCCTTCTTGAATGCTTGTCCTCTTCCTTGATTCCCAGCTCTCCTCTTACCTTTGTTGTTGAATTTTTCATTCCTTTGATTGCCATCAGAGGGATTTCGAGTTGCACCACTGCATACTGTACCATGCTTCTCTAATCATGATTATCATCATGCTACCCATGTCCATGATTTTATCCATCATAATGCTGCTCAAACTAGCGTGCATCATCATCATGCTATCCTATATGTCCATGATTTTATCCATCATAATTCTCATGATCTTATACATAGTGACTTGCTTTATCGCAAATGTAACATCGTCATTTTCTTCTAGCCTTAGGTCCAGCCTTTCCTTTTGATTTAGTCCCGGAATTATTTCTTTTCTTTGCATGAGAAGAAAAGGCAGCAGGAGGACCTTTAGGCATGGGAATTTCTTGCACTTCTTCCCTTGTTTCTTCTTGAATGCATCTAGCCATTAATTCCTCGAAACCAAGAATTACATTATAGTTCAAAAGAGTAGTCTTGAACACATACCATTCAAATGGCAATCCTCCAAGAGTTGTGAGTGCCATTTCTTTGTCAGTAATGGTTTCCCCAATAGATAGAAGATCGTTCTTGATCTCGGTGATTCTTAAGAAGTATGCTTGCATACTTTCATCTTTACCCTTCTTGATTTCCCTCAACTTATTTCTAAGAAACAAAACTTGATTTGCATCATTAACTTTAAATAAACTCACCAGTCTGTTGTAGATTTCCTTGGAGGTGTCTAGATCAGAGATGTAGGCCACCAAGCGCTTGTCGATAGAGTCCCGGATGATCTTCTTTGTTTTGACTTCTCCATTTTTCCATTTGTTCCAGGTAGCAGCAGATGCATTTGATGAAGGCTCAACAATATTGCCTCTTACATGGTCCAGCACTCCTTGATCTTCAAGGGTTAGATCGATAGACATCTTCCATTCGTGATAGTCAGCTTTCTCACGGAGTTTGTCTTTGACAGGAAAGAGTGTTGAGGACCCCATAGTTCTTTTAGGATAGCCTTGCCAATCTTCTCTTCAATGATTGCTCTTGCTCTTGCTCGGGCTTTGTCTTCACCTCAGCTCTGATACCATGTTCAGTTTGGTATGTTCTATGCTTATAACAGTTTACTTCTTTTTCTTATTATATTCCACCGATTAGCAATCACATGTACATAAAGTAAAGTGCAGATAGAACATTAAACGATCGACAGAAAACAAGCCAAGACAAGAGACACAAGATGTGGCGGCTAGCCAGGGACAAACCCCACAATGTGTGGGGAAACCATTTGATCAAATCTTCTTTTATCTTCAATAATTCAGCAGAGAGAAATAGTACAATAAATCTTATTCATATCAGCAGTAGCAAACCCTAGATCAGTAGCATCAGCATTAGCGGCTTCATTATCAAACTAGGGCAGACCATATCTTGCAAACCGTTTGTCGGATTGACTTCATTCCACCACCAAAAGTTGCGGCTTTCAAAGGAGGTTCAGATGAACCTACAGCACAGTTCAGATGAGGAGATCTTCTAGGCCACGCAATTCAATCTTTACTTCTGCAGTTGCAGCTTCAGTTTCAGCAGTTTCCGGCTTCAAACTAGGGCAGTCGATATCTTGCAAACCGTTCGTTGGATTGACTTCATTCCACCACCAAAAGTTGCGGCTTTCAAAGGAGGTTCAGATGAACCTACAGCGCAGTTCAGATGAGGAGATCTTCTAGGCCACGCAAGTCAATCTTTACTTCTGCAGTTGCAGCTTCAGTTTCAGCAGTTTCCGGCTTCAAACTAGGGCAGTCGATATCTTGCAAACCGTTTGTCGGATTGACTTCATTCCACCACCAAAAGTTGCAGCTTTCAAAGGAGGTTCAGATGAACCTACAGCGTAGTTCCAAAGAGGAGATATTCTAGGCCACGCAAGTCAATCTTTACTTCTGCAGCTTCAAATTCAACAGCTTCCGACTTCATATGTGTGAGAGAGAGAGACCCATTTCAGCGCAGTAGAGAAGAGACTCATATCTGCGCAGTAGAGAGAGAGATGTGATGAGATGAGTGAGTCTAAATGAGGAAAAGTCCTCTTATATTTATACACAACGTTGGTGGGTGAATCGATGCGACTATTGGGCTTCTGAGCCTACATGAGTTGTAGGTCGGCTTGATAATAATTCCATAATCAAAATAAATTCATATCTCCATGAATACTTATCGGAATTGGATGATATTTATATCAATCCTACACCTCTTGACGAGAGGAATCTAATAAAAATATTATTAGCCATGAATAAGATGACCCACATGAATTTTTGCCCTGGTTGCCAATTTTAACAGGTTTCCACAGGACAGAAGCTTGATTGGGCTGCTTGGACTACCCCAAGACCAAAGTGTGATTGGGTTGCCACAAGACCGAAGTATGACATTGTTACAAGACTAAAGTATGACCGAAGCATAACATAATTGCAAGACTGAAGCATACTACCAAATTTTGTCAAGGGTTGCAGGACTGTGTTATTATATTGTTGCAGGAACAAAGTGTTGAGTACAGACTAAAGAACGAAATGCTGACTACAGGACTCAAAACTGAAGCATGATGTAACAAGGTTGACTTGATGGATGGAAGAAGTCTTTGGTCTAGGTTATAAGGGTCTTGTTCATCTCAACTTTTTTTTTGAATCTACTGAAGGAAGAGTTCTTGATTTGGTTTTCCCCTACCTAGAGATTTCCCCCTGGTTGTGTGCCTACATCTTGTGTCCTCCTCTGTTTATTGATTGGCATTAGTCTTGATGATAAGAATAAGATAAATTGAAAGAAGAAGAACTGATAATGAAACATCACAAGATAATGTCATAATAAGAGAAATCAATTAAATAAACACCCAAGTTGCCACCCTAATGGATTTCTCAACATGGTATCAGAGCTATGGTGGAAGAAGGTTGAAGATCACCTTGTTGGCAAGAAGGAAAAGTAGTCTTGGAAGAAAAAGGTTACCCCTGGAAAGTTATTTGAAGATGGGTTTCAATATCATGAATATTGCAGGAAGCTGAAAGAATCATATACAATATATCTATAAGAATCTAAATGCCCAAGGTCGAGTTCCTTAAGGAAAGACTAGCGAATCACTGGGCTCCCCTAATAATCCTAATCACAATACCTATAACCGTAGATCTATACAAAAAGGAGAAAAGACATAAAACTTGTGTTTGAAGGACTGAATAATTAATTAAGGAGTCCATGAAAAACTGAGTTATCTGGAGAAGAAATCAAAGGTGCAAGGCTCCTCTACATAGTCTGAAATCATCATTTGAGATTTATTTTGTGTGCTACAAAACTTGTGAATAAATCATCATTCGTGAAAGGAGCAAGCTGGTTGTATATATTACAAGTTTATTTTGATATCCACAATCACTGTGAAATGGAGTTGATCTCCTTTATAAATAATAATTAAAAATAAAAATTGACCCCTAAAACTGGCCACCGTCACCTTCAAAAAGGAGCCGAAAATCTGAGCAAAGTCGTATGATATATCACTCTCCTTCACATCATCATTTTGAAGCAAGCTACATAGTAATATATTGGGTGATAAAAGATCCTCTATTCAAAATTATATAAATACAAAGTTGAACCTCAACAATGATAGTATACATCTAGATAAATATAACAAGAAACCAAACTCAAAGATTGTCATAACAAAAGGGATCATGTCTCTTATAAATATTGTCATATAGATATATATTCAAAAGCAGAAATATGAATGAAAGAGGTTGATCCTAGTAACCGAAAAGGACAGTCATCCTAGGCACATCCAAAATATGGACAGTATGATCCTGAAGTTTCCTCAAACAAAAGGCATTCAACGCTCTAGGAACCAGCTCGAAGAAATCAAGTGTTGTCAATATTCCTTATTTAAACAACGCATATGGATCATCAACTCAAAGGTATGTAAACACGAGGTACATATATTTATTTTGTTTAAATGAGTGTTTAGGACTTGAAGGATTTCAATGTATCTAATATTATAAAACCCTAGATGGTCCATATAAAAATCATTGGTTATAGTCTAGGGTAAATATTGGAATCCCTAAGCGACATATGAAAAACACTTGTCATATAGAAACCTTAATACTTATCTTCTAGGGTTTGTAGGTAATCTAGGGTGTCAAGTAAAACCCTAGTGTTGATTGCAAGAAAAGCTAACTTGATTCTTTTGCTATATCTAGGATTTATCATAGGATTCCATCCTCCATTATTGCACAGATAAACAAGATTGAAAATTAACATCATGTTCTTGGTATCACATGTTTTTCTTGGAAGTATTTATTGCAAGTATAAAATATCATGGCTTAATTCAAAGAGAGCACTTCAAGGAATCCCTACAAGGTTTGTTAAGGAACATCGTTATGTCAAAGGTTTTTGAATCTTAAAAGATTCTTATTTGGGTGATTAATCATTAGAGTGAATCTGCCCTCATTATATTATCATTTGATCATTTTTGTGGAACCCTAAATGGTTCTTTGTAAAACCCTAACCTAAGGGTGTGTCAATATTGATCATAAAACCCTATTCCTTTAGGGTTTGCTATTAATGTCTAGATGAATCCCTAGATCTTTAAGGATTGGTAATATAAGGGTTTATAAGAAAGACCCTTGTGATATCTGTAGTAAAGATTCTACAAATAAAACCCTAGGCATATATTCATTTGTTTATTTGAAACCCTAGTTTAATCAAGTTTTAATACATCTAACCTTGATGTATTGTGATATATGATTATGAAATCATAGATATGTATATGTGAGTACGTTGACTTAATTATTTTAGTTTGTGGAATTCTAAGGCCTATGATAAAACCCTAGTAGAAATTGATATTCTAGGACTTGACGATATTATGATAAAGAGTCTAGGGTTTGGAACAAACCCTAGTAGACTTTGTGATAAAATATATTTTAGACGTATAGTTCTATGATTGGATTATTATTTTGAATTATTTATATCTAAAGCTTTGTGTCTCGAGGTGAAGTCTAGGATTTATGACAAAACCCTAGCAAGAAATCTAGAAGATAAAAAGATATGACCCAAACCTAACTAGGTTCAGGTATTTGATGTCTAATGATTTGATGCTTCCATTATGATATTTTGACATAATTAAACTCATGCTTATATATGTATTTGGTTGTACTTTCTATTAAAATTTTGCAGGTACATAATCTTCAAGGTGTTGGAGATATTCGTAATTGAAAAATAATGATGAGTATGATGAAGGAAGCTATAACGATGATAATGATCAAGATAGCCTTGATGAAGTCATGAAAGGTTGAAGGTTCTTTGATAGTATAGAATTATTTATCTCCCTAAATTAAGAGGGAGCATGGTTGGAAGAAAAGAGTACATCTCCCCAGTTGAGAGGGAGATCATATTGAATACCTCATAGAAGAAATCGGAAAATAAATAAATCTGCAATGCATTGAGGATGTCTTGGTGTTGCTAAAGAAATAAAAAAAGAAAATATTTCGAATAGTTGAATATGAATAACTAAGTGGCCCTGAAGGTTTGTGTTTACTTGTATATGTATATTTGAAAGTTTATTACTGATTGGGGTTGTGTTTGTACAGAAAATTCTCTAAGGATGATAATGATCAAGATAGTTGTGATGAAGTCATGAAAGGTTGAATGTTCTTTGATAGTATAGAATTATTGATCTCCCTAAATTAAGAGGGAGCATGGTTGGAAGAAAAGAGTACATCTCCCCAATTGAGAGGGAGATCATATTGAATACCTCATAGAAGAAATCGGAAAATAAATAAATCTGCAATCCATTGAGGATGTCTTGGTGTTGCTAAAGAAATAGAAGAAGAAAATATTTCGAATAGTTGAATATGAATAACTAAGTGGCCCCGAAGGTTTGTGTTTACTTGTATATGTATATTTGAAATTTTATTACTAATTGCGGTTGTGTTTGTACAGGAAAATCTCTCCACAAGGAGAAGCATGCTTGAACATATGAATATATCTAGTTTAGGAGAGTTGACGCATCTAATAGTGGATGCTTGGGAGAACATTTGGTTGGTCATGATAATATTTTGATCCCAAAGAGGGAGTGTGGCGTTGGTCATGGAGCTCTGACCTTGGATATGCACCTGTATCCCTGGGTCGATGGTTATCAAGCATGATGGTACCTAGAGTGGTTGAAAGCTTGAAACCATCTTAGTCCCACCCAGATAGAATACCCTAGTCAAGTTTCTACTCTGAGGCACTAAGTGTGCCATAACTCTTCATAGTTCATGTTATTTTGAGAGCTTCCATGCACCTATATGTAACTATGAGTACCCCCCTAGTTAGGATGGAGTGTTGAAGAATGTAACTAGTGTCGGTCTTCATAATTGTACTTTAGTCATAATGCAATATATTTTTCAAAAGATGTATTTAATATTATTAATTTGACTTATTAAAGCATATATTTCATGCTTGGGTCAATTGCCATAGGTCTAGCTGTTACAGGTCAATTTGGGCACATCAACCCCGAATTCCAAATCCATATTATTAGGATCCATCAATCCCTAATTCAGTTGTTTCCATTCCCTAATGAGGTCAACCTACATCATGCTTTCCTCCCAAGAGTTTCCATGACACCATTCATTCAAAAAGTGTCCCTAAGGAGATCAGCGCAGGAAGCCTTCTATCAGGTCGTATTGCAATGCAGGAACTACACTGACTAGGTGCGTTGCAGCGCACTTAGCCTTTGTTTCACCTGCGCTGAGCGGGTTTCAACTATTTTTTTAAATGAATCCATTGGATTCCTCATCCAGTGGATACTTCTGGAAGTTTCCAAGTTGGTTGAGCTTGCATTTGGAAGAGGAAGAGGATGAATGAACCATAATCCATTATCCCTTCCTCCATGGAACCACCTCCCAAATTTGGCAGAGCATTCATGAGGGCCATTAATGGCTTAACCTCCTCCATTCAGCTATAAATTGATCATGAATTCAAAGGATAGTCTAAGTTGGAATATCTTGAGCTAAGGAGATTTTGTTTGAATTAGATTAGTAAGAGTATTGTAATGATGTTGAATTGTTGCTTCATGAGAAGAGAAGCGATCGAAACTAGCAGGAGGACACTGAATCGAGCATGAACATTCATGGGCTATAATCTTTCCTTTTATCAATAAAGAATTCAAAGTTTTTTCCATTCATATTCTTATATGATGTATATCATATTCTGGATTCTATGATATGTTTGATTAACAAATATTTATTGTATGCTTTTATGGGTTTCTATCTCGCCTTGTGTGCGGGTACTTTCCAAGCGAGTTAAGTACGGAAAGGAGCGGTGGAATCGGTCAAGGGAGAGAGGGAGCAAGTGAAAGCTACAAGTTGGTTTCCCTTCTTACCTCTCTTATCTGTTGATCAAAGAAAAGGTATCGAATTACTTTGACTGTTGTTTCTAGACTAGCTACTAAGTCTAGAGGGTTAGGCGTTTGATAAAACACTAAATTTGCCCAAAACAAATTGGTAACTCCACTGGGGAGCGATCCTATCCCTTGTAGTAGCTTATCGGTCTCTTAAAGCACTTTGACATACTGTAC
Source organism: Pinus tabuliformis (assembly GCA_031772625.1). Lineage (NCBI taxonomy): Eukaryota > Viridiplantae > Streptophyta > Pinopsida > Pinales > Pinaceae > Pinus > Pinus tabuliformis. Next base: position 1,114,896,229 of record CM062809.1, read on the forward strand.
TTCCTGTCATTTATGGAATTCAAGTCTAAATTCACTGAAAATTGAATCAAATTTAAGCATAAAATCGCCTTCAGTAATCAGCGCACTTCTGTGACTAAGAATGCGCTGCGATGCACTTCCTGCATAGATACAGTGCGATTCAGCGCACTGTCTCTAATTGTTGCCTGCGCTGATCCCTTTAGGGTCAGTTTTCCCATCTAGGAACTGAAAACTTTTGTCAATTTTCAGCTGTTTGAATTGCTTGTTGAATGTAAATGAAGTTGTCTCTGAAAACAGTCTTTTATCTCCTTATTCGACCCAATTTAGACTAGATTGTTGGATGTTTTTTATGTATTTGTTTATCATTTTCAATCCACTATCGAAAGATAGTTTTGATCGATTGTTTTGTCGAAAATGAAGTGTCGTAAAGTCTTCCTTCATAAATAATCGATTGATCTATTTGTGCATTTGATTTGTATTTTATTTTAAAGTATCGAAAATCTTCATTTCTTTAAAATCAAAAGTGTCATATAATCTTCCTTTCCCTTTAAAATAAATTGTCATAAATCGTCATTTTTTATGAAAAGACTTCTGAATCGTTTGTGCATTAGTTTTTCTTATTGCATCATTCACATTAAGAGAAACTGAAAAGAAATACATGCAATTTGCATTTCAGAGTTTGAGTTTGTGTGTTCAAAAGGAATGGTTTAGGGAATTGCATTAGTTTGTGATCTTTGTTGTTTGTGCGAAAAGTACTTGTATGCTCTATCCCTCATAGCTAGGATTTTCATTGCTGAAAATAAATGGAAAGAGTGCTTCTCCTTCTAGTTGCATTCTTAGGAATTTCGAAAACATCCCATGGTGAACCTTGAAAGGCAAATTCTAAAAAAGATCAACTTAAAATTTACATCAATTAATCTAATAACGCATTGGGACTTAACGAAAAACATCTAGAGGTCTAGGCTAGAGACGTGTTCCGGCGTATTTAAACCTATTGGTTGTCGTTTTCACTGAGGTTGGGTGATTCCTCCTCTCTAATTTGATAAGTGCTAGCACGGATTGGTGCTCCCTGTACCATCGAGTATATGGTGAGAGATCCCAATAGGTTGAAATCCTTTATCCCTAGGAAGCCGAGTCTCCTGCCTTACCGATCGCAACGCACCGAACACAGCATTCGAGAAGATTGATTACCGTACGTAAAGTCCTTGGTCATTTCTCTTTGATTTATCACCAAGGTGTATATTGTAGTTTTGCGATTTGTCTGGTAAACCCTCTTGTCTAGAATCTCCAGAGCAGTCACTTTCGTTCTTTTTCGACTCTTTAAAAATAAAAGGATCATCTGAGCACTTGTCCTTTCAAGCTCATTAAACATCGAAGGCGACTAGAGTCATCTTTTGCTTTTTCTCGACTCTTTAAAAATGAAAAAGCAAAGTTGTGTTCCAGTGTCGTAAAAATTAATTGACCGCAGATAACATCCTCCACACTTGCTCCTTAGTTGACCTTAGGTTGAAACATACGTTGACAAATCCGGAGTTCACCAATCAAGGGATTCCTTTTGATGGGAATCCTACTCCTTTTCCTCCTTTCAGAAATATTGGTGCCCCTTATATGGCTACATTGTCCCTTCCAGAATTTACCATTGGCTTGCCAATATGGTTGTTTTCAACCTCCTTGGTTCAAAATGTCGTGATTTCTCCGCAATCGAGTACACCTCCAACTGGACAAAATCAACCTCCAGTTGATCCTAAAGTTGACCCTTTGCCTTCTTCCTCGATCGTTTCTTCCTCCCCTTCTTCCTCTTCGCCTGGTGAAAGTATTGGTACTAGTAACCAGGTGGCTAAGGAGAAGAAGAAAGGGAAGAAGAAGAAGCAAGTTCAGCAGAGGGAAAACCAAGCAACCATTGCTTTGAATGCAACATTAGATGAGAAATCGTCCATCAAGCCTCAAAAATTTCGATATCCATGCAAACTTTGTGCATGACCCCATCTTCTTCGAAATTGTCTTGATATTCCTCAGATCTTAGAAGAATGGTCTTCTCGTTCACATCATCCTGTGTCATCAACCTCTGGAAATCATGTTGGTGACACACCATCAACTAGTGGTAATAAAGTTCATGGAAACAAGGGTAAAGTTAAATTTCCCTGTAGGTTATGTGAAGGGAATCATCCCATTCACCTTTGTCCCTATCTGGATGAAGCCAAAGAGTGTTGGATAACCATCCTGCTTCACCGTAGCAACTTCCATCCGGTTACAGGAGACTATCCCTTAATCCTTCACTAGTTGATGGATTGACTGACCAAAATCAACCGTTAGTCAAACCCACTCTCTTTGAAAGTGAATCCTATGAGCCCATACCCGAGCCAAATCAACAAGTGGAGATAACAGTTGACCCAATTTCACCTTCAATTAATCGTAACTTTCCAAAAGAGAGTGAACATGATACCACTCAAGTTCTTTTTGTTTCTTTAGATTCAAATGAGCTTAGGGGCAATCCCCCTATTCCATCAAGACAGGAGGAAAATCCTCCCGTTCTCGTAACTAAAGGGGTTAATCCTCCCGTTTCTACAGTACCCCCTCCAAATAGTCTGGTCACTTCCTTTGATTTGAATCGACTGGCAGGATTCGGCCTTCCTTCTTATGTGCCTTTCCAGATCATAATACAGGTTTGTAATATGATTGTATCTGGCACCATTATAAATGAAGGTGCATCTGTGAGTATCCTTTCCTCAACTGCTTGGCAAGCGCTCGGTTCGTTGCCGCTCGTACCTGTTACCCAGAATTTGTTGGCTTTTAATAGAGGAACCAGTCGACCATTAGGGATCCTCCCTCAGTTACCTATTACTTTGGGAGGAAAAATCATTTATCTGAACGTCTTGGTAGTCCTGGGCCCTTTAGATTACAATTTACTTCTTGGGCGTGACTATGTTTATGACATAGGAGCTATTGTTTCAACACTCTTTCGAGTGATTTGTTTCCCGCATGAAGGCAGAATTTTCACCATTGACCAGCTTTCATTTCTTGGTCCAAATATGGCTTCCAGTCAACCATCTTCCCTAATTGGTCCTTTGATACCAATGGTATCAACCCCGCCACGGGTTAATTATGTGGCAGCCTGTTCCATACCTACATCAACCGACGATCAATTCAGTGATGTTGTACACCATGTACTGGGGAATTGGAGCCAGATCTCTCCTTCATGACTTCTTATGAGTTGTAAACAAAGAATACGAGGATAGTTCCTTGTCTTGTGTCAACCTCGTTAAAAAATGAAACCAAGGATATGAGGATAGTTCCTTGTCTTATGTCAACCTCATTAAAAATTGAAACCAAGGATATGAGGATAGTTCTTTTACTGTGTCAACCTTGTTAAAAAATGAAACAGGTCCACAAAGATAGTTCTTTTTCTTGTGTCAACCTCATTAAAAAATGAAACCAAGGTATCGAGGATAGTTCTTTGCCTTGTGTCAATCTCATTAAAAAATGAAACAGGGTCCCATGGAGAAAGTTCCAAGTCGAGTCTTTGATTAGATCTCGTAAAATCCCAGTCGAGTCTTTCACTTGATCCCGTAAAAGAACCTTCATTCCATCCACTTGATAGCCTTGAGTAGTCTACTTAGGTGAATGTAATGAAGCTTGGGGGGCATGCACCTAGTGGTAAAATTAAGTTTTCCTGTAGGTTATGTGAAGGGAATCACCCCATTCATCCTTGTCTGTTATGAAACCAGCTCAAGAAAAAATAGAAAAGATAGATCAATGCCTTAGAATTCAGCCTCTTTGAGGGGGCAACCTCCTTTACATTATATAAATGAACAATTCTTGGATGATACAAATGACAAAACCTCCTTTCTATATATAGGAGTTTAAGGAGTCACAATATAACCCAGCCGACCTAACAATAATAATATAAAGCCACAAAAATAACAATAGAGGGATTCTATGGGGCACGATAATAACAATATGGGGGAAAAAGGGGCACAACGATATTAATAAGGGGTATAACTACAAAAGTAATGGGGTAATCACTAGTATTATAGGGACCCAACATGCCTCTCTCCTTCAAAAAAGTGTTGTCCTCAACGCTTGAGTAGTTCTGGATACTTCTGTATAAAATTCTCATCCTCCCATGTGGAATCTTCAGCAGATAAGTTCTTCCACTTGATAAGATACTCCGAAATTGATCGATTTCGTAGCTGTCGAGTTCTTGTTTTTGTGACTACTTCTGATTCCAATATAATTTTCCTTCCTCGTCAAGTTCTGGAAATATTGTTTGAATTGTGAGGTTGTCGCCTATAACCTTCTTTCAACATGAAACATGGAAAATTGGGTGCAATCGAGAAGCTACAGGAAGCTCCAATTTTTATGCCATAGTACCAATCTTTTGCAACACCTTGTACGGACCATAATACTTTGGTGATAATTTATTATCCTTCTTAGCTTGCTTTAGGGACATTTGCTTATATGGTTGTAGTCGTAGGAATACCCAATCACCTACATCAAAACTTCTTTCACTACAATGTTGATCTGCCTGTTGTTTCATTCTATTTTGTGCCAACATGAGGTTATCCTTTAAGAGTTGGATGACTTGTTGTTGATGTTCGATGTGATGTTCCACTGCCTGAACCTTAGAATATGATGTGATGGATGGTGGTTGATACCCATAAAGTGCCATAAATGGGGTCATTTTTGTTGTTGTATGGAAGGAAGTGTTATACCACCATTCAGCCAGAGGCAACCATTTGACCCATTGTGTCTGTTTATCACATACAAAGCAACGAAGATATCCTTCCAAACATTTGTTTACTATCTCAGTTTGTCCATCAGATTGAGGATGATAAGATGAGCTATGAGCTAACTGAGTACCAAGACAAGAAAATAATTCTGTCCAAAAATTTCCAGTGAAAATGGGATCTCAGTCACTTACAATAATCTTTGGGTTTCCATGTAGCTTTTGAATTGTTTCCATAAATGCAGTAGAAATTGTACTGGCCTTAAATGGATGTGATAATGCACAAAATTGTGCATACTTGGTAAGTCTATCAACTACCACCATGATGACACTCTTTCCCTCAGACTTGGGTAAACCTGTGATAAAATCCATTGAAACCTCCTCCCAACGTTGGCTTGGAATGGATAAAGGTTGTAATAGACCCGGTGTCTTAATTGTTTCAACTTTATTTTGTTGGCAAACCAAACATTCCGCCACAAACTTTTGAATATCTGATTTAAGGCCATCCCAAAAAAATTCCTTCTTAACCCTGTGGTAAGTTTTTAAAAATCCTGAGTGCCCTCCTAAGGGAGAAGTGTGCAATCCCATAAGAATCTTTTGTTTTAGCTGGGAATTCTTACAGAGGTATAAGCAATATTTGTACCATAACGAATCATTTTTCCAGCTAAATGTATCAAATGTACTAAAATCTTGTTGTAACTTTCGAATAAGTGCCCACACTTCTTCGTCATTCTTCCATTCCTCCCTTGCTTCGTTTATCCAATCTGGTTGGATAATAGAAATGGTGCACAACAGTGCTTCTACATCCTCATCCTTTCTTGAGAGTGCATCTGCCACCACATTTTGCTTCCCTTTTTGTAGATGATTTCAAAGTCATAACCCAACATCTTTGTGACCCACTTTTGTTGCTCTTCAGAGGATAATCTTTGTTCTAAAAAGTATTTAAGGCTATCATGATCCGTTTTTACCTTGAAGTGTCTTCCCAACATTTCCTTCTCATAAATAGCTTTGCTTAAAAACTTTCCCTTGATTGGACGACTTTCAAAAGAAATGGGTCTTTCATCTTGCATTAGAACAGCACCAATTCCATTCCCTGAAGCATCACATTCCACAATAGAGGTTTTTGTGAAGTCCGGTGTAGCTAAGACCGGTGCTTGGCACATTGCCTCTTTAAGATGTTCAAAGGCCTTTGTTGCTTCCAGAGTCCATGAAAATGCATCTTTCTTCAATAATGTTGTTAGGGGTGCTGCTATTCTCCCATAATTCTTAACAAACTTGCGATAATACCCTATCAACCCGAAAAATACTCGCATATGCTTTATGGATGTGGGAATTTTCCATTCCTTAATGGCTTTAATTTTTCTAGGGTCTACCTTAACTCCTTCATGAGATACAATATGACCCAGGTATTCCACCTCCTGGACTCCAAAGAAACATTTGGATCTTTTTGCATATAATTGATTCTCCTCCAATAGTTGTTGCACCCTGTCAACATGTTCAACATGATCCTTCCAAGACTTGCTGTAGATTAGTATATCATCAAAAAATACTAACACAAATTTTCTAAGGAATGGTTTGAAAATTGAATTCATCAAACCTTGAAATGTTGAAGGTGCATTGGTAAGGCCAAAAGGCATGACCAAAAATTCATAATGACCCTCATGAGTTCTAAACGCTGTTTTCGGAATGTCTTCAGTATTCATTCTGATTTGATGATATCCTGAACGAAGATCCAACTTGGTGAAGTAAATTGATCCATGCAATTCATCCAGTAATTCATCAATGATAGGAATGGGGAACTTATCTTTAATAGTGAGCTTGTTGAGCTCCCTATAATCCGGACACATGCGCCATGATCCATCCTTCTTGTGCACCAATACTACTGGAGCAGAGAAATAACTTTGACTCGGTTGAATTATATCAGCCTCTAGCATTTCTGCAACCATACGTTCAATTTCACTCTTTTGGACATAGGGATATCTGTACGGACTGATGTTTGGAGGAACACTTCCTGGAATCAGATGAATATCATGATCATGATCACACATAGGTGGGAGACCTTTGGGAGTCTCAAATACCTTGGAATGATTGTCCAGGACTTTTTGGAGATCTGGAGAAATAGATGATTCCGATGTGGAAACATCTAGCGAACATAATTGTGCAATTACACCTCTTTGTTCCTTTTTTAGAAGCTTTGTCATACCATTAAAGCTGATTATCTTTCCTGGTTTCCCTGCAATACCCCTTAATTCAACTTCCTTTCCTTCTGTAGAAAATTCGATGAAAAGTTCTTGAAAATTAAAAGCTATTGTACCCAAGGATTGTAGCCATTGGACTCCTAGTACAACATCAGCACCTCCCATTGGAATGGAAAGCATTGGGCTAGTCAATACATACTCTCCCATGGATAGCTTGATATTATGGCACTTTCCAGAGCAATTTATTGTTCCTCCATTTGCAATCATCACTTGACACTCTGGTGCTGGATATAGGAAGAAATTCAATTCTTTTGCTACCCTACAATGAATAAAATTGTGGGTGCTTCCTGAATCAATCAAGACTATTACCTTTTTCTTCTTGATTTGTCCTTCTAACTTGATGGTTTGAGGAGTGGTAATTCCCGCCAATGCATTACAAGATATGGTCGGATTTATTTGTTCTTCATCTAGGCTTTGTTCCTAGAGTATATCCTCTTCTTTTGACCTTTCTTTCTCTTTTTCTTCTTCCTCTTCACAATCTATGTAAAATAATTTCTTCTCAACACACTTATGACCTTTAGTGTATTTGCTATCACAATTGTAACAAAGCCCTTTTGCTTTTTTTTCTTCCAATTGTTGAGGTGTCAACCTTATAGGTTGTGGAAGACTAAGGGCAACAACACTTCCGTCTTTATAGTTGTGAGTGGTATGCTTCCTGGTTGCCATAATTTTGCTTTCCATTTTTCTTGCTAACCTGAATGCCTTCTCTAATGAATCAAGTTCCCAAAGACGAACATCATGTTGGATATTATCCTTTAAAAACCCTATGAACACATCAATCCTATGCTCCTCTAGGATATCTTTTACCCTTATGTTCAATTTTTGGAACTCCTCAATGTGCTCCATTATTGAACCCTTTTGTTTTAGACTTATCAATTGGCTAAAAAAAGTGTTGCTTTTTGTATCCTCATAATGTGCTATCAATTCTTTCGTAAAAATTGCCCAAGTGATAAATTGTTTACGAGAGCAAAACCATTGATACCATACAAACTAATTTGGTTCCAAATATAAAGTTGTCATACGTACCTTTTGTGTGTTTTTCACATTATTGAGATCAAAAAATTGCTCCATCTGTAATATCCATGTTGCGGGATCTTTGCCATCAAACTTCCTCATATCGATTTTTGGAATATGGTGGGTCTTTGATCCAACATTAGAGTCTATGGAATCATGATTAACATTTTTTTTGTTCGCATCATGAGTTTCCTTTACAACCTTTTCACCATTAGTAAGTATTTCTTGTAGAAAATTTGTCAAATCTGTCTTCAAATCTGCCATGTCTCTCTTCAAATCTGTCTTCGAATCATCCATCTTAGCTTCCATGCCCTTTATCTTAGATTCCACACCATTTATCTTAGCTTCTGTTAGCTTTTGTGAGCGTGACATTTGTTGCACTTGTTCTTGTAATTTTGATATATCATGTAGCATTTCTTCCTCTTCTTCATGAGTCATGCTAGAGCTTTCAGGTTCCTTACTAGGTGTTTGCATTTTCTTTCCTCAGGGCATCAATTACCGATAATAATGCTTTACTATGCCCTTTGAATTCCTTCAAACCAAGCTTACGCAAAAATTTAAAAAAAAAACTACACACCTTTTTTCACTTCGTAGAAGCCTGATATTGAATCTGATCTATCTCTGCAATTTCGGATCATCTAGTTCTGAAATTGTGACCTGTAGTAGCCTTCTGCGTCCTCTTTCCAATGCCACTAGTCTGATCCAAATTGGATTCTCCAAGGAAGAGTTATGAAAAATCTCCCATAGTGACCTGCTTATAGAATAGTTCAGTAGAGCCAACTTGTACGACGTGCCACCAATCACTGTTTCAATCTTTGGCTCTGAAACTACATATACAAGAAACTACATTCCGTCCTCTTTCTGTACCTTCTTACGAAATTTCAATCCAATGCTCAAAAAGAAAGTTATTATGAGTTTCCCCAGGTCACCTGTTTGGAATGTAATTCAGGAGTCTGCAAGAAGACCAACTTCCTCAGATCATATCTCTGCAAATATAGCGCGAAAAGTTCTGAAATTCGGACCCGAGATTCAACGCGATGTCTTCTCAAATGGGTTTTTTTTGCTTCTGAAACGTCGCAGAAAAAAAAGTTATAGCGAAAATGCCATGATGACCTGTTGGGAGCAGCGAAACCCTAGAATCCAAGGCTCTAATACCAAATGTTATGAAACCAGCTCAAGAAAAGATAGAAAAGATAGATCAACGCCTTAGAATTCAGCCTCTTCGAGGGGGCAACCTCCTTTACATTATATAAATGAACAATTCTTGGATGATACAAATGACAAAACCTCCTTTCTATATATAAGAGTCTAAGGAGTCACAATATAACCCAGCCGACCTAACAATAATAATATAAAGCCACAAAAATAACAATAGAGGGATTCTATGGGGCACAGTAATAACAATATGGGGGCAAAAGGGGCACAACAATATTAATAAGGGTTATAACTACAATAGTAATGGGGTAATCACTAGTATTATAGCGACCCAACATTGTCCCTATCTAGATGAAGCCAAAAAGGTGTTGGATAACCATCCTGCTTCACCGCAACAATTTCCATCTTGTTACAAGAGACTCTCCTTTTCATCATGCTGGGGGCATCTAAACCAATTCAAGCATAGTTTTTCATTTTAAGCTTGTGCAAAAATGAAATTGAATCCAAGCATAGTTTTTTTTTTCGTTTCAAGCTTGTATAAACATGAAACTGAATCCAAGAATAGTTCCCTATCGTTCAAGCTTGTCTAAAAATGAACCCATTTCCATTTTTAACCCTTGTGATTTCCATTCTATTAGCCTTTTTCGTCAGATGAGCCTTGGTTGTTTTCATCCCATCGCCACCATCCCTTTGGCCGATCATACGCTTTCACTTGGTTGTTTTACCTATTTTGAGGAATAATTGCAATGAGTGGTCATATTAGCCATCCTCTTCACATCAATAAACATGTTTTGAGAAGTTCCAACATCGCTAGAACCAGTTGCTATCCTAGACACCACTAGTTCCTCAAATTTGAGTCCTCTTTAAGCTCTTTTCAGACTCCAAATATGAAAAGATTGTCGAGCACTTGTCGTTTCTAGCTCGTTAACGGATTAGAATCGATATCTACTCAGTGTAGTTTTACCCCTTCTTCGGGCTTAGATAGATTAACTACGAAAAAGGTACTCGTTGATCAAACATGATCAATAGATTCTCTCTTGTATTATTTTATGCTTTTTCGGACTTGAGAGACAAATTTACGAAAAAGAACATGTGGAGTTTTCTTTTAGTCCCTTTTCAGACTCTCTAAATGTGAAAATGACCGAGTTATCTTTGTCGTTAAACTCGCTAAAAACATTAAAATAGTGACAAACTTGTCCATCTAAACAAGACCAAGTTTCACCTTCGCTAGACTCATTAAAACATCAAATAGCGATGGATTCACCCGAAGGGTGGAATTATACAAGAAGCATATGTTATCCTCGTCGAGCTTGATAAAAATAAAGAGGTACTTGTCAGAAATGACTAGAGAAAATGGGAAAAAGCCGAGAACACTTTATGGTAGCAAGTCGCTCCTGAACATGACACTTTCACCTCATCACCGTGACGATGTGGGTCGGGTCATTCAGCCTGACGGTTATCATAACATTGGTCTATCATACCATCCATCACTTTGTTTTGGGTCAATGCTACCAATTCATTTCAGTGTCGCCAATATGTTCAAGAGAAGTCATTCAGTTCAAAACTTCATCATTTACAATACAGTAAACCTTCATTTTCATGCCTGCCATTCCTGAACCTTGTGTCGTTAGTTGATGTTTCATCTCTAAAATCATTTACTTCGTTTCGTGTCATTAATGTGGGATACATCAAGGCCCTCCTGCGATGATTCGCTTCTTGTCGACATCAGCACATCATCCAAGAAGTTGACTTAGAAACACCCCTTCAGTACCTTGAGGCTTGCATACATCAATGGCAGGTTTTTCACTTCCGGCAATAGGTTGACATCACTGGCCTTCAACCAAAAGACTTCGTATGGTGTTCGACATCAAATCATTTATTCACACCTTGTACTGCAGTACCTTGAGGGTCATTATCATTATCAGTGATTCCTCTCGCGTCTGTTAACGGCTTACATCATTGGCTGGTAATCAGACGATGTCTCTCCATGTTCGACCTCAGATCATCTATTCACATGGTTAGACTTGTACATCGAGTGAAGATTGAACGAGATTGAAGACCCCAGATCTAGTTTCATCCATCCGGGCTGCGATATATTTTCAGGAGTACTATATCAAATGTAAAAATGGCCTTACATTCATGGTCATCCATTCATGGGTCTATATCTGTAGACAACTATATTTGTACATGTAATGAAAGTTTATAAGCTGAGCATGGGTATGCCTTCCCTCAGCTAGTTCGTGAGAAAAAATCAAATTATCATGATATTTGTATTGTAAATGATGCAGATCACCTTCCACTTTGAAACCTCACTCGACATGTTTGTTTTCGACTTCATGCTTTAGGGGGCAACTGTTACAGGTCAATTTGGGCACATCAAACCCTTCCAGATCCGTATTATTAGGGTCCATCAATCCCTAATTCAGTTGTTTTCATTCCCTAATGAGGTCAACCTACATCATGCTTGCCTCCCAAGAGTTTCCATGACACCATTCATCCAAAAAGTGTCCATAAGGAGATCAGCGCAGGAAGCCTTCTATTAGGTTGCATTGCAATGCAGGAACTACACTAACTGGGAGCGTTGCAGCGCACTTAGCCTTTGTTTCACCTGCGCTGAGAAGGTTTCAACTATTTTTTTAAATGAATCCATTGGATTCCTCATCCAATGGATAATTCTGGAAGTTTCCAAGTTGGTTGAGCTCGCATTTGGATGAGGAAGAGGATGAATGAACCATAATCCATTATCCCTTCATGGAACCACCTCCCAAATTTGGCAGAGCATTTATGAGGGCCATTAATGGCTTAACCTCCTCCATTCATCTATAAATTGATCAAGAATTCAAAGGCTGGTCTAAGTTGGAATTTCTTGAGCTAAGGAGATGTTGTTTGAATGAGATTAGTAAGAGTATTGTAATGATGTCGAATTGTTGCTTCATGAGGAGGGAAGGGATCGAAACTGGAATGAGGACACTGAATTGAGCATGAACATTCATGGTTGTAATCTTTCCTTTTATCAATAAAGAATTCAAAGTTTTTTCCATTCATGTTCTTATATGATGTATATCGTATTCTGGATTCTATGATATGTTTGATTAACAGATCTTTATTGTATGCTTTGATGGGTTTCTGTCTTGGCTTGTGTGCAGGTACTTTCCAAGCGAGTTAAGTACGGAAAGGAGCGACGGAATTGGTCAAGGGAGAGAGGGAGCGAGCGAAAGCTACAGGTTGGTTTCCCTTCTTACCTCTCTTATCTGTTGATCAAAGAAAAGGTAGCGAATTACTTTGACTGTTGTTTCTAGACTAGCTACTAAGTCTAGAGGGTTAGGCGTTTGATAAAACACTAAATTTTCCCAAAACACTAGCCTCCATTATAGGCTTGTAGGATTTTTTTATTCAAAGTCAACATCTATTTTGTCATGTCAAAAGCTTCCTCCATCAAGTCACCTTGCAAGTCAGCCTCCAAACTAATATTCTACAAGCTAGCCTCAAAAATTGCTCATGTCGGTTCATTTTACATTTGGAAACAACTATAAATATACATGTAAACTCGAAGAAGGAGAAAGGAGTTTGGTTGATTACAGAGAAGGATAATTCGGAGGTTGAAGGATTATATTGCATGCCGATACATTTAAGCTACCACAAAACCGAAGCATGATTAAGCTGCCACAGGACTGAAGCATGATTAAGTTGCCATAGGACCAAAGCATGATTGGGCTGCCACAGGACCAAAGCATGATTGGGCTGCCACGAGACTGAAGCTTGATTGGGCACAGGACCGAAGCATGATTGGACTGCCACAGGACCAAAAGTACACAAGACCGAAGTATGACATTGTTACAAGACTGAAAGTATGGCCGAAGCATAACATAATTACAAGACTGAACCATAGTACTGAAGTTTGTCAAGGGTTGTAGGATTGTGTTATTATATTGTTGTATGAACAAAGTAATGAGTACAGATTGAATAACGAAATACTGACTATAGAACTCTGAACTGAAGCATAGTGTGACAAGGTTGACTTGATGGATGGAAGAAGTCTTTTGTCTAGGTTATAAGGGTCTTGGTCGTCTCAATTTTGTTTTTGAATCTACTGAAGGAAGAGTTCTTGAGTAGGTTTTCCCCTACCTAGGGTTTTTTCCCTGGTTGTGTGCCTACATCTTGTGTCCTCCTCTGTTTATTGAATGGCATTAGTCTTGATGAGAAGAACAAGATAAATTGAAGGAAGAAGAATTGATAATGAAACATCACAAGATAATGTCATAAAAAGAGAAATCAATTAAATAAACACCCAAGTTACCACCCTAATGGATTTATCAGCAAATACCTCCCTAGTTAAGAGGGAGTGTTGAAATATGTAACTAGGTCCGGTCTTCATAATGACAAATGTAATCATGATTTTATGTATTTTATGTAAAGAGAAAAATAAATTTATTATTATTATTCTTGAGGTATGGGTTTCATGCTCAAGGGAAATTTATTTTTAGGTCAAGCCCCCATTGAGTGCTTCTAGGGATTTTCATTGAGTCTACAAGTCAGTTGAGTTATTGTCATGTATAGAAGACCCTTTTGGGCATGTTAGATATTGTAAAGAACTTTTATTTGAGTCAAAAAAAGAGTCAAGGACCCTCCACGACCTTGTTAAAGGGCTAGCAACAAGTCAGCCTACATAAAGGGACAAGTCAGCCTAAAGATAACAATTTGTACCGCACAAAATCCTATATTTAAGAAGGAACTTGACCTCATTTGGACACACACTCAAGCAAATTTGATTTCCTCGAGATAGAAGCTAGAAAACGACGAAAAAATAGAAGAGAAAGATCGAAGTTTTGGCCCTCTCTCTCTATCTTGTGTTAGGGTTTCTGCAGTTGTTGAGCAAGTCGAAATGTTGGAAAGTTGTTGGGTCAAAGTTCCAGAAGAAATTGTTGGGTCGAATTAGCAGAAGAAATTGTTGGGTCAAAGTTTTAGAAGAAATTGTTGGGTCGAAGTTCCAAAATAAATTGTTGGGTCGAAGTTCTAGAAGAAATTGTTGGGTCAAAGTTCCAGAAGAAACTATTGGGTTGAAATTGCAAAAGAAACTGTCAGGGTCAAAGTTTTTGAAGAAGTCATTGAAGTCGGAATTGCTAGAAATAAAGCTCATCAAGGAGAAACATTGACTTGGTCTTGGAGGGGTCTTGGTCAAGGGTCATAAGTCTTGGAATTCGTCAATAGAAGTTTTATAAGAAGAGAAGAGTTCTTGCAGGTTTTCCTCTCAAAAGGAGAGGTTTTGGCCCTGGTTGATCGCCTACATCTTGTGTCCTATTGTCTCATTAATTTTATTGTTTGGTAGTTGTTTGATGATAGAGAACACTAATAATAATCAAGTGAAAGAAGAAGTTAATAAAGTTTAGTAAAAATACATCACAAGAAGTTATCAAAGTAAGAGAAATCATCTAATCTACTTGCTCCATATTTCTCAACAATATGAACACTTGCAACTTGTTTCACTTACTTTTATTGTGCTCTTGACTTCTTATTGACCATCACTTAGCATTTTGGAGTTTGTCCCTTTGTTTGAGCATAGCACACTTGCGGGCAACAAGCACCCATTGTAAATCTGACCTACGCCCAGCTAAGAAGAAGCCTTCCTCTATAGTGCATAGCGCACTTATAGCCCAGAGTGAGGCATTCCTTGCCCACTGTAACCTTGGCATGCACCCTTGCTAAGCCTCCCTAACGCATTGCACACTTTTAGTCAGCAGTGTTTCGCTACCTTGCTCATTGCAACTGCAAACTGCGCCCAAGAGAAGGCTCTCTCTCACAAGTGCGCACTACATAGTTCTAAGCTTAAGACTTGATCCCCTTGTGCATTATAATCCCGACTTGCGTACCACTAGCCTTCTCTTCCTTGCCTTGGCATAGTGAGAACTTCTAGTGGCTAGTGAAGCCACCCTATCTCATCCTTATTAAGTTGGTGCTCCCAGCTTGCACAATTCCTCCTTAGTCACTATCTTTTGCATCGTTTACATGTGATAGCTAGGGAATTTACAAGAACTAATTTTGTTCGCCATGAGTGATCTTCCACTTGTCGGTGTTGCAGACACAAAACATGTTAGCCTTTCATCTTCTGCAGAGACAATGCCTCCCACAACTTGACAAGCTACATCAAAAGAAACTTCAGAAAATAGTATTGAGGAGGCAATGGAATGTTCCAAACCAATTGTTCCCATCTTATCAAAAACAAAATGTTTCATTGATAAATCTCTCATAGTCTCATCGAAGGATATAAAATATGCTTTCATACAAAAGGAATTCGTAAAAAACCTAGAAGACAGAGAAGTATACATAAACATTAAGAAGTCCATAATGCATAGAGTAGCATGCAGATTTCCAATACTATCCTATGCAAAAGTTAATGAATGGATCTTGCTAAATACGGACAGCAAGAATTTGGTTCTCATCAGTGAAAGTGGAAAGGATATTGCCACCTATCATCCACATGATTTACATTCCTATTATAAGATGGTAACTCCCATACAGTATTTGAATACACACAGTTATACGCAACTTGGGCTGACTTGAATACAAGGACATTATCAAACCATGGTGGCAAGAGCTTGCAAAGTTTTGCCAAAATCCTAGTGCAGTTTACAAAACCAAATCCTTGAGAAAAGTTTATCAATTTCTTATGGCGATGTGCAACAGATTACATGGGCGGAAGAACACAAAATATTTTGAAGAGAGATGGATTTATTCACTCAACCATGTTGTTTCTAGAGGTGGGATCTTCAACTAGGCTGACATCCTCTCTCACTAACTACAAATCAATGTACAACAAGCCAAGACCGTGTTAGAAGCCAAATAATCACTAGAATTCTATATGTCTTCTTATCTATTGGATGGAATTTGCACTCGTTATGCCTTCACAAGGATGAAAGGGAGTTGGACCCCTCAAGAGAAGTTGTTTGTCTATTTTCATTGCAGATTGTTGTCAGAAGTTAGTTTCAAGGAACAATATATGAGACTAGCCAAACACTTCTTTGCAATTTTATATCAGATGATTTTTAAGGTGGAACCTCCCTGCATGATCGGTCAGGTGAAGGACACACTCAATGAGATTGTGGATTGGTTCGCTTCACCACGAGGCACATACATCAGATTTTTGATTGCCAAATCACCCCTCACCTTATGCCAAGGTATGTGACCAACAAGGTGGTCATGTAGGAGGTTTCCTACCAATTGAACAATGGTTTGTCTGCACAGCTCCAAAGGAAAAAGAAGTCTCCTTGGCCCTCTTTTTTTTTACGGATTGGATTGTATGAGCTCAAGAGCCTTAAGGAAACTGAACTTGAGATTGAAGAACTTAAGCGCATTCATTTTGGAGTAATGAGATTTCATAGATATGACCCTAGAAATGTCTACAAACAACATTGTACCAAGATACATTACACCTTGTCGTATCTACCTATCACAATTCCAAAAGATGAGAAGATCAAGAAATGGTATAATGCATTAAGGAAGGATCGTCCAGGAGATGAGGTAGGGCCCTCCCATGTTTCACAAGTACCGGATACACAGATGGAAGAGATTCAATAGGAAGTGACTGCCTCAGCTACCACTGTATTATCAAAGAAGAGGACAAAGCATGATCTAGTAACAGAGGGCAGCAGAAAGTTCAAGGTGGAGCAGCAAATAAAGCTAAAGGAGGAATAAAAGAAAAGACAATCAGAACAAAAGTTGCATGAGGAAGAGCGCAAAAGAGAGGAAAAGCGCAAACAGAAGGAGTAACAAGAGAAGAAGAAGCAAGATGACTTGCTTAAGAAGAGAGGGGAATTGAAGAAGAGAAGTGGAAGAGCTGAAGAAGAAACAACAAAAAGAAATCTTAAAGAAGCAGAGAGCAGAGGAAGAAGAGCCACAAAAGTGGTTCCAAGAAGAGATGAAGAATGGACAGGAAGAGGAAGCTGCACATAAAATGGAGGAAAAACTAACGACTCGTGACATAGAGGCAGCTGGAAGAGGAGGTAGATATTGAACCAATTGCATGTGATCCCAACATTCAATCAAAATCTCCTCATTGGTGACCATATCCCATTCAGCGAAAATGGGAATTGTTCCTCCACTTGATGATAAGGTCAGGGATATATCCAACTTTACCTTCAACCAGTTGAAGAAGTGGATTGTACAGTAGAGGCGAAGTTACTATCCTAATGACCTTGTTCATCTTGTCACCACAGACACAGAAAGGGTTATAGCATCTAACACTAAGAAGAATCCTCGAGCGGTCATCACAACAAATGTGGCCTTTGCAAGAGCAGCACAGGATAATACATAGTATCTTTTGAGTAAGAATGAACAGTTGCGAAAGGAGTTGAGATCATCTTGTTGCATAAAACCAAAGGTTGGCTTCCACCAATATCAACACATCAGAATTGTTGTCTGCCATACTTGAAGAGTTGAAACCACTGGAGGATATTATGAAGCAGTTTTACAATGAGATGATCCTTTTACATGAGGTGATGGCACCCCCGCTTGAAATCTAGAAAAGATCTCAAGAAATCCTGAAGGTTATGAAGGTTGTAGGCACAATTGTGGATCTGATACAAGATTAGGGCATCAAGTATCTTAATATTCCTGAGTGGTTGGTCAAGAAGGACATATTAATAGCCGAGGTGGATAGAGCATATTTGAGGCTACACACTCAGAATTATAATGAGCTTGGCGAACATGTCACCAACACTATAGATGTCTACACTCAACTGCATAGCAATTTAGAGTCCCTGGCACGAAATCATAAAACATCTTTTGTGGGTCCACTTGGAGAAATAAGGGGTAAGAATGTCATCATGCAAGAGGTGAAAGAGTTCATTGAACAAATTAGGCAAGTAGAAAATTAAGAAAGCTTCAAGGTGACCAAGAGTACCATTTTACAGTATGTGACTGGGCCAACCAAAGTTCATATAAAGTTATTCATGTTGTGGAGTAGCATATAATCAAACTCTGAATACATGTTGTCTACTGCTTTGGAGGTGAAAATGCAGTACAATGCAGATCTACCGATAAGAGACAAAGTTATTGCAGTAGAGTTCAAAGCATGGCACCCTTACATTAGTAATGAGCTCCACTCTCAAGTTATTGATTTTTTTTCCTCCTACATGACGAGTTTGTCCTATTATAGTTTTGTCTTATATAGCCACCATTTTTAAATATAAACTGTCAGATGCATTGGAGGTGAAAATGTGGTACAATGCAGATCTACTAGCAAGAGTGTTGCAGTAGAGTTCAAAGCATGGCATTGTTACATTGCTAATGAGCTCAACTCTCAAGTTATTGATTTGTCTTTTCCTCCTACATGACAAGTTTTGTCCTATTATATTTTTTGTCTTATATAGCCACCATGTTTTAATGTAATTTGTCTTTTATGAAAATAAGAAATTCAAATGTAAAAAGAAGTCCAAGCGACACTTGTGGAATATGAAGAGTCACATAGAAGTCCATAGGTTGTAGAAGTCAAAGAGTCATGAAGAAGTTCAAAGGTCACTTTCATTTGTTATAAATAAGACCTCATAACTCAAACAAAGGGCTTGGACTTTTGGAGAATTGGCCTTGGCTTCTCTACTTATGCATAGGGGAGAAGATCATTCTTTGGAGAAGCAAGTGGTAGCTTCATCTTCCACTATTGGAGGTAGTGTTTCACCATTGTAACAATGTATTTGGATTTGTCATTTAATCATCAGAAGCTCTTAGAGTTGACATACTTTCATGCACGTATCGTGAATGTTGTAAGACTATTTTTTAGATGTTTGCAGTATATGTTTATGTTATGCATACTAAAAAGAATGAATTGTTTCATCAACTTTAGATATGAATCTTGTTGAATGTATGTTGTTATGTGTTTTCACAATCATTATTATCTTGTGAACTATTTTGTAGCCTAATTAATGATTATTATTATATTTCTTTTGGTGTGCCTCTCTTAGGATAGTACTACTACTTTCCTATAAGAAGCTTGCCTCTTATCTCCATTTTGTGAAAGCACCCTCTACGCTTTACAATTGGTGCCACACAAAGCTTACACACTTGCAGTCCCTAAAGTTATGTACATGACCTCTTATGTGTGTCTAGCAGCCAAGGCATACTCTAAGATCTCTTGCAATGGTGATCGGGCCTAATATCTGAATGGGGTTGTTATCCCAAACGATGTGAGGTCTAATTGAGACTTCATATCGAGGAACCCCCCTATATGTCAGCAGCATCCAACATCATCAACAAAACCTTAAAGGCTATTAGAACAAATCAAAAGCTTAAAAGATGAAAAGATCAAATGTCAAAATAAAAATGACTCAGAAAATGAAGAACTCTTACGTTGCAAAAATCACAATTGAAATCTACTCACTCAAATTAAGAAACTTAAAATGATAAGAAATCATTGGAGAACAAATAAGAGGAACTTATGACAAAATCAAAGTCTTCAGATGAAACAACCCGAGTTGAAAAGGGAACAAACATTGATCCACATAACATAATGATTTAGAGCAATTCCAGTCCAATTGAAGTGAAGACGTACCTAGAGGTTGCAGTTCAAGTGATAGAAATTTCAAGTGAAGATCTAGCGATTAGCCAAACAACTTCCATAAGTGAAGGAAATTAGATACCTAAAGTAAATCAGGAAATTGCCAAAAGCATGATAAGGAAAAATCAAGTCAGAAGAAACCCTTATCAACATCCTCATTATAAAAACAGAGACCTTAATCAGTCATCTTGTCAACATCATACAGAGAAGAAACAATAGACTTATGTTCTAAAAACCATTGATGGAAGTACTATACAGTCTTAATAATAAAAATTTATACGAAGTATACAATGACCACAAGATTCCACAGAAAATTGATTTAGGATGGTCAGATCCCTATCCGTTTTAACACTCAAAGGATCTTATCATCTTTTATCATCAAAGATGATAACTCAAAGAATTCCAAAAGATGTGAACTAATTACAAGACAAAGAAACAGATCATACGCCATATCAGAAATAAGCTTTGAGGACAAGGTTTTTCTAAAGATGAAGGCAATGTTACGAATTTAATATATAAAAATAATAATAATTAGTTATTAAAGAGACATGTCCCAAAGGACATGACTTCGTGAAGGGGCACCCTGCCTAATATATAAGCATTGGTGCTTATTTTTAACCAGTCATATTCATATATTCTACATTAATACACTTACACAATATATACTTTATTCCTAAAATGGATTCTTTTACTATCCCAAATATCTTGGACTATTTGACATGTGTCTACAAACTTTGTTTGCTATAGGATCCTTGCTTATTGGCTCTTCATCATGAGTCATTTTCTGGAATTAGACATTCCTCTTACATCTCTATAACTTAACAAACATATTGAATTGATTGTCAAAACTGGTTGATTTTAGTTCTATATTACCCTCTTATGTCTCAACACATTAAATCCCTAATGTTCTTTGCTTTATGATCATATCCAATTTAAATTGAACTTGTTCATTTTATTTTCAGTTAGTGATCATACTCTGCTCGGGATTTGACTTTCACACAAATTCAAACTGCGGCAATGGATATGCATGGCCCACAAAGATGTTTCATGCCAAATTAGATCATCCCTTCAACAACAAATCAAAACTAGACATAGCAAACAGAATTCTCTTCGATGTTAAGAATTCTTCGATGGTTTATTAAAAAGTTTTTGATCCATCATTTGAATAATAAAAAATTTCAGCAATCACACAATTAAGCCATGGAACTAAATATTAACCAAAGCAAAGGACATCACTTCTAACTTCCCCAACATGCAGCCTGTATTATATGCAAGAATCTAAAAGTAGTTTAGATTTCACAATTGAAAAATATGGATCATCTTCAACCTCAGGACCTTGCACAGGAATACAATATCATGTTTCTTTAAATTCCACAAGCATCATCCATTGCCTTCAACAACAAGGAAATGCCAAAATTGAAGGCTACATTGACACGTCAGAGGTCTCTTTACAGCTCGATCGACCCATTCCCCTTTGGGCTTACAGACTGAACATGCATAACAATATGGAACCCGTCTTACATCCGAGTCAATGCAAGATGTGAAATCTTATAGGTTTTCTTGCCTTTTATTCCTTTTCAATATACTTGTAGACTGGAGCATTATGTGCCACCAAAATAATTAAAGAATCTCAGATCGCTCTCTTTCTCATGTAAATTATAATATTTGGCAAGATCATTATTGAATTTATTTGCTACTTCGCTAATAGAATATGCAAAATTTGCAATACTTACGTATGTAGAATGACTAGTGCCTACATTTCCCTGCTAAAAGTTCAAATGGCACTAGACATGTCCAAAACTCGTTGTCATCTTCTTAAACCTAATTGATTTAACCATTGTCAATGCTTGTTTGAAAAAATGTACTTTTTAATCTCTTTGAGAATTAATTTTGCTTAGTATCTGATGAAAATATGCACTTGTCTACTCTCGGTAAAAACATATCTATGCTAGGCATTTTCCCCCTTTTCAAAAAATGAAGGTTTATATCCAACAAAATTTGCAAAGCAAATAACCCAAAGCGTCGATTGAGAAATTACTCACTGGGTTGTCCTGTAAGAAATTTCCAGAAAATTCCCGGATGCGGGTGATTAAGAGACGCAAGCAAGACACGCGCCATCACGTGGCCGGGTGTCACGACCTTAATGAATGGCGGTACCACGCGTTAGGAGATTTTAATGGAGTTGAGGGCGATGAAGTGAAGGCATTAATGCCTGTCTTCTCGGCTCGAGGGAGGCAGTTGGGAAACAGGGTGATGGAGGAGTTTAAGCTGGGGAGGATGGCACGTCCGCGGGAGTATGGTGAGTCTGGTAGGGAGACCCTCCTCTGCGCAAGCAGCAATGCGAATGCAGAGCCGAGGGGTGAGACTGTTGTTTGTGAGCACGCTGTTTGTGAGACTGCTCTCCATCGCTGGAGTGTGAACTGGTGCTATATGCTGAATTTCCTGTTGCTGATTCTTGTTGTTCGAGAGGTGAATTTGCTCCGTCATTTGGCTCGAGGGGCGGATTCAAGTAATTGGAACTGGTTCTGGAAGTGGGTTCTTGGAGCTGGTTCTCGAAGCTGGTTCTTGGAGCTAGTTCCTGGAGCTGGGGCGCGTTGCGGCAGTGGACTCTTGAGGCCGGAGTCAGAGCGTGGTGGTGGAATTCGCTCCTGTTACTGGGAGCTGCTCTGGCCCTGGTGAAAGCACAAAGTATTGAAATTGAAGGGAAATTAAGGATGCCGAGGGATAGGCCAAGAATGGGTAGCCGGAGGGGAGGAATTCAGGGCCGAGCGCCGCCGAGAGACGACCATTACTCCCCTTCTTCTTCCATAGAAGTCACCTCGCAGCCCCGATGGTTTCAGGACAGCAACGATGAAGTTGGAGGGCAGAAGGAAAGCAGCCCTATTGATGAAGATAGCCAGAGAGAGCTTCCCATGCTCAGGTATCGTCTCCCCTGTCCGCATGTCAATTCCTCTTTGATTGTAACAATTGCTGTGGAACCTGGTATCGAGCCTCAGTCGGATAGGCAGCGTTCCAGTAGAGACGACTCCCCTGTCGCTTGCCTTCCGGCTGGCGCAGAAATTGGTTGGGCCCAGCCCGAGCGCATTCCAGGGCCGGGTTGGTCGGTTCCTTGTCACGCGGGTGGGCTGAGACTGGAGCGCCCTGGCCCCAATTTGGACCCTGATGCTGGCCCCTCGGTGCGTGCGGCTACTCCTCTGCCTGGTCCGAGTAAGGGTTGGTCGACACCTCGTCATGAGGGTGAGCAGAGACTGGAGCGCCCTGGCCCCAATTTGGATCCTGAAGCTGGCCCCTCGGTGCGTGCGGCTACTCCTCTGTCTGGTCCGAGTAAGCCTGCCCGAAACGACAGTCCTCATAAGATCATTCAGCTCTCGGATTCGGAGAATACGCTCCACTTCGGATGCAGAATTGCAGAGGAGCTCCAGTCTACTGATGAAGAATGAAATTGTCATGGTAACTTCTGTTTTGTATGGGATTTTCAGGTGCAATTCGGTTATATTGTCAATGTGTCGGCTTTATTGTTCAAATGTCGCATGTAAATGTCCAAGTGTCAAGTGTCTTTGTCCAGTTGTTTGTGTCTTTGTCTGGGTCAGCAAAAGGCCCTGGTGTGTTTGTGTTCATCAAATGTTCAGTCCAGCTATGGTCAGTCTTTCAATGTTATGTAACAGTGTCAGCAGTGGTACAGCAACTTACCCAATTTTGAATACATTCAATTTGGGTGCTGTAAAATGGGCAAGGCAAGGGCGCATACGAAAATCTACTTAAGCCTTGCCCTTTGTACACTTTTTTGTATATTTGCTTTGTAAGATAATAGAATTAGTCAAATTCAGAAAAAATAAAAATAAAAAAAAAATAAAAAAATAAAATAAAAAAAAAAATTCCAGAAAATAAACAAAATTTCCTAAACAAGTATTTAGAACACACAGGAAAAGTAATTCTTATGAGAGGTTTTGAGAAAAGGCTAAAATACAAAACACTCAGAGGAAATGATTTCTTATTCTAATGTGTTTTAGATGAAGCCCTTAAATGTAGAACTGATCAAAAAAACCAATTCTCTTGAAGACCACATTCCTTACTCATGAACAATTCAAAATTGAGAGAAATAATGGTGAATCATGAAGAACCATTGTATGGAAGAGACACCAAAAGTGGTTTGAATATGTGGATGAATGAAATTCAAATTCGAAAACTGACTTTCAAACTGTAACAGCAGTAATAAACATTGCTTAAAACTTACAACCATAGCTGTCATGGACCTTACTAGTCTCAGAATTTGCAATTCGGGGCAGATAGATGCATCTATCTATGAAAAGACAAAAAAATGTAGACGTTGTCCCACCTGTAGCTAACATGCTCCATGTCAAAATCTTCCTTTTATCACTAGCAATATGACCTGTATTTTTCAATAGAATCACAGAATAGAGGATTTGAGCATATGAGAAGAAGTATGCTACAAGAAGGGAATTTGGTACAAATCCATAAACATTGATGCCAAAATATTTAGTTTGTTTTCATTCATATCAACGTCAATTGCATGTACTTTTCTCATTTCATGTGATGAGCTTTTGTATTGCAACAAGAATGTTGCAACTCCCAAAGCTACCAACTTTAATTATCAACCCGGGGTTCATACAAACTTAAGAGGTATCGGCTTTATATGTGCACAATACAATGTGTCATTCCTTCGTTGTCATAATGTGATGGAGTGAATGTAATAAAATCAGATCCTAACTAATTGCAGAAATGGAAATGCTCGAAATGGATAAAAAAATAATCCTAGGTAAGAACAACAAATTGTAATGAAATCAAATCTTAAATTAATTGAAGAAAATGAAATGCTCCAAATGGACACCTTGACATATTGCAAGAAAGAAAATACAAGGAAAGAAACATATTCTAATTGCATAAAGTAAAGATCATGAACTAAATGTCAGCCATTACATTTCAAAGAGTTTAGATCCATTAACAGAGTTTTTTGGATGTGACAATCAAAAAAATCATTATTGTATTATTCAATTCATAAATTTGTCCCTTAACCCAAATCATTGAGATGTTTTGCATGGGTAAAAAGGCAAGTCCTAAGTGGTGTTTATTCCCCTCAACCATTGATTTAGAGCCTAAAATCATGATTCAACCCTAAGGAACCAATCTTTTTGAGAAAATTTGGGCAAGCATATACACATTGAAAGATTACTATAACAAACTACAGGGTGTTACAGATTTACTACATGAAGTTATACATCGAATGACCAAGCAAATCAAATCCAAATTAGATGGAACAAATTTTGTTATTGACTAGGATGTATTAGGTCTTTATTCCAAGTGGAATCACTCAAAAAAACATGTGTTAACTCATGCTAAAAAATAACGGAAAATTACTAGTCTAAAATCTAGAAATTCGAGAACTATTGAGCTAGTAAATCTATCAAATACCTAACCTAATCAAGTGAAAACGCAATGGGGTAAAAATTTTTATTAAATAGAATGTTTTTGTGATCTAATGCAAGTGGAATCAACTTGATTGAAACCCGTTAGCATGTTCTAAAAAATAGCAGAAATTTAATGTTATGTGTCACAAGGGACTACCAGAAAATTAGATTTGGGAATAAGAAAATTAATCCAAGTAGTTCAATGATTATTATGACCTTCCAAATTTGTTTCAATGATGAAATGATGTTTGTGATCCTGCAAAAAATCTTACTTCAACCTTTTAACTCAATTCTACAAAAAGAAATCATCAATACTAAATGCAGAAATAGGAAAAAAACAAGAACAAAAAATGAATGTGAATAAAAAGTGAAAAGAAGAAAAGTAAATGATACAAAAGGGCTCTAAGGCTCCCGAGATGGCCAAACCCAAGGAAACTCGGAGACATATAAAGGAGACAAAAATTTAGAAGTTGAACATGGCACCAATCTTCATTATTTCCATCAATACAATTATATCCCTGCAAGAAATAAAAGTGGAGCTGCAAAAATACAAGTTCTCTCTACAAAAAGACTAAGAAAAATCAACCCCTAGAGGCAAATTCGATTTGGTACTTATACAAAATTATTATAAAGCGTCCCCGATGAAAAGAGGAAGCTTTCCCCACCAAAATCCCTCAAATAGTGGATCTGGTTCCCAATACTGAAAAATCTGCATTAAATGACAGGGAACACAATCCTAGATTCTTCTCAGTCATTGGAGCTCCAAAATATATGCAATAATTTCATAATATCTTCTTGATTTATTATTTAATATTGATCCTCCTGTAGTAGGGAACAAGTCCTTAAATTATCTCATCCTCCAAATGTTCATAATTTGTCCAATATTCTCACAATATTCCATAAAAATAAATAATATTAAGCACAAATATGCAATTATCCATAAACCTTCCTAATGAACATATTAAAGTTAAAAACACATTTACCTAATGCAAAAAAAAAGAGGTTTAAGGTGTTGAAGGATGGTCAGATGGACCTTAATTTATGTCTAATTTGAAGGCCCATCATCATGTATCCTTAATTCTATCATATGAAACTCCCAAGTCATCAATGATGCCATTGTAAAAGGAGAATTAATACAACAAGAATCTAGATGACGGTTCATCCATATAAGATCACCTTTTCTAC
This sequence comes from Pinus tabuliformis, assembly GCA_031772625.1. NCBI lineage: Eukaryota > Viridiplantae > Streptophyta > Pinopsida > Pinales > Pinaceae > Pinus > Pinus tabuliformis. The sequence goes on from CM062809.1 coordinate 1,114,922,518, forward strand.
GTGGCACATTATATTCACCAATGCATATTAGACCCTTGTCTTATAGCAGCATCTGAGGGAAGAGACTCAAGAACCCTGGCACTGGAATTTTTTGTGAAGAAAAATCAACTTGTTACTTTTGAACATTCAAAAATAGATATCACCACGGGAAAGATCTTACCATTTTTAGTTTTTCTTTAACATTGTGCATAGCTTATCATGCAACCAAAAATGTTAGTAAGAATCTAAAACCTGTTTAGTTTTCACAGTTGAAAAATGTGGATCATCTTCAACCTCGAGACCTTGCACAGGAACACAATATCATGTTTCTTTAATTTCCAAAAGCATCAGCCAATTGCCTTCAGCAACAAGAAAATGCCAAAATTGAAGGTTACATTGACATGTCAGAGGTCTTTTTACAGCTTGATTGATTCCATTTCCCCTTTGGGCTTACATATTACCTAAATGAGTGTTGACCCTGCACTAGAGTTCTTTGGGGATTCAAAACCATGACTGAACCTGTACAACAATTTGGAACCCATCTTACATCCGAATCAATGCAAGAGATGAAATCTGATGGGTTTTCTTGCCTTTTATCCCTTTTCAATCTACTTGTAGACTTGAATGGCTGAGTGGAGCACTATGTGCCACCAAAGTAATTGAATAATCTAAGTTTGCTCACTTTCTCATATAAATAATAATATTTGGCAATATCATTATTGAATTTCTTTGCTACTTCACTAATAGAAATTGCAAAATTTGCAATATTGTAAGTATGTAGAATGACTGGTGCCTAATTCCCCTGCTAAAAGTTCAAATGACACTAGACATGTCCATAACTCATTGACATATTTTTAAACCTAGTTAATTTAACCACTGTCCATGCTTGTTTGAAAAAATGTACAAGCTATGTTTTTAAATCTCTCTTTGAAAATTAATTCTGCTTAGTATCAGACAAAAATATGCACACTTGTCCACTCTCAGGAAAAACATATTTATGCTAGGCATTTTCCCCCTTTTCAAAGAGGGTCTACATCCAACAAAATCTGCAGAGGAAATAACCCAAAGCGTCAATTGAGAAATTGCTCACTGGGTTGTCCTGTAAGAAATTGCCAGAAAATAAACAAATTTCCTAAATAAGTATTTAGAACATACGAGAAATAATTCTTACAAGAGGTTTTGAGAAAAGGCTTAAATAAAAATCACTCGGGGGAAATGATTTCTTATTCTAATGTGTTTTAGATGGAGCCCTTAAATGCAGAACTGATCAAAAAAACCCACTCTCTTGAAGATCACATTCCTTGACTCGGGAACAATTCAAAATTGAGAGAAATAATGGTGAAATCATGAAGAACCATTGTATGGAAGAGACACAAAAATTGGTTCGAATATGTGGATGAATGAAATTCAAATTTGAAAACAGACTTTCAAACTGTAACAGCAATAATAAGCATTGCTTAAAGCTTACAACAATAGCTGCCATAGGTCTTACTGACTAGTCTCAGAATTTGCAAGTCAGGACAGATAGATGCATGTATCTATAAGAAGACATAAAATTTAGATGCTGTCCCACCTGTAGCTAACCCGCTCCATGTCAGAATCTTCCCTTTATCACTTGCAGTTAAGCCTGTATTTTTCAATAGGATCACAGAATAGAGGATTTGAGCATATGAGAACAAGTATGCTACAAAAAGAGAACTCAGTACAAATCCATAAACATTGATGCCAAAATATTTTGTTTGTTTTCGTGTATATCAACATCAATTTCATGTACTTTTCCCATTTCATGTATCCTTAATTATGTTATATGAAACTCCCTAGTCATCAATGATATCATTGTAAAAGGAGATTTAATAAAACGGGAATCTAGATGATGGTTCATTGGTACAAGAAGATCAATCTTTCTACATGGCACATCATATTCACCAATGCATATTAGACCCTTGTGTTAGAGAAAATTCTGAGGGAAGAGTCTCAAGAACCCTGGCACTGGAATTTTCTGTGAAGAAAAATCAACTTACTGCCTTTGAACATTCAAAAATAGATATCACCACCAGGAAGATCTTACCATTTTTAGTTTTTCTTTAACATTGTGCATGGCTTATCATGCAACCAAAAGTGTTAGCATGATAGTTATAAAGTTCACCCTCGCTATCAGCACGCTCTCAATAGCAAGAGAGTTCATGCATAAAGAGCGATCTGTACATAAGTTATTAATCAGACAAACTAAGCAACCATCGAATGTCTTTGTACACATTTAGCTACTAAAAATAATAACCTCTATCAGGGAATGTAATTAGGTCTATTTGCTAGTTTAACTTGCTGACTCTTAGAGTGTTCATTTATAGCTTACAACCTTAGAGCTTAGATACACTAAGCACGCTGAGTACTTAACACCAAATCCATATAAAACCTCTACAGACGTGCATAAAGGATGAATTGATATCTTGGATATATTTGCAAGCTCACCCAATGCTATTCCCGATTCTCAGTGCATTTATTTTCAATGTTTGAACAAAAGTAATGCAAGTTGTTCATCAGAAATTTTTTCTTCCTTGTATAGCTTATGTGCATCTGCCATTCTTGCTGCCAGTTGATGTTTACACTGCCAGTCCAAAAATAATAAATATTATAGGAAGATGCAAAGTAAGATGCGCAGATAAGTAAAACATGAGGTAGCATTATTCACTAGGAGGAGGGAAGGTAGGAAGTATCATTAATATGGAACAGAATCCTGTCACAAGGATATGCTACTGTTAGTCACTTGTAATAACAGACATCAAGTGGATGATAACCCAATGTTATCAGAACAGGACCAGTCATCAAACTGGTCGACCCCAAAAATGTGAACCAGACCAGAGCTGGAAAAAAACTAGTTGACTAAAAATACATAAAATATTCAAATTAATAAGAAAAAAATGCATATATATCCATGTGCATCCATATGAACCAAAACCATTTATACACAACAATGCAAAGCTTCTCATTAATATAGCAGATAAGAGTGCACATCACAGAAATAGCACTTAGTGCAATACATCTTCAAACTAAAATACATCAACAAACAAGCTCTAAATAGCCTCTAGAATCCAAAAGTAAGCATAGTACTACTACTGACTATCATCAGAATTAGAATCATCTTAATTCTCATCCTCCTGATCCTTGGGGTCAGAATGAGTGGACTCTACAATGGGATTCTAGCTTGATTTCCCCAGCCCTGAAGATAGTCATAACTCTCCCTGTGGAAGGGATTAAATTTCAAATCTGTGGGTCACTGTATGTAACCCGGATTCGGTGAGAAAAGGCTGGTTCGGTACTGACCCAGCCTTTTCTGGTTTGGGGCCACCAATTGAACTGGTTTTGCCTCCCAACTGATCAGACTGGCTGATCCCACCACTTCCGGTCCGGTTCCGACAACATCGTAACAACCACAGCCCAAAAAAGGCCCATAAGGCATGATGCCAAAACTGCTAATGATGTTAGTACCATGGTGAGGGAAGATGCTATCAAATTAACCTGGGGACTTACACCCCAAAAGACATCTTCAGGATTGGTAAAGCTTTAGGGATGGATAATTACTGATAAAACAACTGTCTTCTAACTGTTATCCATGTGAGCAAGAAACTTACACAGAGTTGTTCACCTCTGTTCACTGTTTCATAGAAAAATGCATAGCATGTACAGTGGTGCTCCGCAAAACATAAGTACTGATCACTGTTTTTTGATTCTCCAGCAACCTGAATGTCACAAACAGATGAAAACAGCATCTCAAATGTTATTGTCAAAGAGAACACTGCAGTGAATTGCAAAATAGCTAGGTCACCTGGTAAACTGCACGGCCACTGGGTATGCCAACTATACGTTGTACACCACCCTGATCTAAAATTCGCATAGCCCGCTCGAAGTTCTTCCCATAAAGGAAGTGAAGGCTGTGGACATGAAATTATCAGGCTACAAAGAAAACAAAGTGAAACAATGCATTAAATTTGCCATCTACAAAGTACGCAAATTACCCAATAAGTTCTCTGCTGATGAGGAGAAACAGAGAGAAGATGCAAACAGCCTATGATAAAACCTGCTGGTTAGGTGATAATAAAGCAGCATCTACAATGCCTGATGGACAGACGTGCAGTCAATCTACTTCATTTTGCTATGCATTTTGAATCTATTCAGTTAATCAATACAATATATACATGACATAATGTCAAACGGATGTATTAAAATTAAGAATTATGATCTTCCAAGTTGTACAAGTTATGCATTCTTAATTTAAATTTGGTTAGGCAGAAAATTACTAACAGGCTTGCTATTGTGGTTCTATTGAAGCTGATTGCAACAAGAAGATATACGGAACAGAAGCCAAAACACAAAAACCAAATTGTGGAAAATTCCAAATACTGTGAAGAATGCCCAATGATATTTTTTCATCGTAAGGGGGCATTCTTATAGGTTTCGCTTAGGGACTTTGTTGCAATCTTGGGTTTCAACTTTCATGAGGTAGGTGACAGTGTGGGGCCCAATTGACTAACAGAATGTGCCAAAAGAGTGTTTTAGGGACCTCTGCATCCAAGAGTGCATGGACACTCCCTACATGTTAAGGAGCTTGTGCGCATTCCCAACAAGAGGGAGCCTGTACAATCTCCTAAGCATAGAAAACTTCCCAGAAACTGTTCCTCAGTTCCCAAAAATTCCTCTCAAAAGCTTCCAAAACACTCCTGAGTTCCTTCCTTTAAATCTGGAACATTTTGTTCCCATTCCAATGCTCCCAGAAATGCCAAAATGCCAGGAACGAGTTTCCAAAAGTCCAGGACCAGTTTGTTGGATATGTGTTCTATTCTTTGTAGTATTGGGGTGGTTTTTGGATCAATGTTGTTGGCCCATGTTTTCCAGCCAATGGCTCTTGGTCGATGGTTTTCGGCAATGTTTCTTTAGCTAATGATTTTTATTGGCAAATGGTTTTCTTCCATTGTAATCTAATTCCAGTCAAGGAATTGGGGTATCAGAGGTTGGAGAAAATCTATATACATTGTATTGTACATGGCATCAAATCCTTGGCCCAAGTTTGATTCACCAAGTTACATCGGAAGGGTGGTTTTGGACTGTTACCCACCACCTGTGGGCAATGTCACATGGTTCGGGTTCAGGTTCGAGTTCGACAATGATTAAGTTCGATTCGAATTTGAATTTTATTATAAGGTTCGAATGAGGTTCGCCATTAAATTCGAGTATGTATATATATATATATATATAATTTTCCTAAATTTAAAATATAACCCAATATAATATTTATACATTAAATTTTTAATGCTTATATTATATAATATAAATGAAATTGCCTCGTCCCCACACATATATATAAAACATAAAAAATTATTAAATTTAATATATAACTCATTATAATATTAAAATATTATGTTTAATATATATGAAACAATATATAACAAATTATTTATAAAATTATCTTTCTATAAGATATTAAATTTAAAAGCAATTAAATTAAGTTAAATTTAATAAATAATTTATTATAATATTAATATATTATTTTTTTAAAATATATAAAACAATATGTATCTACAACAAATTATAAAACTATACTGATGTGATTCAAATTAAAAAAAAAAACGTTAAAGCTTATTCCCTAACCTACCGAAGCGTCATTCCTCTGCGTAACCTATCAAAGTGTTATTCCTCTCTGTGCGAGTGCAACTCCATCGATGGTTTCTTAGCATATATTATATGTAAAATCGTTGGCTCTCAGACGCGTGATGGCCCTCATATAGCATACGGTTATCTTTGTGCACATTTTCATCGTGATGGTAAAATTTGAATATAAATTACCTTATGGAATGTCACAAAAACCATTGTCTGTGCGCTTAACGACCCTAACAAAGTTACCCTTCATCTACACGCTTGATGACTCAAATCGAGTTAGTGGGGCAACTTGAATATAAATAATCGATAGGAACTTCAAAATTAAAATATGGCAGACAACAGACCCAGTACCGTAAAATAACGCAAATGAAAAAGCGAACTTGAACCGAACATGATCGAACCTCATGCGAATTTGAAAATATTTTTGAGGTTCGCCGAATTTCGAACCTAAAGGTTCAAATTCGGCGAACCCTGTGACATAGCCTATGGGTGACACCCATAGGAGAAAACATTTCTCTTAGGTGGTCCTCAGTCGGCAGCTCCTTGCAGCCACCAGATAGCTCGATGTGCCACTATCTCCACCACCTAAGCCAATCATGTGGTCCCTCGCCCATCTGTTATGATCGTATGCTTGAAGTGGGCCTCTCGACCCCGAAGGTATTACTTTTCATTGTGTAGTTGGGTAATTTTGTTTACTTATCATGGACACTTTTGGGCATGGACTAGTGGGGGGATTCGGCAGAAAGAGTGGATTAGGTTTGTACTCTTGTCTCCTATGACTGATTTGGTGGTTAGCCTTGTATCCTAGTCCCGTGGGATCTCCTTTACTGGCCACTAGCTTTAGGGCTGGCACTACATGGGAAATCTCGATTTTGGTTGTGTGGTCCCACTTCCCAACACCATATACATCACTCCCTTCCACTCATTTTAACCCCATTCATCACTTTTCCCATCCGGGTCCACATGTGTCCACTGGGTCCACATAAGGTTAGCCTCCCCCTCCCCTTGTCCACACTTTGGGTCAGGCCTAGAACGATGCCTGGAGGTTGATGCAGCTAAAAAGAAAAGAAAAAGCATAATTTGGCCACTCTCAACAGGAAATGTACCACAAAATGCAAAAGATGGTTGGGACATACAAATTTAGCACGTGGACAAAAGCCAAACATGAGCTCTACCCCTTATTTATGGCCATCACCTTGGTTCCTATGGGCCATAGATGAGCCCCCTTAACATTAAGGAACCCATGATCGTCCCAATTCCTAGTGGGCAATGAAATGCCCTACCTTAAAAGGGGGTACCTACTGCTATATTTTATACATCATGCTCTCATCCCTTGGAGCCCCGAGCAGTTATGAAGAAAAATCAATCAAAGGAAAAAGGCATATGAAGAAGGGTGGAAAAACAAGGGCTAGGGTAACTCATGTAACACGATATGCTCCTTCCTACACTCATATACCCAAGTGTGGGCTTCCCCTATTATAGCTACCCTATACCATGGCATGTGGCTTGGAGCCTTCCCTTGATCCCCACTTCATTCCATCACTATATCACATGCCACCCACCACATGATGGATGTACCATGGACATGTCACCCCCTTTAAAGGCTGAAACCACCTAATAGGGTCTTTGGTTAACCCCCTTATTGAGTTGGGAGACACATGTACATGCCAAAGCCCACTATGGAAGGGCATGCCAGCATGAAGTTCCCCATTGATTCCATGATTTGTAAGCTCTTTTACTTGATTTCTCTAATGATTTGTTGCATTGGAGGGCAAGGGGACGCATTGGATCTTATGCAGGATTGCAGGTGGGCCTCCATTTGGGGTTCGATCTCCCTATACAGGGTCCAAGCCCTTCAGAGGGCCACATGGACACTTGTAGGGTGAGCGTTGAGAGTCATGGGACTCCACCATAGCAGAGAGTACTTCATGGATCCACAACACCATTCAGTGATTGCTCGTGTTCCACCTTTTTGGATGGGGATGGTGCACCTGGACCACCATGCCTAGCCGACTGCAAACTTGTACCACACACTTGGAAGAGGTTCCAAGGTCCAGATGAGGATGTGCCTCACTGCGGGAGACAAAGGGAGGGTTTATGTCATCATCGTAGCCCTTACAGATGGTATACAGGCATTATCGATCCACTTGGAGACCCATGAGGACATCATATTGCCCCCACACCCACTTGGGGCACCACATATGACTTGCTTGGATATCAAGGGGCCAAACCCTTGTCCACTATGATGTTCATTCTCTCACCATGGCACACTTTGGACTTCAACAGGTCTTCTCAATGGCCCAACGACTCATTATGTTGATTATTTTGCCCTCTTGAGAGGCTTATTCTTATGTTATTATCTTGTTGGGCTTGTCACCAAGCAATGTTATTATTACACATTATTTTATTATTTGGGGCTAAATAAGCCAAATTAGGCTATTCGAATCCCCTATTGGATTGTATAAATAGATGAGAGGATGATTCATTTCTCTCATTGTCACTTGGATTCGATTAGTACCTCTTGAGAGATTTTCGCACTTTTTGTTGGGATAACTTTTTGGAGCTTTCTTAATGCACTATGATGTTTGGATTTTCGCTATTGCCTTTGGAGCTTCTTTCTAATGCGAAATTGATGAATGGATATACTCTCTCTCTCATATAAGTCGAATTTTTGATGTTATTCTTGTTATCTTACTTGTCAAATGCATGTATCTTGTTATCATTGTTCTTGTATGGGTTAATGTAATGTGAAATTCTTCTGGACCTTAAATAAGCGATTAAATGCATGTGTTGATCTATGAGGTATTGGGTGAATGTTCCTAGGTTGAAGACCTCGAAAATTTCTCTTTCGCAAATTTGAAGAATAAATTCCTATTGAGCTAGTTGTTGCCCTTAGAGAGGCTAGTGAAGACCAATTAGGGCTCCTTAAATCATGAAAATTCTTGATCTTTGTGTATCTTGACTCCATTAAGCCCAAGCAATAAGGCATTGATCCTCATATCCCTTTGGTGGTCAAATTTACCTCTCTTTTCTTCACTTTTCCAAATTCTAGGCCTTGTGAAAATTCCTACTATTGAAGGAACCCCTACTGCAGCAAATCTAAATCTACTTCACCTACTTGATTTTCAATTTACATTCATCAAGTTATTCTTCTAAATACTGAAGCAAATTACCTCTGCAACCTACACTAATTAAATATTTGATCTCATGAAACAGAAAACAGAGCAAAGAACAAGATACATAGGACACACTTATTTTTGGACACAATAGTCCCCAGAAAAACCCAATGCGGGAAAACCGGTGCAGCAGTTCTAAAGGTTTATTATTATGCAGGAGAAATATCTGAATACAAATCTAGGATGTTCATCTAGCAATCCTTTACAGAGAAAATACTGGCGGAAAATCTGAGTGAGTTTTACCTCACTTCACCCAGCAAAATTCCGGCTGATCCAGCACAAGACTGGCTAACCCCGATTATTTCTGTGTTGGCTCTCCGTCAACCCTGTATCACCTTCTTTGCCCTCTACGTCAGCTCTCCCAGTTGTTCCAGCAATTCCAGCAGCTCTGGCAATTCTGGATTCTGCGTGACAAGCAGCTTTTCTACGTCAACTCTCCCGACTATTGCGTTGCCTCTGTGTCGACTCTCCCGACAGTTTCGGTTGTTCCGGCAGTTCTAGATTCTATGTGACAGGCAACTTTTCTGCGTCAGCTCTCCTAGCCACTACGCTACCTCTCTGCAAGCTCTCCCCGCCTCTCTGTCAGTATTCTCTAGAAAGTCTTTCTCTCGGATTCTCACTGTCCTTCTGCTATAGAATGATCACTAAGTTCAAATTTCTCAACTTCCTAGCCCCAAAAATCGAACTCTAGATCAATTCTCTCCCTCTATGTTTTTCCAAATGAACCCCAAGCCTCCATTTTATACTTTTCTTATTGAGTCTTCAACAGCCGAGATTAAGTCTCTAATCAACGACTAAGATTAAAACATGACTTGATCCGCCTTCTAGATCATTCTCACCCATATTTTGATTAATACTCATTAATATTTTAGTTTCCCTAAGTTTAGACTTAGGGACCCCATTAAAAATATTAATTATTTTAATAAAATACAATCCGGGTGGAATTTCACCAAACATTTATGGGTTCTTTAGAACTCATGTGCCTTAGCCTCTCCACCAATTTTCAAGGCTAGAGCACTTCTGATGCTACCAAAAACTAACAGGCCTCACAATAGAGGATCACCTAGGGCATCAAGTGAAATCCATTCTAGCCATTTTGAACCCTTGAATTTTAGTCCACTACTGCATTGGGGTTTTCTCAATAGGTCCTCCAAATTTGAGGAAAATCTGAGGGTGGAATCCCGAGATATTGCAAGCCCTAGCAGTAAGACCATTTCTTTCCCTAGGTTGATTTTGGGTTAGTGTCCTTGTTAATTTTAGGATAACAATGGTATGTTCTATTCTTAGAGCAATTTTACTTCAATTTTCTTTATTAGCCCAATATTATCCATTATAGGAAACACATCAACATGATAGTAAAATGCAGATAGAACATAAACAATAACAGTGGAAGACAAGCCAACACAAGAGGACACAAGATATGGTACCAGCCAAGGAGAAACCCCAATATGGGGAACCCTTGATCAATTCTTCTTATAATTCTTCAAAAATTCAACACAGAGAGAGAGAGTACAATTTACAATATTCACTTGCCCAAACTGATCAATCAAAACAGCAGAAATAGAAAGCCCTAACCAGAAAGTCAACGTTGGTCAACAGGGCTAAAATTGACCTCCAAAATAGCTCGCTCAACCTTGGTCAACTCGGCCCCCAACAACAAGATAATGCAGCCCAAAATAGTCCGAAAATAACTAGTCAAATCTGGTCAATAAAAGTCGACGCAACAACTTGAATTAGGGCAATCCACATTGGTCAACACAAGGGTCAAACTGATCCTTGATTTTCCTAAGATCCCGGAACGATATTGCGCGCTCTGCTCTGAACCGCGGAGCCGAGTTTAGGTCTGCCGCCACCACAGCTCTTGGACGCAGCCATGAGCGGACCAGGGGGTGGGGAGTCCGCTCCCACCCCGCCATTATCCTCTGAAAATGCATTTCGAAGACTGTTAACGCAGAAAGGGAAGAAGCAACAGATCTCCGAGGTGCCGAAATTCATAAAAAAGCTTGAGGAAATACCAGAGATAGCACTTCCAGAGGAACAACCGATTAAAATTGCTCTTGCACTGTCTGACAAAGGCCTAGTAGGGCAGTTTATGGGCCGATGGTCGTCCATTAAAACCACGAACGATTGGATTCAGCGAAACTGGAGACCCCAGCTGAAAAATAACGTGATTTGTTATGCTGTAGGACGAGGCTATTTCATTTTTGAATTTACCACCAAAGAAGATCGCGACCTGGTGTTCAGAAACGGGTCGTATTTTATGGGAAATCAGGGACTGTATCTCAACAAATGGAGTCCTGACTTTGACCCATCCGTCGATGTCCCCAAGGAGGCATCGGTCTGGGTTCGCTTACCTAACCTCCCGTTACACTGTTGGAGCTATCAATCTCTGCAGAAGATTGGTAATGGGTTGGGTCGATTCATTGACAAAGCTGATCACAAGGGCCAATATACATGTGCTAGAATCTGCGTGGAAGTCGATTTGGAAGCCGGGCTACCAGAAGCGATCAAACTCAAAGTTGGAGAATGGCAGCACTACCATTGACCTCCAAAATAGCTCGCTCAACCTTGGTCAACTCGGCCCCCAACAACAAGATAATGCAGCCCAAAATAGTCCGAAAATAACTAGTCAAATCTGGTCAATAAAAGTCGACGCAACAACTTGAATTAGGGCAATCCACATTGGTCAACACAAGGGTCAAACTGATCCTTGATTTTCCTGAGATCCCGGAATGATATTGCGCGCTCTGCTCTGAACCGCGGAGCCGAGTTTAGGTCTGCCGCCGCCACAGCTCTTGGACGCAGCCATGAGCGAACCAGGGGGTGGGGAGTCCGCTCCCACCCCGCCATTATCCTCTGAAGATGCATTTCGAAGACTGTTAACGCAGAAAGGGAAGAAGCAACAGATCTCCGAGGTGCCGAAATTCATAAAAAAGCTTGAGGAAATACCAGAGATAGCACTTCCAGAGGAACAATCGATTAAAATTGCTCTTGCGCTGTCTGACAGAGGCCTGGTAGGGCAGTTTATGGGCCGATGGTCGTCCACTAAAACCATGGACGATTGGATTCAGCGAAACTGGAGACCCCAGCTGAAAAATAACGTGATTTGTTATGCTGTAGGACGAGGCTATTTCATTTTTGAATTTACCACCAAAGAAGATCGCGACCTGGTGTTCAGAAACGGGCCGTATTTTATGGGAAATCAGGGACTGTATCTCAACAAATGGAGTCCTGACTTTGACCCATCCGTCGATGTCCCCAAGGAGGCATCGGTCTGGGTTCGCTTACCTAACCTCCCGTTACACTATTGGAGCTATCAATCTCTGCAGAAGATTGGTAATGGGTTGGGTCGATTCATTGACAAAGCTGATCACAAGGGCCAATATACATGTGCTAGAATCTGTGTGGAAGTCGATTTGGAAGCCGGGCTACCAGAAGCAATCAAACTCAAAGTTGGAGAATGGCAGCACTACCAGAAGCTGGACTACGAGCAGTTGCCTTTCAAATTCCGAACCTGTCATGAGCACGGACACTTCCAGAGAAACTGCCCAAAAGCCCCAACAGGGAACACGGTTGAAGAAGAAGGATGGAAAGAAATCAGAAAGGGAAAGGTTGTTCCAAAGCCTCCGGGACAGAACAACTCCGCTCCAATGGGAAAGCCTCATTTTAACCCAAAAGCCGTTGCTGCTTCTAAAGATGGACCCTCCTCTGGAGAAAAGGTGGATGACCAGGAGACCCAAGAGGAAACAGGAAATAAGGAGAAACAAGGGAAAGTAAATGAAGTTGAACCAACAGTCCCTCCACCTGTGGATTGTCAGAGGGGAAATGAAGGCAACGAAGAACACATTAGTCTAGCCTCAGACTCTGAGGGAGAATCAGAAGAGAGAGATTCTGAAACTGACAACTCGCTAGTCACCCCAATCAAGACGACTAGAGGGCGGAAATCCAAGAAGAAACAGAGAGAGGAAAAAACTTACATAGATGTCCTCCAAGGTTCCCAAAAAACTCTCAAAGCAATGATGAATACCAGATCTGGGCGCAAGAGTAACAAGGCTCCAATAGGAGCCTCATCTCCCCAAAATAGTAAATAATGAAATACGTCTCCTGGAACTGCAGAGGTTTAGGTAGCAGGTCGAAAGAGGAAGCCCTGAAAGATATAGTGAGAATATACTCGCCTGAAATCCTCCTCATCCAGGAGACAAAGTTGGAGGATTTTCCTCTCCTCCAATCCAGTAAAGTTTTTTGGAAAAAAGGCCATGGAAGAGCGGTTAGTGCAAGAGGCGCCTCTGGTGGAATAGCCACCTTTTGGAACAGCGCCATATATGACTTCATTCAAGAAAAAAGCAGCCCTCACTGGCTCTTCATTCAGCTTCTCCACAAGGATTCTGGTCAGCAAGTAAGTATGTTTAATGTTTATGCTCCTGTATTGCCAAGCGAGAAAAAAATTTGTTGGAACTCGCTTCATTCATTTCTTTTAGAGCAAAACCCCGGGAATATCATCATTGCAGGTGACCTGAATGTCACCCTTGCTCTTGATGAGAAAAAGGGAGGCTCCATCATCAGGGATCCGGCCAGAGAATGGGTTGAAGATATAATGTTGGGCTGGGACCTGGAGGACATTAAACCTTCTTCAGGTAAATTCACCTGGTCCAACAAAAGAATAGCCCCCAACCACATTGCTGCCCGGTTGGATAGATTCCTTGTCCACTCTTCTTTCCTAACTTGCGGTCTTATGGCAACCTCTAAAATTATTCCAAATCTCACCTCTGATCATAAGCCCATTCTTCTCGAGCTTTCCCTGGATAGCAATCTAGGCCCCATTCCATTTCGGTTTAGCCCTCTTTGGATCCAGCAAGAAGGCTTTCAAGAGATGGTCTCTGAATCTTGGAATAGGCCCGTCCATGGTTCTCCATTCTTTGTGTGGGAAGAGAAAATTAGGGTTCTAAAAAGAAACCTTAAAGATTGGGCTAAAAGACTGCAATCCCCCACAGCTAAAAGAAAAGAAACTCTAAACAGGCTCGCTGCTCATCAGTTAGATATGGAGCATAGTCCTGTTTCTCAAAGCTTGCTCCTAAAAGAAGTCGAGCTTCAAAAAGAGGTTCATAGATCTAGCAGGGAGGAGGAAGAATTTTGGCGACAGAAGTCTAGGAATCTTTGGTTGCAGTCCGGAGATAAGAACACCAGCTTCTTTCATAAGCAAGCCGAAGCCCGAAAGAATTTCAAATCAGTCTCAGAGATTCATTACCAAAATACTGTGATTAAGGATTTCGAAGGCATTAAGAGAGCTGCATATTCCTTCTATCAAGATCTTTATTCGGCTCCTGAAGAACCAGCTATTGATCCCCATTCCTATCCGATCGATTTAATTCCCAAATGCGTCCAGGATTCGGACAATGCCATGCTGACTGCTCCGGTTAGTATGGAAGAACTAAAGGATGTTCTGAACAGCATGGAGCCTGATAAAACCCCAGGCCCAGATGGGTTCTCAGTCAGGTTTCTTTTGACTTGCTGGTCAACAATTAAAAAAGACCTATTGAGAATGGTCAGAAAATCCCAGAATTGTGCAAAGCTGGGCGGTGGCATCAACTCAGCCTTTCTCGCCTTGATCCCAAAAGAGAAAGGCGCCTCAGACTTCAGCAGATTTAGGCCAATATCCTTGTGCAATTCCAGTTATAAGTTGGTCTCCAAAATAATAGCCAACAGGCTTAAAAACATTTTGCCAGACATCATCCCTGAAAATCAAGGCGGATTCATAAAAGGAAGAAAGATATTGGACAACATTGTGCTGGTCCAAGAAGCAGTTCACTCTAGTTGCCAAAGAAAAGAGAAAGGTATGGTGATTAAGCTCGATCTGGCTAACGCATTTGATAGGGTGAGACATGACTTTTTGTTCGTTGTGATGAAGAAGCTAGGCTTCTCAACAGTCTTCATAAACTGGGTGAAAGCCTGTATTGCCTCACCATGGATCGCGCCTTTGGTCAATGGTCGTTCTACTGACTTCTTCCAAGCTTCTAGGGGCCTGAGACAAGGATGTCCTTTGTCTCCGCTTCTTTATGCTGTCCAGGCCTCGGTGCTTAGCTTCCAACTAGATCATAACCAGCAAAATCAAACTCTGCCTGGCCTCAGAACTACTCACAAGGTGAAGGACATTAATCATGCCCAGTTCGCCGACGACACCTTGCTGCTCGGAGGAGCCAACATAATCTCTGCCAGACATTTCAAGAGGGAGCTGGACATTTACAGGTTGATCTCAGGCAGCAAAATCAATTATCGAAAATGCTCTATCTATGGCTGGAACTGCTCGATCAAAGAGCTGTCTGATATTGCAAGACTTTTAGTAATGGATGGAATTCGAAACTGGGAGTCATTTAAATACCTTGGGATCCCAATCTTCAAATCTAAGCCTAAAGTTGCTCACTGGCTGCCTCTGCTCAATAAGATAAAGAACAGAATCCAAGCTTGGGGTGCCTCTTGGCTGAATAATGCAGGGAAAGTCACCCTTATGAAATCGGTCCTAATAAGTATGCCCCTATTCCAAAACTCTATTCTCCTTGCCCCCAAAACCTTTCTCAGCAAATTGGACAGCCTGTTGAGAAGATTTCTATGGGAAGGTGGGAATAACAATGATAGAAGGATCCATTTAGTGAACTGGGAAACTCTCAAGAGACCATTTCTGGAAGGAGGCCTCCATCTGCGTAACTTGGCTGCCCAAAATCTTGCTTTGGGATCCAAGATTTTGTGGAATCTAGTCTCTGGAAATACTAGCTGGAGTAAAAGACTCATTCGGAAGAAATACTTCCAAGGGCAGCGCTTGAGATGCCTGGATAAGCCTCCAAGAATTCTGAAAGGATCTCCGATCTTCAACCTTTGTAATGCTGCTAGGGAGCAATTCAGCCATCACCTTTATTGGATCCCTGGTAATGGAAGGAAAATCAAAATCTGGGAGGATTCGATCTTGGGTGATCAACCAATGAACCAGGTGGAAGGTCTTGCAAACATCAAAGATTGGCTTCAGCCTTGCAATCTGCACACATTGTGGGATATCTCGAATTGGAAAGAAGCTCCTGACAGAACCTGGGATGGTTGGAACCTGGGGGAGGTCCCCATTATGCTGCAGGGGGAAGCTTCTTTACTATTAGACCTGCTCCAAGGTAAATCTCCGTCAAAGGCCACTGCTAAAGACAAAAGAGGCTGGGGATCCATCTCTGGCCATTACACTGTTTCCGAAGGTTATAAAAGAACTATGGCTGTCCCATATGCTCCGCCCAATCCAGCCCAATGGAAATTTATATGGGATTTCCCAGCTCTTCCCAAAATCGACTTCTTCTGTTGGACCGTTGCACACCAAAGCATTCTTACCAGAGATAACTTGCGAAGACGAGGGATGGAAGGACCTTCCAGATGTCCACTTTGCTGGTCTGATGAAGAAACTATTAGTCACCTGTTGCTGCTTTGCCCCTTTGCTCAAGAAGTCTGGAGGGGAGTTCTGCTGTTAGATCCAACTAATCTTGATTTTCCAGATAACATCCCTGCCCTGTTCAGATCTTGGGCTAGCTTATCTCCCTTCTGCGTTAAAAATAAAAGTCTTCTTAAAACCAGTTGGATGTGGCTTCCTAAATTCATTTGCTGGAAATTGTGGTTGGAAAGGAATAACAGAATATTTCGAGAAGAAAGTTGCACTGCAATAAGAGTTATCTCAAAAATAAAAGCTTTGTTGGGCGAGGCTTTGGAAGCCAATTCTGCCTCAAGGAACGAAATGAGCCTGGTCAAAGAGGAGGAGCAATGGTTCAAAGCTCTGGTTCCAAATCTGAAGGAAAGGCCCTTTCCTCCTGTTTCCGTCCATGCCAACTGGGAGATTAGGCTGGAAGAGCTAGAGTTCATTAAGTGGAGATCGGCCCTGGATGATCATTGTTTATTCTTCGACGGGGCCTCTAAAGGAAACCCTGGGGTTGCTGGCAGTGGTGGAGTTCTATTGGGACCTGGAGGCTCTCCGGAACTGAGATTCCATTGGGGTCTGGGAATCGAAACCAACAACAGAGCGGAAGCTCTTGCATTGTGGCAGGGGCTGACTCTGGCGATTAACAGAAATATCCTTTCTCTCTCTGTCTTTGGAGATTCAAGACTTATCATCCAGGCAATACTACACCCTAAGACCTCCCATCAGGTTCAATTAGCCACCATTATCAGAAAAATCAGGCTATTACTGCCCAAATTCAATAAAATCTCCTTCTATCATATCTTAAGGAATCTCAATTCTCAAGCTGATATGGAGGCCAATCTTGGCTCCCTCTGCTCTCGGAGATCCCTGGTGGTCAACTTAATTGAATCTTCTTGTTTCATCCCCTAATATAGCTGCTGATCGACCCTCCTTTCCTTCTTGATCTAAGGGCTTTCTACTCTCCACTCACTCCTGCCCTTTGGGACCTCTTCTCAAATCAATCTAAGTAAACCGATGACTTCAAGCCTGATATCAGCTATCGTGTTATCAACCTCTGTTTCCATAATCCTGAAATTTAAACGTTTTATTCCTGCCCCTATTAACTGGGAAGAACAGGGTGAAACTAAGCATGAGGCCCGCCCTTAAAAAGTCCCGTCGGTTTCTCCTCCACATTCATGAGACTTCCCATACGGCAAAGGAATGATACCCTCCGAGCTGCGCTTGACTCCCTGCCCCTCATTTGCAGAGGCCTTTATCAGTTCTTACCATCCTACTTCTCTGCCCAAATCAGTTACTACAAATTGCTTATAATTCAGTTTTAATTAGCTTTGTGGGTCGCGGTATTTTCCAGATCCCAGGAGATAGAGAAAGAATCAAAGGATCTCTATTTTCTGTTGAGTTCCTGCTTTACAAGAGTCCTCAAAGGACCCACAAGGGCGCAACTAAGTTTCAGTTTCGATCTTATTCTCAATCCGGAAGGCTGGGTTCAGCACAAACAGAGCCTCTCTCTCCCGGAAAGCAGCATCCTCTGTACTATGCAAAAACTTGCGATGGAGCTTCCAGTTGAACCAGCAAACTCTCCAAAGCGTGGTCAATCAGGTTCCTACGCCATTGATGCTCTTTGGCACAGCAAGATCAAGTTCCGCAGGAAGATCATCAGCATTGAGGCTCTTTGGCACAGCAAGATCAGGCTCCGTAGGAAATCCTCTGGTACTGTGCGTCGTTCCTCCTAATCCAACAGCCAACACTAAGAGATCTCATGCCAAAGTCGACGAAGCTCTTTTTCTGACTCAGAACAGCGGTTGGACTGGCAAATCTCCGGATTAAAGGCGATCAAACCCAACACCTTTAAGACTTCCCAAATCTCTGTCTCTGACTGTAAAAGCAGAACTGTAAAAGCACGCGGTAGCTTGTTTGCCGCCCAAATAAATCTAACCGTTACTGTCGCAAAAAAACACAAGGGTCAAACTGCCTTGGTTTTTGTGCCCAAAACAGCAACCTACCCAAATAGAAGTCTCCCTCACAAGACCAAAGTCAAACAGGGTCAACAGTGGTCAAAGTCAGCCTCTTCAAATTTCGGCATCCTGAAATTTCAGTCAAATCCGGTCAACACAGCAGCTAGAAAAGATAGTCTTCCTTTCGCACGCGTGGAGAGAGAGGCCCAAAAATTTGTACCTAATCAAGATGAGAGAGAGAAAGATGAATGAGATGAGATGCCAAAATGAGGAGGAAGCACCTTATATTTATACACAGCGTTGAAGGCTGAAGGAGGCTAATTTGATGACTGACCGACCTTGACAATTTGTCCATAATCAAAATAAATTCATAACTTCATTTGTACATGTCATATTGGGATGATCTTTAGATCAATCCTACACCTCTCGGAAAGAGGAATCCAGTAAAAATATCAACTGCCTCATAAAAGTTGTCCAAAGTGATGTTTGGCGCTAGTTGCCAAATTTAACGCTCCCTCTCAACTAGGGAGAACATCACCTGCCAAATTGCATGACAATCTGTACCATCCTTGTCACTGCACTACTTTGCTCTGCTCTGTTGAACCATGAAGAAAGAAGAAATGATCGAGATTGTATCGTACCATTCTCCACTGACCCGAAGTTAGTATCCAACAACAGAGAGTGTCATACCACTCTTAACTGACCCGTAGTCAGTTTCCATTGATCCCAGATCAATATCAATATCCTAGCATGGGGAGTACGGTAGTACACGATGCATCCATCGGCAGTACTATGGTCCCTATCCTCATTTCCCTACTCATTGGCCAGATGAGAGGTATTTCCCATGAGTCCCGGACTGGATGGGTAGGATGTGCCAACAAGAGAAAGTGAGCCATTCATCTTGCTCATATGCCATAGGGGAGGGTGAACCACTCAGCCTATGCATATGCCACCATGGGGTATCACAGGGGAAGGTGAACCATTCACCCTGTACACAGCGCACCACTAGGGGAGGGTGAGTCACCCTATGGTCGTTCATCGCTCCAAGAAGTACCCCAAGCCCCCTGAAGCTCCCAGAGCTCACTATCCATCTCATACAGGACCCTCATAAGAAGGTCTCTCCACAACTGCAAGTCGTTCATGGAAGGTTAAGAATTTGACCTTCCCGAGGTGCTTCATAAGAATATCGACATCCTGCTCATCGGTCCCAATATTATGGAGCCTTATTGCTCCCCATTGTACCATATCTCGGATAAAGTGGTACCTGATATCAATATGCTTGGAGCGATCATGAAACACGGGATTCTCAGAAAGACAAATCCCACTCTGGTTGTCACAGAAGATCACGGTGGTATCCAGCACATGTCCAAACAGCTCACTAAAGAGCTTCCTCAACCAGACAGCTTCATAAGAGGCCAAACTAGCAGCAATGTATTCAGCCTCAATGATGCTTAAAGAAACCGATTTCTGCTTCCTGCTCATCCATGATATTGAAGCAAAACCTAGAGAGAAGCAACATCATGATGTGCTTTTGCAATCCACCACACTGCCAGCCCAATCTGCATCAAAGTAACCATGGAGCCTCACATTCCTAATAGTGTATCTCAGTCCATAAGTGATTGTGCCCCGAGATATATCAAGAGATTCTTGGCAACAATCCAATGTATATGATGAGGCTCGACCATAAACTAACTCAATGTGTTCACTGCAAAAACATATGTCCAGACGGGAGTTCACCAAGAACATCAGGGCCCCTATGAGTTGACGATACTAGGAAGGATTTCCCAAATCGGGCCCGGCAGCACTTTCGCATAACTTCTTGAAGTTAAGTTCCATCTGAGTAATCACGGACTTGCAATCCACCATACGAAATCTTTCAAGTAGTTTCACAACATATTTTACTTGAGAAAGGAAAATCTCCACTGGCTTTTGCAAGACCTCCAACCCTAGGAAGTAATTCATCAGTCATTGGTCCTTCATATCAAATTCAGAAGCCAACTCTCTCTTACATTGATGAATAAGAAGGTCTGCACCTATCAGAAAAAGATCGTCCACATAGAGTACCAAGATGAGAGGTCTATCATTCTCAACCTTAAGTAAAAGTTCGGATCAACATCACTTCTTGTAAATCCCAGCTTCATCAGATACCTATCGATCCTCTCATACCAAGCCCGGGGTGCTTGCTTCAACCAATAGAGGGCTTTCTTCAACCTGCATACGTGTGTTTGACAATCTTGAACTTCAAACCCCTTAGGTTGTTCCACATAGACTTCTTCCTTAAGTGAACCATGCAAGAAGGCAGTCTTGACATCCATCTGGTGTAGATTCCATCCTTGCGAGGCAACAAGGGCTATAATCGAACGGATGGTGGTGTAGCGAGCAATAGGTGCAAATATTTCATCATAATCTACAACTTCCTTTTGAGAGAAGCCTCAAACAACAAATCTGGCCTTGAACTTCTCAACACTTCCATCAGCGCCATGCTTGATCTTGTTGAGCCATTTAGAGGTGGCAACAGATTTGTCCTAGGGTCTAGGGACCACATCCCAGACATCATTCTTCATAATTGACTCATACTCTTTCTTCATAGCATCCTTCCATACTTGTTGCTTCACAGCTTCTTCAAATGAGCAAGGTTCAGAATGAATAATGGTGCTCATAGCAGTTAAGTACCCCTTGGTACCTATTAGGCTTCTTGCTTTCACGAAATGTCTGCCTTCGTGCAACATGTCTCTCGGCATCTTCGAGAGTTTCCCTCAGCCATGAGGGTCTCCTTTTGGGGGAGGAGGGCTCATGAGGAGGAGGATCAATGGAATCCATCGGTTCTTCAACATCAGGAATCGGCTCATCCTGCGAATCTCCCTGATTTCCTGCATCTGCTTCTTTGTCCTTCCTTGGAATAGGAAGGTTACTAATCTTCCTTACGGTAGCATCCTCATCGAAGGTGACATCATGACTCAACTCTACTTCTCTATGACCAGGCACATAGATTCTATATGCCTAGAAGTTTCACTGTAGCCCACAAAAGTTCCTTTCTTCCCAAATGCCTCCAATTTACTTCTCTTTTCTTTCGGCACATGAAAGTATACAAGACTACCAAAAATTTTAAATGAAAAACATCAGATTTCTTACCAGTGAAAACTTCTTCGGGAGTTTTGAAGTCCAAAGCTTAATGAGGGCATTGATTTTGAACGTACACATCAGTGTTGGCAACTTCTCCCCATAGGAACTTTGGAAGTCCTTGATCATGAACCATGGCACTAGTGGCTTCTATAATGGAACAATTCTTCCTTTTAGCAACACCATTTTGCTCAGGACTATATGTAGTAGTACTCTCCCTCTTAATGCCAACTTCCTTGCAATACTCATTGAATTCATTTGACTCATACTCGGTTCCATTATCGGTCCTCAATATCTTGATCTTCTTCCCTGTTTGATTTTCCACCAAGGCTTTGAAGGCACAGAACCATGAGAATATTTCGTCCTTCTTCTTCAAGAAATATATCCAAGTTTTGCGAGAGAAGTCATCCACAAAGACAGCATAATATAAATATCCTCCTAATGATGTCACAGGCAACATACCAGATAGATCAGAATGAACCAATTGCAAAATGTCTATGGTCTTGCTATCACTTGAGGGGAATGGTCCCCTTGTATGTTTTCCCTCAGCACATCCCTGACATACACCTTCATGCTCTATTTTGAATTCGGGCATACCTGTAACCATCTTCCTTGCATCGGGTAGAGCCTTATAGTGAAGATGAGCAAACCTCTGGTGTCATAGTTCGGATTGAAGAGATGTGTCGCAAGACATGGCTCCCAGTGGACTTCCTCCAGCTTGATATAAACTGTCAACCCTGAATCCAAAAGTAAATGCTTTTTTGAAATTTCTTTTCCACACACGTACCTTTCCATCGATGAATGCCACCTTGAATCCTTTGTCTTCCATCGTCGAGATAGACACTAGATTCTTCTTAATATCAAGTACATATATTACTTCTTGAAGATGAACGGTGTTACCTTGATTCAATTAAAGGGAAACATTCCCAACTCCCTTCACAGGATATGTGGCATTGTCTCCAAGGATAATTTCCAAATATGTATCCTTCTCTATCATTTTTGAAAGAGCTTCCTTGTACCCAATGAAGTTCCTTGAGGCACCACTATCAATCAACCAATTTACCAAAGTATCCGGAGGAGAGGCAGCAGAGAGGGTAGATATAAGATAAAATTCCTTTTGCTTA
Source organism: Pinus tabuliformis (assembly GCA_031772625.1). Taxonomy (NCBI): domain Eukaryota; kingdom Viridiplantae; phylum Streptophyta; class Pinopsida; order Pinales; family Pinaceae; genus Pinus; species Pinus tabuliformis. Next base: position 1,114,944,962 of record CM062809.1, read on the forward strand.
GAATTTACAACATTAGACTCATCATACCTGGAGTTTCTTGTTCTTTTAGAAGCTCGATCATTTCCAAGTTGAGTAGCGGAAGCATTCCTTTTCCCTTTGTTGTTGAACCTACCATTCCTTTGATTGTTGTTGTTGCCCCTGGAATGATTGTGATCATCATCATGAGATGTGTCCCTTTTATTTGGACACTTCCTGGCATAGTGACCAAACTTGTTGCAAATGAAGCATCTTCCCTTCCTTCCATTTTTGAATCTCGGTCTTCCTTGACTTTGCTTCTTTGAACTTGCATTGTTCTTCCTCTTGGCACGAGCAGAGAAAGCGATAGGATTATTCCTGTTCAAAGGCATCTCCAATTCCATCATCCGTTTCTTCTTGAGAACATCTAGTCAGCAATTCTTCAAAACCTGGAATTTTGTCGTTATTGAGAATAGTAGTGTTGAACACATGCCATTTGGCAGGAAGATTTGAACATCCCAACCAACCTGTCATATAGCTCCTTTGATGTAAGAAACTAACTGCTTATGAATAGAATCCTTGATGATCTTCTTGGCTTTGACTTCACCCTTCTTGTACTTTGTCTTAGCAGTAGCCGGTGCATTTGAAGGAGGTTCCGGAATCTTTCCCTGCACAATCCATGACATTTTGCTCTTTTAAAGTAAAATCAAGAGACATCTTCCATGCACGATGATCAGACTTATCATGAAGCTTATCATCAGACTTGAAGTAGGATGTGGAGGCCATTGAGACTTGTTCTTGATCAGTGATTGCTCTTCACTCTTGCTTGGGCTTTGTCTTCACCTCAGCTCTGATACCATGTTAATTTTAGGATAACAATGGTATGTTCTATGCTTAGAGAAATTTTACTTCAATTTTCTTTATTAGCCCAATATCATATCCAGTATAGCAATCACATCAACATGATAGTAAAATGCAGATAGAACATAAACAATAACAATAGAAGACAAGCCAACACAAGAGGCACAAGATATGGCACCAGCCAGGGACAAACCCCAATGTGGAGAAAGCCTTGATCAATTCTTCTTATAATTCTTCAAAAGTTTAGCAAAGAAAGAGAGTACAATTTACAATATTCACTTGCCCAAACTGATCAGTCAAAACAACAGAAACAGAAAGCCCTAACCAGAAAGTCAACGTTAGTCAACAGGGTTGAAATTGACCTCCAAAACAACTTGGTCAACCTTGGTCAACTCGGCCTCCAATAGCCAGAAAATGTAGCCCAAAACAGTCCGAAAATAACCAGTCAACGCAGCAACCTAAATTAGGGCAGTTAACACAGGGGTCAAACTGCCTTGGTTTTTGTCCCCAGAACAGCGACCTGCCCAAACAGAAGTCTCCCTCACAAAACCGAAGTCAAACAGGGTCAACATTGGTCAAAGTCAGCCTCTTGAATTTTTGGCCAAATCTGGTCAATGCAATAGCGAGAAAAGACAGTCTTCCTTTCGCACGTGTGGAGAGAGAGGCCCAGAAATCCGTACCTAATCAAGATGAGAGAGAGAAATATGAATAAGATGAGATGCCAAAATGAGGAAGAGGCACCTTGTATTTATATGCAATGTTGAAGGTTGGAGAAGGCTAATTTGATGGTTGGTCAACCTTGACAATTTGTCCATAATCAAAATAAATTCATAACTTCATTTGTACATGTTAGAATGGGAAGATCTTTAGATCAATCCTACACCTCTCGGAAAGAGGAATCCAAGAAAAATATTAGTTGCCTCATAAGAGTTGCCCAAAGTGATGTTTGGCCCTAGTTGCCAAATTTAACAGTCCTCAATTGGGTCATTGCATTTGCATTTCAAAGAAAATTAGCCCTTTGATCCTATTCTCCTCCCTAGTCAGGTCAAGCCCCTCAATTGGTGATCAACTCCATACCTTTGACCTGGCTTGGGTCCACTTGGCTTCTTTGTGGTCCTACAACTTTATAACTCAAATTTCACAAGGATTACAATGAAGCTATTCCTTCACAAGAATTCCTAGGTCTAGGAAACTTATTATCAAGGGATACCATCCAAACCTAGGCCCAAGTGTCCTCTTAGCCCTTCCTAGAGAGCCCATCACCTTGCTTCCCAAGCAAGTAAGCCATTTATTTGAGCCTCTCTTGTGAATATGCCTTAGGAATCACTCTCTATCCAATCGTAGATCCATCCTTCCTAGTGATTCCCCTTTATACCCGGCCTACTCCCATCGGTGAAAGTCTGTAAAGAGCAAGAAGCGTTAGCTGAGGTGACAAGTGGCTATCGCTCCATTGTTGCCCTTGACCTAGTAGTTGCTCTATAGGATCCCCTCCTAGGACCCTTGCTTGTTTGAGCGGTAACATGGACTAACCACCGCACCTTTGGGAATCGATCTCATAGACTAACTGCCACCTTGGGAACATGGTACTAACCTCCCACTCAAGATGATGTTACCAGTTTGGAAGTTTACTAATGCCTGAGGATTTTTGTGTAATGGCAAACCTTTACATAATTCCTGTGCAACTAGGAAGTTTCTTTTAAGAAAAGTAAATAAGAAACTAATGATTTTCTCTCAGAATTTTGTATTGTTCTTTCTATGCAAGCTGATATTTTTGTTTAGTTCCTGTATGTATTTAACAGTATAAATATGAGTTTACTTCCATGTATAAGCTCTTCCAATCAGATTTCACAACACGACAGAGTCCTTGGGATAGTGTCTCTGCCACTCTCACTTCTTAGATCATCAGAATTTGTTTATATTCTGGCAATGTGCCATTTTTTCGTGGATGCATGTTTTGAAAACATAGCTTTGTCCATTGAGATTACAACTGCAGACTTCCTTGCAATTGTTCCCTTCCCTAAGTCATGGGTAATATATTTTCAATAATATATACCATTGATTTCTTTATAATTTTTATGTTTCTAATATTTGGACATTATGGTTTTTAATTCCTACCATCGATTTCAGGAAGTGTAATGAGCTTTTAAATTTCTCTTACATTACAATGATTCTGGCTAGCTTTCAATGCATTAAGCAGGAAACGATTGTTTATAAATTTTAGAATATGGATTTTCACGATTAAGTATAAGGTGATTGCTTTAGTAATCCAATCCCTCTAATTCTGACTAGCTTCTGACGCTATAACCAGGATTCTAAGATTTCTAAGTTTAGAATGCAGGGTTTTGTAGCTTTTGTTGGATGATTGCTTTAGCTTCCCCTTTGGGGTTCTGCTTCTCTCAGCACCAATAGAGGAGGGAACCATTTCATCTATAAGTAACAAGTAAACTTTATCCTGTATGTAGATAGAAAGAAAGAAATTATAGTAATGTCCAGAAACAATCAAAATAGGTAAATGGAATGGTAAAAGTACAATCAGCATAGTATAATCAAGAGGGAGCACCTAATGCATCTTCTATCAAATCCAATAAACTAAACTAAAATAAAGAAGAAGATCGTTCATCCAAAGAGTAGGAAAACATGTCAAAATAGCTAAAATAGTACAACCCAAATTGAAATCCAAAGCAACTCTGTGTTGTTCTTGATGCAAACCATCACAAATTAGTATCAGAAGCATTGGTTGGACTATCAATATATGTGAATTCCTGAGGCAGAGTCAAAGAATGTTATCTGGAGAATGGCATGGACTGAACAGAACAGGTGGAACTATCGGCAGGGTAACAGATTGCTATGTGCTCTCCTAACGGTTAAGGCTGACAAACCATTGGTGGAACCGATGAAGTTGGTAAGAAGAGTGTCGGGAGAAAGTCTGAATCTAGTGTATGTAGGAGTTCATTGTCTCCACGTGGTGATAGTTGGATCAAAGTGTGCCAGTACAGATGGTAGCAGCGCATCTCCTGATAGTCTTAACAATACCTCCACCATCTACCAAAGAGTTTGCATGACATTTTATACCACTGCCATCAAAGAGAAGCTGAAAGGAAGTAATCAAACAACTCAGCCTGAAGGGTTTATGTTAAGTCTGGCAGTTAAAAAATTGACGTACCCTGAAGCAGTACAAACATATATGATCAGGGTAACTAAAAGAGAAAGACAGGCTCCCTAACATCCCAGAAGCTTTTGGGGATTCACTTTACGGGAAGGAACACAAAACTTTTCCAAACTATAATTCCTGATATCAGTCAGGACTCAGAAGGTGTCTGATGTTTGTCAATAATTCAAGTCTAACAGATGTCTGAAAGGTAACTCATATCTGTTGGCATTTTAGAGCCTCAATAAAAGGTAATTGCAGAAAATTAATGATACAAGATAACAAATGAAACTCGCACACAAAACAAAAATTTACATGTAAAATCTTGAGAAAACATCCACAGGGAAAGGTATGGTATTTATTGCTCAAGAAGAATATTACAATCAGGCTTACAACCATTTCAACCCATCTCTAGGGCTACATAGATATATCTATCTTGGCACCTTTACTTGGGTTACATGAACTGCAACCCATTATACAAACAACCAAATATTTACTTTGAAGTAAATTTTGGTCTTATACAATTTTATTATTATTGTCACAAATTCTAACAATCTCCACCTTCACAACAGTTCAAATGATACCTTGTACAAGCCCTTTCATCATCTCTTTTGTAAACCAAGAGAAGCCAAACACCACCGCATCTTCTCTAACAGTACTAATTTTGTAAACATGTCTACACAATTTTCTTGAGTGTGGACCCTTTTAAGCTGTACTCTGCCTCCATCAATAACCTGTCTTACAAAATGTTACTTAATATCAGTAAGCTAAGCTGGATTGGTAGCCAAATGGATAACACTTTGACTATCACAAAATACAGTTACATTGTCCTACGTTCTTAAACTAATGAAATATCATAAAAAAGTAAAAGGCACACCAAAGGGGTGGAAAAAGCAGGCCGAGGAAAGGGGTAACTCATGCCTCCACGATTACTCCCTCCTTGCATCTATACACCTAGGATGTTGAACCCCCATTAGCTGGTCACATCGCTATGGCACCTGTTGTCGTTCAAATTGTATAGGCATAGTGCGACAACGACTCATGGCGGGGATTGTCACTCTAATCCCTACCCTCTCTGTTCTAGTTGTCTCCCAACAGCAGGCTATGGGGGGTAGTCCCTATGAAATGTGAGAATGCGAAATTTGTCGGCAACCAACTAATCCAGGAGACACAACTAAATGGCCTAGCCACTTGGTTGATTTAGCAAGTTTCAAAAATTAGATTAGATTTCAGCGTGAGACCAGTGCCTTATGGAGTCAAATACTTGCTTTATATCAATTATACACCAAATGACCGGATGAACAATTGCTGCTTTGCTAACCTATATGTTATGCAAATCCTACGACCTAGGTGAGATGCAAAGTCTTGGTTTATTTTAGTTAAATGCCTAACTAGGTGAATCCCTTAATCCTTAATTGTTTTGAGGCTAGTCTCTAAAGTAGGTTGTAGAGAGAAGTCAAGGCAAAGCAAGCAATGTCTTGGTTAAGGATACCTCCTCTTGAAATCTAACTACCTAGGGCCTCTCGCGCTGCAGAGATTGTGGCTTTGGCGACTGCAAGGTCACCGTGTTAACCACTAGAGAGGGTCTATCCTTCGCAAGCTACAAGATGAAGGGTGGCCCTATATGTCTATCAATCAAGCTTATGCTTGGAGACAAATTTATTAGTGCGGGACTAGGCCTAAAATGCAAATGCAAGGTATTTGAGTGCTCTTAAGGTGAGATTACTTACGATCTTAAATACTTAGTTATAATTGATCTTAAGATATGACAAAAGAGTACTTAAATGACGAATGAAGAATAATCTCAACCACAAGATGGAGTACTCAAATTCAACAGTGCCCAAAAGATATATCCAATGTAACCAAGAGATAATTGCTCAAGTACAAAATAGAATACAAGATTAATGCTCTTCACCAATATGTCAAAGATAAATTTTCATTCACAATAGATATTCAATTTAACCATGAACAATAAACCCAATGACACTAATGGCTATAAGAAAGATTAGAGCATCATCCATGATATTACTTAGAACACTTGGCCAAGGTTCTTTACAGACAACACAAGAATGAAAAGGGTGACAATTAACAATTTCTCAAGAGATAGACAATTTTGATGATTAATGTTCTTTAAACACAATGTCAATTAGATTTTGTATAGAACAATTAGATCTTCAAAGGAACAAGTGACTAAACATTAAGATGCCCAAATCCAATATCCCTTCTGATTACCAACTTGAGCAATATCAACCATTCAAAAAAGACATCCAACTCTTGAGATTGACTTGTCAAGTGCTTTTATGAGTGAGTTATTTAATGCACAATTATGATCTATTAGATTATGAAACTCACGAGAAAGCAATGTGTTAGTATTCTTATTAAATAGTAATGCAACAACTTAACCAATTGTCAAATCACTTCAACAATGAACAATCTTTTTCACAATGTACTATGCTTATTAATAGAGCATTGACCAATATTTAGGAACCCTTATGCAATTATGCTCAAATGACATTAGAGCAACACATTTTATGACAGCAGTGAATTAGATATGTCAAATCTAAGTTGCAGGAAACATTGGAGAAGGGTCCGCTTTCGGCCGGAAACGAAACAGAAACGAGCAAACTCGTACCTTACGGCCTAGAAACTCGTTTCCGACTATACTGCCACGTTTCTTGACGAGGAAACGTGGTCAATACAGCCGGAAACGCGTTTCCGGACTGTACAGTGGAGTTTCCTCTTCTAACTTGACTTTTTCTTGTATTTTTTTTTAATTTTTTCACTTATAATTTTTTATTGGGCGACTAAAATATCCTTTGGATGCTTCTAGATGCCTCTCAAGTTATAAAAAAGAGGATTTTTTGAGTGGGGCAGCCTAGTGTTGATATGCAGTTCATGAAATGACTCAGGATGTTTGAGAGTGATTTTGCCCTCATTGGATTTCATATGGAGAAAGTAGAATTTTAGATCTCACTCGAAATTCAGCAAACTTATCTGTTTTTCAGGATTTCAGGATTGGGGGGATTGCAATGTTTCCATTGGATTTTGTCATGTACTAGGGTATGGAACTTATATTTAATCAAGAGAACCAAGCCCTCTATGCAGGGGAGACTCCCAATAATCAAGAGCACGTAGGGTACTAGGGTATGGAACTTGTATTTAATCAAGAGCACTAAGGTCATTCGACTATGTAGGACAAGACTCCCAATCAAGCACAAGACAAGAAATTAGAGATTTCTCGTGGCTGATTTTAGATATTGCTATTTTCATTATGGGATCATTCATGAGTAAATCTGATGTAAATTTCGAGACTTATAGTTTATGCATTGACAATTGACAATTTAATCATAATGTAATAAATTAGAATGTATCATATATGCTTTATGATTGCACATATTTCTTAAATGTCCTAATATATATATATATATATATATATTGCATTTCCCCGTTTCCAAAATTTGGGGGGTCATGTTTCGTACCCGTGCCCGTTTTGGAAACTCGTACCCGTTTCCCCATTTCGTACAACTTAGTCTAAGTTGCAGGAAACATTGAAGAAGGGTCTGTTTCTGGCCGAAAACAAGGAAACTCGTACCGTACAGCCTGGAAACTCATTTCTGACCATACTGCCACGTTTGTCGAGGAGGAAACGTGGTCAATATGGCCGAAAACGCGTTTCCAAGCCGTACGGTGAAGTTTCATCTTCTAACTTATATTTTTCTTGTATTTTTTTTTTCGCTTCTAATTTTTTGTTGGGCAACTAAAATATCTTCTGAATACTTCTAGATGCCTCTCAAGTTATAAAAAAGAGGATTTTTTGAGTGGGGCAGCCTAGTGTTGATATGCAGTTCATGGTAATGTTAAATTCTTAAAGTAAAAGTGACATTCTCCTTTATTTTTCATTTTCATCCTTTTACTTAAATTTTTAACATTACCATGAAATGACTCGGGATGTTTGAGAGTGGTTTCGCCCTCATTGGATTTCATATGGCGAAAGTAGAATTTTAGATCTCACTCAAAATTCAGCAAACTTATTTGTTTTTCAAGATTTCAGGATTGGGGGGATTGCATTGTTTCCATTGGATTTTGTTACTAGGATATGGAACTTGTATTTAATCAAGAGAACCAAGCCCTCTATGCATGGGAGACTCCCAATAATCAAGAGCACGTAGGGTACTAGGGTATGGAACTTGTATTTAATCAAGAGCACTAAGGTCGTTCGACTATGTAGGACGAGAATCCCAATCAAGCACGAGACAAGAAATTAGAAATTTCTCGTGACTGATTTTAGATATTGCTATTTTCATTATGGGATCATTCATGAGTAAATGTGATGTGAATTTCGAGACTTATAATTTATGCATTGACAATTGACAATTTAATCATAATGTAATAAATTAGAATGTATCATATATGCTTTATGATTCACATATTTCTTAAATGTCCTAATATATATATATATATATATATATATATATATATATTGCGTTTCCCCGTTTCCAAAATTTGGGGGGTCACCTTACGTACCCGTGCCCGTTTCGGAAACTCGTACCCATTTCCCCGTTTCGTGCAACTTAGTCTATGTTGCATGAAACGTTGGAGAAGGGTCCATTTCCGACTGGAAGCGAAACGAAAACGAGGAAACTCGTACTGTACGGCCTGGAAACTCGTTTCCGACAATGCTGCCACATTTCTCGAGAAGGAAATGTGGTCAGTACGACCGGAAACGCATTTCCAGGCAGTACGGTGGAGTTTCCTCTTCTAACTCGACTTTTTCTTGTATTTTTTTTTTATTTTTTCGCTTCTAATTTTTTGTTGGGCAACTAAAATATCTTCTGGATGCTTCTAGATGCCTCTCAAGTTATAAAAAAGAGGATTTTTTTAGTGGGGCAGCCTAGTGTTGATATGCAGTTCATGGTAATGTTAAATTCTTAAATTGGTTTCGCCCTCATTGGATTTCATATGGAGAAAGTAGAATTTTAGATCTCACTCAAAATTCAGCAGACTTATCTGTTTTTCAGGATTTCAGGATTGGTGGGATTGCAATGTTTCCATTGGATTTTGTCATGTACTAAGGTATGGAACTTGTATTTAATCAAGAGAACCAAGCCCTCTATGCAGGGGAGACTCCCAATAATCAAGAGCACGTAGGGTACTCGGGTATGGAACTTGTATTTAATCAAGAGCACTAAGGTCGTTCGACTATGTAGGACGAGACTCCCAATCAAGCACGAGACAAGAAATTAGAAATTTCTCGTGGCTGATTTTAGATATTGCTATTTTCATTATGGGATCATTCATGAGTAAATGTGACGTAAATTTCGAGACTTATAGTTTATGCATTGACAATTGACAATTTAATTATAATGTAATAAATTAGAATGTATCATATATGCTTTATGATTGCACATATTTCTTAAATGTCTTAATAGATATATATATATATATATTGCGTTTCCCCGTTTCCAAAATTTGGGGGGTCACGTTTCGTACCCGTGCCCGTTTCGGAAACTCATACCCGTTTCCCCGTTTCATGCAACTTAGTGTCAAATATGTCAAATTAGCCCAACACTTGTCTCATGAATTAAATGAGAGCACTTGCACTTAGGATGCAAATAGTGAGAAATGTCTAAGTGCAAGAGAAAAATGCATGCAAAATGCAAATGAGGCAGGCAGACAAGGAAAGACTAGAAGGCAGCCCTCTTTAAGCTATTTTGCCAACACAAGATTGTAAAAAATGATGCAAGGGACACCAAGAAGTAGATGCTCAATGAGTTTAGGATCCTTTTCCAATATCGTTATTATCTATGATCAGACCTTATGATGATTTTAAATTCATATGACAGTCATCAAAAAATTGTGAAATATGTTAAACAATGATTACCCAATTGATGTAATGACTCGTCAATATATTTAGGTGACTTATTAGTTAGATTTATGCCACTTATATGAGACTTACACCACAGTAAACAAACTGATCAGAGGCTGCAAGAAAAACAGAGATGAAAATGACGATTTATGGAGGCAAACCAATAGGCTTTTAGGCCTTGAAAATGGCTAGTTTGCTTGCCCAAAATTCCTCCAATGAAATGACCTCCTGCAACTACAAATATTAGTTCAAAGTCTCTTGAATATCCCTGCAAACACAAGATATTAGTGACAAAAATCCAAATGATAACCCAAGCAATGACTGAAACGAGGCAAAGAGGGCTAGAATAAGGCAGCGATGAGGGCTAGAAGCCTAGGAAATGCCAGTGGCTAAGAACGGAGGCCTAATATGCCTACAGCAAGAAGGAAGGAGGCCAATAGGCCTGCCGTCAAGGGCTAGAAAAGGTTGTGGCCCCTAGGGCAGGCCTCCAAGAGGCTGCCGCTAAAGGGAATGAGGCCTTTAGGCCTGTGGCAAGGGTGAGGAAGGCTGCCGAGAGGGAGGTGAGGAGAAAGGCTAGCGGAGGGGAGGGTAAGGCCTTGGGAAGGCATGTGGCCAAGGGCAGCAGCCCTTACGGGCTGACGGCAAGGATTTCAAGAGCCACGGCAAGGGTTTGGAGACCAAAATAGGCCAGCGGCTCACCAAGGGAGGAAGAAAAGGCCACGGATAGGGCTAATGAGGGGTACGCTAGGCCTAGAAGGCCTAAAAGTTTTGAAACCCCTGCAGAAATTTGACCTAGATCTTCAAAAATCGCCAAAAAAATGCCACAAAATATCCTCCAAGGGCTAGCGGCTTCCTCTTTTGCTTGAGCGTTGAGCCTGGAGGGTAGCCGGAGGCTGGATCTTGCTTCCTAGGCCTAGATCTACCTCAAAACCCCAACGATTTCTTTCAAAAAGCTAAACGTCTCACTTGAATGAGAGAAACCCCCACAAAATTTTGAGATAGCTTGAGAATTCCCCTACACAAATGAAATAAAATTTCCCAAAACCCCAATATATATACAAAATTCAAAATAAACCCAAAACCCCAACAGGTGCAAACAAGGGTTAGAAATAATTTACAAAATTATTTTACAAAAAAATATTTACAAATATACAGTGCTTGTAAAATAAATTTTTTAAGAAATAAATTTTGAATAATGGCAATGGATAAATGTATTTTCAAAAGTTAGAATTTTGGCCACACCCTTTTGCAAAGTTAAAATACCATATAAAAATTCCTATAGCCCAAACAAAGTCAATTCTTTCCCACAGTTTGTGAACTTGAAGCCCAAGGGCAAGTGTACATGTAGATCTCTATAAATTTTCTCAAATTGAATCGTTAGACCATATGATGAATCATATCACCTCAGATAAAAATATTTTTTTACCAATAGAATGTCTTATCATTGACAAATGAAATAATAATTCATATAACAATGTAGCACAATATAGGATTATCACATAACTAGCACATACCACAGATCAATGGAACAAGAACACCATGGACTAAACCCCATAGTCTTTTTATTATGATATTAAAACATTCCCAGCAGAGAAATGGCTCAATACCAGCATTACTAATTTTAAATCATCCAGATATAGCCCAAGATCAAAATGACTTGAGAAGAAAAATGGCTTCTATTTATAGAGAAATCCTCCAAGTGGAAAATAACGGCTAGTTGGCTTGATCCCCGTCAAAATAATCTCGACCGTCGATAATAATTTGATCAACCTCTAATCTTTGCCGTTGAAAATATTTATTTTGAAGAAAATTTCAAATTTCACTTAAAACCCATTTTTTATTAATCCAGAAATTAATTTTTTGAATTAATTTCCTCAAAATTTTGACTTTGACTTAACCACCAAGGTCCAAGGGCTCAATTTTTCTTAAAATATCTATTTTTTCCTTGGTGGGGGGCCTCCAAAAATTGACTTCTCTTTGACCCACGATTTTTTTTATTATTTTCCACTTGGAGAAAATTTAATTTCTCTATAATTATTTTTGACTCTAAATTAATTAATTTTCTAGCTTAAGATTTAATTTTAATTTAGCCAGAAAAATTAATTAATTGACATAAGAGGAGATTAATATTTTTTCCACCTTCAAATACTTTAGCCATGGTGTCTAAATATGAGGGACCATGCACTAAAATATTTTTTACATCAGATATTACAAATAATTCAACCCTCAAAGGGGGAATACACCTTTACATATAGACCCTCAAAATAATTACCCAATTCTGCTACACAATATGATCTAGTATAGACCAAGTGATCTGTAATAAAATAATTTAGCCAAATAACTTAAATTATTCCCAAACCACTTTTACAGAGACTTGATATAACATTAGGACTCGCCTAAGATCTCGTCAATAATTCCACCCTAACTTTGGGGTTTAACCTGGAGGAAAATCTTTACTGATTATCCATGTTTAAAAAACACACATAATTCGGTGAGGTTAAAAAACCACCTAGGATGGAATTTGTCGCCAAAATCAAAGGCTTACCTAGGTGTTGTTACAAAAATTAAACGATCATACTATCAGCATTTACAACCTAACTTGCAGAAATTGGGTTTAGAATGATATAACAATTGGTTGGCTGATGATTCTAATCTTTGAAACACTTTTGTACACTGCTTCCTTGGACTTGTGACAAAATGGGTACAACAACACCTGCCTAAAGCCTTTCCCACTCTGCAATCATCATTATCACATATACCTATGGATTGATGGGCTAACCTAAGACATGTCACTACATTTGGGCACTGGAAACACCCAATTGGGTTGTTGACCTAACTATCCCTAATGTAAGTGAGGTAACTTGTTTACATGTCCTAATCTAGTTAGACATTTGAAGGTGAGTTTTGTGTGAAGTATTTTTGTGCCCTTGACATTAGGGTATGGTCCACTACAATGCATTTATGATTATTGTCCCTAATGATTGTTGATTTCACTTGATCTTGAGAGGTTTTTGTCAAGTGATGCTATCACAACAACAGAGACCCATTGAGAGTTGATCTCCATCCTATTCAACAGCACTCCAAAAGGTCAATGTACCGAGTGTAGAGAGCACTTCTAAATTTAATGATGCAGTGTTTCCCCTCCAGAGATGAGTGTCACGTTGTGAGATGTTTCGACATAGTACTAGACTCACATGAGTACCCCCATATGCTAAAACGTTGATCCACTGATGGTTTGGTGTTGGATTTATTGATGATGTGCCCAGATGGACCTAGGATGCCCCCAGGCTGGCCTTGACACTGTTGATGGGTGTTGCTTGTTCAAAAGCCTGAATGATGATTGGCTATCCTTGAGATGACATGGGAGAGCTTGCACATCACTTGTAGACCCCAACGCTTGACCATGTGGGTGCCACATCGTTTCTTGTAAGATACCCTTCCAGAATACCTTAGGAAAACCCACAAAAATCTGACTTTACTTGTCTTTGTTTACTATGGTATTTTGACAAACAGTTGCTATACAGTATACTGTAGATATGCTTCCTTGTTTGGGCTCATATGGATGTATAATGCCAATATAAATGATTATAAATTACTTCAAAATAACATCACAAGGGTTCTTCTCAACCACAACAAAAGATAAACACGACTGATATAATAGTGACAACCATTAAAAGACGCCATTCTTTACTGAGTTGTAACCCCAGAAATTCCACAACAGCTCTCTAAAAGCTCATGGCCATTTCATTTCAATAATAAATAACAAAACAATATACAGTGAACAAAGGAACCTGGGTTATACGCTATCCAAGAGATCCTTCACTCACAATCTGCTTCAGCCTTAAATACACAGGGATTCAAGCCAGCTATAGGAATCCCCTTTCTCAAGTGCGAACCCAGTAGGAGATATCTGGTATATATCAGCTCACGAACGCTGTCTCTAACAGTAACAGCAGATAAAACTCAGCTCTTTCCAGCATACAAAGCTCAGCCTTTAAAGGAACTTGGTCAGCAATGATATAACCTTATAAAGATTCTGGCCCAAATAAGTGACCCACCACATTCAATAATGAGGCTGTAAACTCGTCTCTCAAAACAGAATGATCTCACTCCCTTGGATAATGGAAATCTCAGCCTTTAGACGTTGAGATCCTCTGCTTATAGTTTATAGTAGCTCGACCCAATATACCCATCAAACTTGGCCCTCAAGCTGATGTAACATGGCCTCTTCTCCACTATTAAATTCAGCCAAGAAATGAAGGGTTCGAACAACAGTATTAATGAGAGAAACTAGTGCTCCTTTTGGTACAGACTTCGACCTCCTTTAATTCACTTACAAAATGGCAAGCGAATGTCTAGAGAAGAATATAATTTTGCTTATGTATTTTTCTTGGTGAAGAGTAACCCCTGGTTTGGATAAGCTTGGACTCCCTTTTCTTAATGGCTCAATCTGAATAAGGAATAATTTAAACGCCTTGCTTTCCTTCAGATCTGATAAAATTCGTCCTCTCCTTTTGCAATCTCAACCCTGAACGAATATAACTTCAAACCCCTGCAAAATGACCAAGGTGTTGGAAATTGCCTGCAAAATAGACAATTAGATCCTCATTAATCTCTGGAAATTAATCCAAATAGGGTGGCAAAGATCGTCCACCGAAATCGGAGAGGAACTAGCTAGGGTGGCAATGAGATCCACCGAAACTAGGGTGAGGATTTCACTTGAAACCCTCGATTTGAAATTCGCTTGAGTTTCTCTTCAATAACAATGAGAGATGATCAGATAGAATGAATAGCCATTGATCCCCAACCTCCTTTTATAAGATGTCAATGAGTTTTCCCCAAGCTTCTAGACTCCCTTTTTAATATTATTTTATTGGTGGGGGCCACTTTCCACTAAGTGACTTTGCCGCCCTTTTCTAATAAAATAATATTTTCCGCCCTTTTCTAATAAAATAATATTGCCACCCTTTTTCTAATAAAATAATACTTGCCCCTTTTTATTAATATCATCAAAATTGGGCAAACTCCTTAGTAACTTCCTCACTCTCAAAATCAGGGACAATACATTTCTTTTGCCCATAAGTGTTGTAAAGTGTAACTAGGTTCGATCTTCATAATGACATGTGATTATGATTTTATGTAAGAGATGTAAAGAAGAAAAAAAAAATTATTGTAATGCTTGCATCATGGGTTTCATGAGCAAGAGTTTTATTTTTTGGTATAGGCTCCCATTGAAGGCCCTTAGGAATCTTGTCATATAGTCATAAAAGTATAAAGAGTCATTGTCATGTAATGAAGACATGTTATACATTGTAAAGAGTCAAACTTATCTATGTAAAGTCATCCTCCAAGACCTCGTCACTAGCCCTGATGAATTCAGCCTACAAAGAAAAAAGAAACAAGTAAATGATGTCGACCTATTCCTAAGATCATGTCGGCCTAAAAGACATGAGAAAACGTCTATATATATACAAGTACTCGGCCTCACTTGGAGATATATTATTCGGTCAAGAAAGTCTACAAGGAAGTGCGAAAACATATGACAAGAAGCCTCTATCTTAGCAAGACAAGAAGAAAGAGAAGTGAAGTTAATTTGTGCACTGTTCTGGGTATTACATCCTCCCACGTGAGAAGGCAAAAGATATGAAGACACCAGAAGTAGGACGAAGAGATTGTAGCCGCATCAAAGTTATCATAAGCTAAGAAAAAGGAGACCTAGTTTCTCAAGGACACCGAGAAGAAGGACACCTAGTTTCTCAAGGACGTCGAGAAGAAGGAGACCTAGTTTCTCAAGGAAGTCGAAGAAGAAGAAGCAGTTCAAGAAAGAGGCTAGTGACTTGGTCTTGGGAGGACTCTAGTGTCTAGGGTCACTGTCATGATCTTGTAATTCATCAATTGAAGATCTATAAGAAGAATTTCGTTCGGGTTTTCCTCTCAAAGAGTGAGAGGTTTTGGCCATGGCTAACAAGCCTATATACTGTGTCTCTTGTCTCTCTATTTGTTCATGATATGGTAATTGTCTTGATGAAAAGAACACAATAATAAGTATAAGGAAAAGGGAAGATTCTAATTAAGATCCAAAAGACTATCACAAGCGGTTATCATAAGCAGAGAAATCACTTAACCATTGATGCCCTTGATTTCTCAACATGGTATCAGAGCTAAGGTGTTAAAGTCAAGAAGGGGCATCTAATCAAGAAGACACACAAAGATCGAGTTTCAAGAAAGAAAGACCAAAACCTTAGAAGCATTTCCAAAATCTTCACTCATCCATTATCTGAGGAGTGGAAGATTTTCAAAACTAAGGAAGGCTAGATCGAAGAATATTGTCTTCATCTTCAAAAGGGTTCGTAAAGCAATCTGTCTCTCATCATTCTTTCGAGGAATAGTCCTCTACAAGCTACATCAACATCAAACTCAAGGAGGAAGCAAGCAGAAGAAGCAGCATTAACTCAAGTAAGTATATGACTTCTTCTGAAACTAACAAAATGTCCTTTTTCAAGGAAAGCAGTAAACTAGTTGGGTCTTCAAATTTCCTTGCATGGAAGAAAAGAACAGACCTAAACCTCATTGAGAATGAGGTCATGGATCACATCAAGGGATCTATAACCAAACCTTCCAAAGAAGATACTCAAGCACATGCTAAGTACATGAAAGGGGAAGTGAGGGCCCAAAGAATTCTCATAGAATCCATCAAGGACTCTCTCATCCCATATGTATCAAAATTAGACACTTCAAAAGAAATATATGACAAACTGGTAGAGTTATTCTCTACAAGTACTGCAGAAGAAGTTATCTCTCTAAGACAAGAACTCTACAAATTGAAGATCTTGAAAGACTAAGGAATAGCCTCATACTTTATCAAGATTTCAGAAATAAGAGATCAACTTCAGGATTTGGGTGAAATATTTAATAGTGTTTGACAAAGAAATGCCCACTGTAGTATTGAATGCACTACCAAAGGAATGGGGCTACTTCACTTCAAGTATTTATGGGAAGAAAGAAGCCACCCCTTTCCAAGATCTATGGTCATTGTGCAAAATCGAAGAAACCAGACTAAAGGCAAAAACAAATGTAGGATCAAATGAACAAAATCAAGCATATGCTACTATGTCAAAAGGAAAAGGGAAATTTGGAAAATTTGGTCCTCAAAAGAAAAGGAAGAATTTGGCTAAGGTGTTTAGCTTTGGTTGTCAAGAATATGGGCACTATAAAAAAGATTGTCCTAAAATGAAAAGGAACAATAAAATCAAGGAAGAAGCTCATATTACCAAAGTGGAAGAACCTGAAACAAAGAAGATGAAGGAGGATGTAAGAGATCTCTACTATGACTGAGATGATTTCCTTCTATATAGGTAGGAAACTTTAGATAGGATGCATCATAGTAGAAAATGGCATCATGGTAAAAGCATTAAGAACTCATGATATAAGTAACATATAAAATGTCTAAGATAAAAATCTATAAGATATAGCTCTTGAAAACCTCATTGAAAGATGCTTATGAAAAAGGGAGAGGTCATCCAAGACAGACTCATCATACATCAGCCTAAAGATAACATCTGCAGAATAGGATATGAAAGATCCTCAAGATTCTATGATAGAATCTTCATTGTAAGGTTCACCGATCACGAGGAGAAGCAAGTGTTCCATCAAGAGTTTCAAACTTGTGGAATTCAAGGTATGATGGTATGATGACATAACAGTGAAGCAGATCAAGGGGATAAAGCTCCTTCAAAAGAAGTTGTTGCAGGAAGTTTGGATGACCCAAAGGAAAGATGAGGTATGTATATATTGTAAAAGTTTTGACATATGGCTGCAAACAACATAGATCACAGCTCTATCTTAAGAGGCGTGACCAAAGAAAGGATCTCCTACCTCAAAGGGATGCAAGAATGCATGTGTCACATATTTAGATGAAATCAACATAATATGTCCTCATATGGTGTATGAGGTGATTGACCACAAAAAAACTTTGAATTTCTTGGGAATGAAATGTGTGAAGAAAGGAAGGAAGAGATCGTGAGATATGAAACCATGGTAAAGGCAATCAACGTTTGAAAGACCAAGAAGATTTGACTAAGAAATCCCTTGGAAAGATAGGAAGACTCTGATGGAAGTCTGAAAAAGATGGAGACCCTTAACAATGGATATCTTTGGGAGATGTGTCAACATGTATGCAAGGTGCTGATACCTACAAGAAGATGTCATGATGAAAGACCATCACAAAGGTAATTTTAATTTAAGTGTTCATTACTTGTTTATGAACTAGTATCTGGATGGGCTTATGCAGGACTACCAGAGCGAAGAACTATGGAAATCTTCCTAGATAACCACATTGAAAGATAAAAGACCTTTAAGAAAAGGAAAGCACGATGAAGGTAGCATAACATGAAGCAATACCAGATATAGACCAATAGTTCACTTTCTAATGAGAAGGATGATGACCTGACTAACTCATGGATGAAAGTGATAGATGGTTTGTGCCCTATGTAGAAGCCCCCAAAGCAAGAAGACTCCTTGAGCAAAGGAAAATACATGACATCGAAGGAAGGAGTTCTTCTAACAGTTAAGGAGTTGTTGTAGGTCCCTAACTGAGAGGGAGAGATAGACATGTTATTCTTGTCTTCACTTGAGAAGACAGAATAGAGGATTGGGTAATCATTTGGCATTCGATACTCTTTGATGATGTGATAAGGCATCTAAAATAAGAGGAGTTGTGGAGGACCGATATTCTTTGAGGGTTGGGGAACCCAAGATAAGAATAGTCTTCATGGAACACACCCTAAGAACCCAGGTGGGGTATGTTCTGAGAGAGACAATGATGATGAGAGTGTCTATAAATCATTGGGTCTCGCCAGCGTTGTGCTCGGATCTCGTGAAGAGGTAGAGTTGTTAGTCAAGGCCTTGTTATGTGACAATGTTGGTTGATATGATGTTAAACAAAATGGTTACCAATATGATTCTTCTTATGAGAAATTCTTCAGATTGAGAATGACCAAGTACCAATATGAATACCTCCCTAGTTAAGACGGAGTGTTGAAAAGTGTAACTAGGTTTGGTCTTCATAATGACAAATAATTATGATTTTATGTAAGAGATGTAAAGAAGAAAAATAAAATTATTGTAATGCTTGCATCATGGGTTTCATGAGCAAGAGATTTTATTTTAGTATAGGTTCCCATTGAGAGCCCTTAGGAATTTTGTCATCTAGTCATAAAAGTATAAAGAGTCATTGTCATGTAATGAAAACATGTTACACATTGTAAAGAGTCAAACTTACCTATGTAAAGTCATCCTCCAAGACCTTGTCACTAGCCCTCATGAATTCAGCCTACAAAGAAGGAAGAATAAAGTAGATGATATCAGCCTCTCTCCAAGGAAAAATCGGCCTATTCCTGAGGTCATGTCGGCCTAAAAGACATGGGCAAACGTATATATATATATATACAAGTACTCGACCTCACTTGGAGATATATTATTTGGTCAAGAAAGTCTACAAAGAAGTGCCAAAACATATGACAAGAAGCCTCTATCTTAGCAAGACAAGAAGAAAGAGAAGCGAAGTTAATTTGTGAATTGTTATGGGTATTACATCCTCCCACGTGTGAAGGCAGAAGATGCGAAGACACCAAAAGTAGGTCGAAGAGATTGCAGCTGCATCAAAGTAATCATAAGCTAAGAAAAAGGAGACCTAGTTTCTCAAGGAAGCCGAGAACGAGACCGAGTTTCTCAAGGACGTCGAAGAAGAAGAAGCAGTTCAAGAAAGAGACTAGTGACTTGGTCTTGGGAGGACTCCAGTGTCTAGGATCACTATCATGGTCTTGGTATTCGTCAATTGAAGATCTATAAGAAGAATTTCGTTCAGGTTTTCCTCTCAAAGAGTGAGGTTTTGGCCCTGGCTAACAAGCCTATATACTGTGCCCCTTGTCTCTCTATTTGTTCATGATATGGTAATTGTCTTGATGAAAAAAACACAATAATAAGTACAAGGAAAAGGGAAGATTCTAATTAAGATCCAAAATACTATCACAAGCAGTTATCATAAGCAGAGAAATCACTTAACCATTGATGCCCTTGATTTCTCAACAAAAAGGGTGACATAGGGCACCTTGGTGATGATGTCATGGTTTTGGAGGCACTTTTGGAAGCATACCTATTGCACTTTGTTAAATTTTGTTAACAATGGTATGTTCTATGCTTAGCACAATTACTTCAATGCACTTTAGCACCCCAATGACAATTTCCAATTTAGTTTCCAATAGCAATCACATTAACCATTAATCACATTAATAGTAAAAGTAGATAGAACATGAAACAAAATGCAGAAGACAAGCCAAAACAAGAGAACACCAGATTTGGCGAATGCCAGGGAAAAACCCCAATGTGGGTAAAACCCTTTGATCAATTCTTCTTATTATTATATCAAATGTTCAGCTGCGAGAGAGAGTACAAAAAGTCAAAGTTGACTTGCCAAATCAAAGTCAAAACAGTCCTATCAAATATGCAGTCAAATTCAACCCTAACCAAAAAGTCAACGGTGGTCAAAACAACAGAAAAATGTCTCCTTTGAAGCTCGGTCAAACCCAGTCAAACTCGGCCTGAACATAAGGTCAAAATCAGCCCAAAACATTCCCAAATTCAGGGGTCAAACTTTTGTCAGTATACGGTCAACCTGCAATTTTTTGCTAGAGTCAAAGTGCCCAGAATGCCTCCGTTTCTGTGCCAAGGTGTACGGCCTACCCAAACAGAAATCTGTCCAAAAAATCGAAGTCAAAATCTGCTTGGAAAGTCAAAGTTAACGTTGGTCAACATTGGTCAAATTGCAAGAAAATCTAAAATTGTTGGCCCCGTAATTTTGTCTGAAATTCATCCTCCTTTGCCACACATATGAGTGAGAGAATATGCCCAATAGTTGTACGAACCAATGAGAGAAGGAGAGAGAAGAATGTGTGAGTGATGATGATGCCAAATGAGGTGAGAGGACACTTGTATTTATACAAGTCGTTGAGGGTGAAGAGACATGTCTATTGGGCTTCATGAGCCTACATGATGATGTGGTCGACCTGAACAATTTGCACATATGTGGGCATAAATTCAAAAACACACTTCTGCTTGTCCAAATTAGATGATCTTTAGATCAATTTTGGTCCTCTCAAAAAGAGGAATTCAATACAACCATCATCTCCATCAAATGAATTGTCCAAAGTGGAATTTGGCCCTAGTTTCCAATTTTAACACTCCCTCTCAACTAGGGAGAATTCCACTTGCCAATCCATCCATCATCATCAATCATCGAGCCATCCTATCGTCATGTACCATCTTTGTATCTCATCTCATCTCTGCTATGTTGAACACTGATATGAATAATGAAGAAGAATCGATCGAGAGTGAGTCATAAGACCTTACCACTCTCCACCGACAAAAGTCAGTCCAAAGGTAGAACCTCAATCAAACTTGATCCCAGATCAAGTTGTTGAACACCCTACATCCTAGACATAGGGAGTACGGCAGTACACGATGCATCCATCGCTAGTGTTACGGTCTCTATCCACTTTTCCCAACTCATTAGCCAGATAAGAGGTACTTACCATGAGTCCCAGACTACATGGGTAGGATGTATGCTGGGGCATCAGCAGGAGAAGGTGAACCACTCATCCTATGCATATGTCAATCATAAGGGAAGGTGAACCACTCACCCTACACATATGTCAACCATCATGGGGTATCATAAAGGAAGGTGAACCACTCACCCTGTACACAACGCACCAATAGGGGAAGGTGAACCACTCACCCTATGGTCGCTCATAGCTCCAAGAAGTACCCCAAGCCCCCAAGAGCTCCCAGAGCTCAATGTCCAACTCAAGCGGGACCCTCATGGGAGGGTCTTTCCATGACTCAAAGTCTCTCTCAGAAGGCTAAGAATTTGACCTTCCCTAAGGGCTTCGTGAGGATGTTTGCGACCTGCTCATCAATCCTGATGTGTTGGAGCCTTATTGCTCCCTGATGTACCATATATCAAATAAAGTGGTACCTGATATCAATGTGCTTGGAGCGATCATGGAACACATGATTCTTTAAAAGGCGAATCCCACTCTGGTTGTCACTAAAAATCACACTAGTATCCAGCGTGTGCTTAAATAGCTCACTAAAGAGATTCCTCAACCAAACAGCCTCCCAACAGGCCATCCTAGTTGCAATGTACTCAACCTTGGTGGTGCTTAAAGCAACCAATTTATGCTTTCTGTTCATCCAAGAAATTGAAGCAAACCCCAATGAGAAACAAAATTCAGACGTGCTTTTTCGATCCACCACACTGCCAGCCCAGTCAGCATCAATGTATCCATGTAGCCTCAAATTCTCGGCAGTGTATCTCAGTCCATAGTCGATTGTGCCACAAAGATATCTCAAGAGATTCTTAACATCAATCCAATGTATGTGATGAGACTCGGCCATAAATTGACTCAACGTATTCACAACGAAGCATATGTCTGAACGAGAGTTTACCAAGAACATCAGGGCCCCCACAAGTTGTCTATATTTACAAGTGTTTGCCAATTCGGGCCCATCAGCACTTCCACATAGCTTCTTGAAGTTGAGTTCCATCAGAGTAGACACAGACTTGCAATCCACCATCCCACATCTCTCGAGCAGCTTCACAATGTATTTTCCTTGAGAAAGGAAAATCTCACCTGGCTTTTGCCAGACCTCCAGGCCCAGTAAGTAGTGCATTAGACCTAGGTCCTTCATCTCAAACTCGGAAGCCAATTCCCTCTTGAATTGATAAATGAGAGGATCTACACCTATCAAAAAAGGATCATCTACATAAAGGACCAAAATGAGAGGCATGTCCTTTTCAACCTTGAAGTATAGGTTAGGATTAGCATCGCTCCTTGTAAATCCCAACTTCATAAGAAAGTTATCAATCCTCTCATACCAAGCCCTCGGGGCTTGCTTCAACCCATAAAAGGCTTTCTTTAACCTGCATACATGTGTCCTTCGATCTTGTACTCCAAACCCCTGAGATTGTTCCAAGTAGACTTCCTCCTTAAGCGAGCCATGCAAGGAAGTAGTTTTAATATCCATTTGATGTAGGCTCCATCCTTGAGTGGCAACAAGAGCAATAATAGATCGGATAGTGGTATATCGGGCAACCAATGCGAATATCTCGTCATAGTCCACCCCTTTTTAGAGAAGCCTCGAGCAATGAACTAGGCCTTATACTTTTCAACACTCTTGTCAACTCCATGTTTTATTTCGTAAATCCATTTAAAGGTGACCACGGACTTGTCCTTGGGTCTAGGCACCACATCCCAGACATCATTCTTCATGATAGATTCATATTCCTCATTCATCGCATCCTTCCAAACTTGGTGCTTTATGGCTTCATCGAACATACATGGCTTAGTTTAAACAATAGTACTCATAGCAGCTAAGTACCCTTGATACATGTTTGGCTTCTTACTTTTGCAAAAATGTCCCTCTTGGAGCAATATGTTTTTTAGCATCTTCGAGAGTATCTTTGAGCCATAAAGGTCTTTTCCTTGAGGTAGAGGGATCATCGGGAGGTGGATCAATGGGATCCATCGGACCTTCAACATCGAGCATAGGCTCGATTCTAGGAATCGACTTGCCCGCCCAAGCCCCAAGCCCCGTGATATAATGGTGGAACGAAGTGGGGTATCAAGGGAAGGCTCCAAGCCACATACCACTGTACAAGAGCAGCCATAATAGGGGAAGCCCACACTTGGGTGTATGAATGTAGGAGGGAGCTATCGTGGTACATGAGTGCCCCACCCTTTGTTTTTCCACCCTTCTTCACATGTCTTTTGCCTTTTATTGCTTTTTCTTTTATAACTGCTTGGGGATGGAGGAGATGACAGCATGATGTGTAAGATATAGTAGTGGATACCCCTTTAAGGTGGGGCAATTCATCACCCACCAGGGGTAGGGACAATCATGGGTTCCTTAACGATGAAAGGATTCAATATGAGGGGTTGTAGGAACTAGGGTGATGGCTATGATGATGGGGGTAGAGCCCACGTGCTAAATTTGTATGTCTCGGCCATCTTTTGCATTTTATGGTACATTTCCTATTGAGAGTGGCCAAATTATGTTTTTTCTTTTCTTTCGCTGCATCAACCTTCGGGGCATCGTTCCAGGCCCAACCCAAGATGTGGACAAGGGGAGGGGGAGGCTAACTCCTTTTGGACCAAATGGACAAATGTGGACCCAAATGGGAAATATGGTGAATGGGGTTATAATGAGCGGAGGGGAGTGATGTATATGGTGTCAGGAAGCAGGACCAAGCAACCAAAATCAGGGTTTCCCATGATGATAGGGGTAGAGCTCATGTTTGGCTTTTGCCCACGTGCTAAATTTGTATGTCCCAGCCATCTTTTGCATCTTATGGTACATTTCCTGTTGAGAGTGGTCAAATTATGTTTTTTCTTTTCTTTAGCTGCATCAACCTTCGGGGCATCATTCTAGGCCCGACCCAAGATGTGGACAAGGGGAGGGGGAGGCTAACTCCTTCTGAACCAAATGGACGAATGTGGACCCAAATGGGAAATATGGTGAATGGGGTTATAATGAGTGGAGGGGAGTGATGTATATGGTGTCAGGAAGCGGGACCACGCAACCAAAATTAGGGTTTCCCATGTAGTGCCACCCCTAAAGCTAGTAGCCAATAAAGGAGATCCCACGAGACTAGGATACAAGGTTAACCATCAAATTGGACAGAGAAGACAAGAGTACAAACCAAGCCCACTCTTTCTGTCGAACCCCCCCACTAATCCATGCCCAAAAGTATCCATGATAATTAAACAAAAATACCCAACTACACAATGAAAAGTCCAATGTTGCACTAATTATTATCGGGATAATATCGGCGCAAGGAAAAAATCAGAAAAAAAAAAAAAAAAATCGTAATAATCGGGAAAATATCGTTTGGTACAAAAATATTCATTTTTTTCAATTTTTTTAATATCTAAACCATATACAACATAAAATAAATACATTGATACATAAATATGATAAAAGAACTAATATATAAGATGTTTAATATCATTTCTAGTGCTAAAATCACACATAACAGTGAATCATGTCCTGAATAGTAAGTCCTGACTCCTGAGTCCCAACTCAACCTCAAAATATCAACAAAAAAATATAATAATGTATCTCATATCATGAGTCATAATGTCATATACAATGAAATGAACCAAATAACTAAAGTCTAATACTACTAATTTCCTCTGCCCCTCTAGATGTAGATGTCGGTGGAGTTGGCAGGCCGCAATAGAGAGTCTGCTATGCTCTAGAAGCTGAAGAACTATGAGCTACAGGAGGTAGACCACGTCCTCTACTTGTGACAGGGGTAGCTTGGGTCACCTCCTCCTCAAAAACAAACAAACAAACAAATTTTTTTTTTGCCCCCCACGATTTTTTCCCAAAAAATCTCGATTTTTTCGAAAAAATCGCGAAAAAACGATAATATCTCGATAATATCACAATTTTAACAACACCGGAAAAGTCATACCTTCGAGGTTGGAAGGCCCACCTTCAAACATACAATCATAACAGATGGGCGAGGGAGCATATGGCTGGCTCAGGTAGCAGAGATAGTGGCGCAACGAGCTTTCTAGAGGCTACAAGGGGTTGTTGGCTACCGGCTAAGGACCATCTAGGAGAAAAAGCTTCTTCTATGGATACTACCCACAAGTGGTGAGTAACACAGCTTATTTTTTTTTTTTACAAAAAAAAAACTAACAATTCATAAGCTAGCCTACTTGCTTACTCTCCTTCAAAGAGCTTAGGAATTGTCTCCTATCTAAAGGACTTAATGAATCCAAGCCTTCTTCTTCCCTCTCCAAAGAGGGATTAAATAATTCTTCATTTGAGAACTACCTCATCAGGTCAAGGAGAAAACTACAATGATATGTAGCTTTTGTACCAATGCTACATAATTCTCACATTTGTATTAGTTTCCTATTACAAATAAAAATGGGAAATACAATAATATATGTGCACCTAAGCTCAAACTTTACTCATGCCATTTTATCTTTTCACCACTTTGCCCAAAACTTCAATGAGCCATTTCTTTTGCTTATGAAGTCATGTTCACCTTGTTCAAACTACATTGGAAAGCTTCTTACAAGCTCTTTGTTGTGCAAAGAACTTTGGAAGAAATTGAGACCACCTTGAAATTGTCGATTGTGAAAATCCTCCAGGATCATAGAACCACACATGTCTAGAGAAATCATTTATACATGTTACAAAATATGATGGTCCTCCAAAAGAATTTGTAGGCATGCCCCCAAATATTTGAATGGATATAATCCAAAACACTTTTACTAGTACAACTTCCTACTTTAAACTTCTATCTACATTGCTTTCCAAAAATATAATGTTTACATAAATTCAAATTTGTAGATTTTAAATTTGGAAGTAATTTATAGTTTCGCAGTACCTGTAGCCCTTTCTCACATATTTGACCTAGTTGTTGATGCCATGAATGAGTAGATTCGTTTGCCTCCTCAAATCCCATCGTTGCTTCATTGATTTGAGTACTACCTTCTAGCTTGTAAAAGTTTCCAATATTTGTAGCCTTCACCTTCACTGCTCTACCTTCACATATGAATATGTAACCTCCAAAATTCAAAGCTCCCAAAAAAAAAAAAAAAATCTTTAGTTCAAGCACATGTCTAAACTTTGTGAATGTCCTTATAATAAAATCCAACATTTTAATCTTGATGTTTCAACCCCAATAATCTTACAAGAAACATTATTTCCCATAAGAACAATACCACCATCAACAACTTGATAAGAAGAAAACCAACTTTTAAGTGGACACACGATGAGAAGAATCAGAATCTAACAACCATTCTCCATAGTGTTCAGGAACATTATAAAAAGATAAAACTTCATTAGTCATACCTAGACTTAATCCAATCGTGTTTACTTCTTTTTTGGAGTCTTCCTTGGATTCCTGCCTCTTCCAACAATCTTTCATGAGATGCCCTGATTTGTTATGCTACTAACATTTTTGTTTGCCTTTCTTGCTCTTTTGACTTAAATATGGATGTACCTCTCGAATTTTCTCCTTTTCCTCTGAATCAACCCATCACCACCATTGTTTCTGGAGTGGAGGTTTCTATATTGGATTTCCTCCACACCTCCTCAAAAAACAGTGCTCCCACAACAGAATCATAGTCAAGAGTATCAATTGTACTAAAGTTAATGGAAGTGACCAAATGATCCCAAGATTCAAGCAATGAACACAATAATGTAACAATCTTATCTTCCTCGTCGAATTTAACATCCATACTAGTCAACTGAAGAGCATTAAAAACATTTAAATGATCAACAATTTTGTACCTTCATTTTTAGACCATATAATTGTCTCTTCAAATAGATTTCATTTGTCTAGGATTTAGTAATATAAGGGCTCTCCATCCTACTCCATAAGCTTGTTGTTTTTCTTCTCCAATAATATTAAACAGAACATCATGTACATGACATAGCATAATGGTGCTGAGAGCTCTTGCATCTAGGTCTTCCCATTCCTCATCAGTCATACTCTCAAGTTTCTTCCTCGTGCCATCTAATGCCTTATGCAGTCCTTATTGCACAAACAAATATCGCATCTTGAGCTTCCATTATTCAAATTTATTTTTACCATTAAACTTCTCCATCTCGAACTTTGCATTTGTTATCTTTGTCGTTACTCTCTACAAAAACCCAGACAATGTGGCTTCCACCAGATTCTGCCTTTAAAAAAATAAATGAGTAGCTCTCGGCCCCTTTTCTTTCAGTGCACTACCCTCGTCTTCACCAACTCCACCAGAGAAAGTCTCCACTATTTAAACTCCCACGAGTGTTCTCACTGCAGAAACCTTGAATCCAGCCAACCTTCTCCTTGATGATGAAGGCATACAAGTTTCAAATTCGTGGACTTTATTCAAATGATACTACTATATTCCTACTCGGTAACTTGGGTTTGTTGGACCCTTCTTTGTGGCTTCTGAATACAGTGGCAGGTCTCTCCTTTAATGTGACTCGTCCTCAGCGCTTCGGCCATTCACTGCGTGCAGCTCAATCAAAAATGTGATCCACCTCTGCATTTGACTGGCCAATGAACTCACCTCATACACCGACACAATTACCACTTCAGCGAGGGCTGACTCCACTTCTATGGGTCACTCGACCTTTGCAACAATTAGAACCATGAGCTAGGGTTTCACTCTGAATCGCGCAGATAAACTCTAAATGGTGTCTTCCTCTATGCTGTAGACAGTAGCGAACAGACCCTCCAGATGGATCTGCCCAGCCTTACACATCCTCGTTATCCTTCACTCTGATACCACTTGTTGGTATTTTAGAGCCTGAATAAACTATAATTGTTAAAAAGTACTGATACAAGATAACAAACGAAGCTCTCACAAAACACAAAAATTTATTCTTGGTGGTGCAATGTGTGCTATATTATTGCTCAAAACAAATGTTACATTACCACCATTTCATTTTCATTTTCATTTTATTGTTGTCCTGAACTCTAACAATATAATGTTGTCGCTAAATCGGAAAACTGAAAATACTGATAGGGCATTGGTTCATTT
Organism: Pinus tabuliformis; assembly: GCA_031772625.1. Taxonomy (NCBI): domain Eukaryota; kingdom Viridiplantae; phylum Streptophyta; class Pinopsida; order Pinales; family Pinaceae; genus Pinus; species Pinus tabuliformis. Next base: position 1,114,973,406 of record CM062809.1, read on the forward strand.
GTGAGCTTGAGAGAAAATTAAACAGCCCATCAAGGCTCTATTCTCGCTGTGGTATGCCCTACTCAAACAGCGTGCATTTCAAATGGATCACACCTGGTGCAAACCCTGGCAACCTGGCACCTAAACCAGAGGAAGTCCGCTCAACGCACCCTCGTGGTAAGTTTCTTTAAGCACTTCCAATCAATAAAACATAAGAAAATGAAACAGAACCAAAATCAAGTTTTCTATTTTTTCCTGAACAATATGTATAAACCATACCAAGAGCAAACCTTCAGACCCTGCACTATTTCTTGTGTAAATTCAGTTTGACATAGTTGGAAGAAAATCAGATTTGTAAAGCATAAGTAGCCAGTGGGAAGATAACTCATTAACATTCCTGGTAGAATCTAAACCCAACAAAGAGGAAAGTGTACTGAACAATGGCGGTGAAGAGAAACTTACATGGAAAGCTGTTCATCAGAAACTGCAACCAATATCCAAAGAGAAATCAAAGAGTTCAGAAATCAGAGCAGCAACAAAACCGACATGAATAATCTAAATGAATAATTCGAAAATAAATTGTGACAAAATTGAAAAGAAATACTAATGAAAAAACCTGAATTAGATGCCTTAATGCTTCTGAAAACTGCGTCTCCTGCTGCAGAGGCTGCCATTGTTTAACGTATGTGCCCCTTCAAACTGTGTATTTAACTCATTTTTATTTTTATGGTTTGAATTTTATTTTTTTAATAACATTTTTGTCAGTTATAGATTTTAATTTTATTTATTATATATATATATATATATTTAAATTAATTTTATTAAGCTGTAATTAAAAATTTCGAGGCATGTGTATCGAATAAAAATAAATATATTAAATTGTTTATAAAAACTTGCAAACATGTGTAATAGGAATAAGTGAATTGAAATGGGAAAGTAATATTGTGGGTAAAGGCTTAGAGGTTACTTATGGAGATAGGATCTAAGTTAAGGGTTAGGGTTTATTGTGGAAGATAGAGATATAACGTGTCTTATAGAAACACATGAGTATGAAGGGTGCATGACACTTTTGTTTGAAGGATATTGGCAATGGAAGTGTGGAACAACGCAGTAGGGAATGGTAAAGGACACAGGGTATCATGGTATTAGTGAGGGAAAAATAAGGTTGTCTCATTCACTTAGAAAAAGAAGACTCATATAAACAATTCATTTGGTTTAAAATATCAGAAAATGGGAATCATATCAAAATTACAGCATGCTATTTTGTGCTGCAAGTTTCAATAATCTACAAAAGTAGAGGGCTTAACCACAAATATCTATTTGTAGTCTTCAAACAGATATTGCAACATATTCTCAGCTAGGTGAAGTCCTTATAGTGGTGATTTCAATGCTAGGACTACAAGTGAGCAAGCTAGCATTCTTTGTTGTAAAGAAGACTGTAACCCTATTCAGCTTACAGAAGAAAGTAATCATTAGTGGGAAATAATTTCAAATGACAAGGGTTACAATCTCTTTGGTGAACAATTGCTTACTCTATGTGGAGCTTTCAATTTAGTCATTTGTAATGGTTTGACTAGATGGGCAAAGTCTGCTAATTTCACTTGCAATACTTACAATGGAGCAAGTGTAATAGATTATGTAATTTGCTCACATGGGTTGTGTGAGAAAATGTAGGAAGTTTTGATTGGAGATTAGCTTTGGGACTTAAAATCATATCACAAGCCAATTTATTAAGTTTCTCTTGGACTCGAAAGAAGCAATTAGAGTCAAAAACTTATTGTGTTCAACAAAATCTCCCAATGGGCAGGATTCTTTTGACTCCAGAAAATTGCAATACCTTCAAAAAGACGTTAGAGGGGCTCTTCGAGAAGGACAAAATCCCAATTCACAGCCTTCATAGTCACGAATTAACACATTTAATTCAAAGTGCAATTGCAAAGTGAAAAAAGAGAAAAAAAAATAAGAACCCTAAAACAAATTGCTTTCCGGTTAACACTTGGTTTGACGAGGAATGCAAAAAGGCAAGGAGAATGTGGAAAGAGTCTAACAAGGATAACATAAAACTCAAAGGTTAGAAGTAGATATTAAGAAAGAAAAAGGTTGATTTCATGGTTTCAAGTAGGGAAGAACTAATCTTCCTTGGGAAAAATAACCCCAAATTATTTTGGAAGGAGCTCCAACCAAGAAAGATGCAAACTGAAAATAGTATTACATCTTCTAAATGGTTTGACTATGCAAGACAACTCTATGAGCAGGATCCCAAGGTTGACCCTCCTCCCTTGGTCAACACTGATACTGAACTCTTCACGGTGCAAGAGGTAGAGATGGGTATTAAGAAGTTGGGTGTTGGAAAAGAAAAAGACTTAGTTGAACTTCAAGCAGAGTATCTAAAGTGGGGCTTAAAGATTCTTGCACCTCACATTACAAAAAATTTCAACAACATCATACAACAGGGGTTCCCCACATATTGGACAACTAGTCTGGCAATACCTCTTTTCAAGAGTGGTGACGTCAATAATCCCTCCAATTATAGGACCCACTGTAGGTGCAAGAAACCAACCTGTTGGTGGCTTCGGTTCTATCTCGGTAGTCACATCTAGTAGAACCATGACATGAATGCTTCTGATAGCCCCTTTTCTACCTTTCATGGTTGGGTTAAGTCTCTTGGATTTTAACTAGTTGATTAACGACCCCATACACCATGATGCTGGTTGGCCATCTATGTTGACTAAGCTTCCCTCAGACATTCCCAAATTTGAGGGTAATTCTGGAGAGGACCCCACTAATCACATCCGCCATATGTGGTGTTCATCTAATTCCATCACCAATGACTCTATTCATCTTCGGTTGTTCCAACGCACGCTTATTGGAGATGTTGCGAAGTGGTACACTGACCAACCCTCCACTTCTCATTCCACTTTTGCGACGCTTGTTAAAGAATTCCTTTCATATTTTCAGTTACCTCTTCATTACGACACCAGTACAGAGCTCGTGACCACATTACGCCAGTCCTCTGCCACCCGTATTTCCGACCATGTCCAAGAATGGCATAGAAGGAGGAGCATGTGTCATGCTCCTTCCTTCGAAGACCATGTCTACCTCGATTGGTTTCTTAGGACTCTTTTAGCGCCCATTTCCAAAGATGTCACATCTCACTTTCCTCAGACAAAGGAAGAGGCTCTCCAGACTGCTCTGAGATATGACTTGATTTATGCTCAATCCAGTTATGTCTATATCATTATACCAGACCTCCCTCATCCTGGTGGTGCCAATGCACCAAGGGCATCTCACGCCATCGACGGTATCGTTGGAGCTATTTCACATCTTTCACCGTATACTCAACAGAGTTATGGCTATCTGCAGGGGGGCACTAGTTCCTCCAACACTTATGCCCCTCTTGCCAGCAACATGTATTCAGGACAAAGCACATCTTATGCATTCACCCAACCACATCAGCAGATGTCAAGGCCAGCTAGTACTCAACCTGTCTACCAAACCATTGCCCCTCACCATCTTACACCTATGCAGTGTCGAGCGCTCTAGCCCCTCAGGCATTAGCATCGCAGCCTCCCATGCATCCTCAACCCCAGCAACCACCGCCCCCTCGAGGTCAAGTGTATGCACAGAAGAGTGCGACTAATCCCCATAATTCAAAGAAAAATAATAAGGGGAAGGGTAACAAGGGTAACCAAGGTAATAAACCTAATCAACCCCGGGGGAACCAACCTAACACCAACAACCAGCAATAGGGCAACCAACCCAAGCAGAACAAGGTTGTTTATACAAACAATCCTTGTGCATGTTGTGGTGTACATGGTCATTATACTCATGAGTGTCCCCTCTTATGTTAGATGCGTCAAATGTGGGAAGCCCAAGCAGCTTCTAAAGGTCAACTGCCCATGTAGAAACCACCTCAAAATCCTACGCCATCTCAACCAATTGTGCTTACAAATCCTTTCCCTCAGTAAGGATATGTTGTTGCTCAACCTCAGCAAGGTCAAGTAGCCCACCCTCCCCAACCTTCTAGTCCCGATGATTACCAAATTACCATGATGAATTTTGAGGGGGTCAGTACCTCCGATATCAACTTGCAAACTCGGTCGCTTCAATATGACAAGCCATTGACTTTGTTTGCAACGCCCAAAACTAAAGAATCTAATGAGTCTCTTACGACACCAAATGGTCCCTTATAGATCCCTCGGCCCAAGGTTGAGTCAATTCTCAAGATCCCCAAATGGCCATTACGTCGTAATGCAGCTTCTAACTGAGCTGCCCACACGTACAGTATAGTAGTCGACTTGGCACAATCATCTGCCGCCATGTCGATGCTGGAGGTCTTCTAGTCGTGCCCATCTTAGACGAAATCTCTACTAACTTCTTTGGGTGCAATAGATCCTTCAGACGATCATTTGGTTGTCTTTCCTGTTGATGTGTCAGAACATCCTCCATTACCACCATCCGTTTCTTTCCAGATACCAGTTCAAGATGCCATCATCTCTCGATGAATTATTGACGAAGGTGCATCCACCTGCATGATGTCTGTTGCCGTTTGGAAGCAACTCAAGTCACATGAACTGTCCCCATCCACCATCACTTTAAGTGTTTGGGAGGGTCACTCCTCCCAAGCTCTCGGCATGTATTGCAATTGTCCAGTGACTCTTGCGGGCAAGACTGTTTCTGTAGACATTGAGGTTATCGATACCCCTCTAGATTACAAAATTATATTGGGTCGTAGTTACACTTATGCCATGTCAACTATTGCATCTGCGGTTTTCTGTAAGATGTGCTTCCCCCATGAAGGGAAGATCATCACTATCAATCAATTGACATACTACAAGTCGTCATCCTTGACCTATCCTGAGTCCATTATCTCATCGATGTCCGGAAAACAGTTTGCCACCCCTCTCACCGGTGTTTTGCCCAAAGTCTGCAAAGATTCCACCTTGTTGGGTGCTTTCCCTGGTCCTCCCCCTCCCATCTCTGAGCCCAATTCATTGAGTGTTTGCATGTTAAAGTGTCACAGGTTGCTCAAAATCAGTCTGGTACCTCTGGTCAACATTTAGTTGCACAACATCCTACTGCTGCGACTTCAGCAGAGCCATCCGGATCCACCCCTCCAGGACCTCCTCCTTTTGTGGGTGCCTCTCCTTTGTTCCCACCAAGAACTCTTCCTCCAGGTCTTAACCATCCAAGAACTGTTTCGCCGGGACATTATCCTATAGGACATATACATTTCTTATTTCCTCCTCTTGGAATCTTTTATGTCCTTGTCATGGCTTCGTTGAGTCTCCATAATATGATTTTGGGGATCCCAGTCTGGTGCATTTATCCCCCAACGAGCACTCTGCCTAGTCAACTCAGACCATATCATGCTTTGAACCTGGTTCAACCGGTCCCTATGACCCATGTCGTTGCTCCAGTTCCACCACAACTTCAATAGGAACCCACTCCTATTGCGAAAGCACCCGAATAGGGGGAAAAAGCCAAGAAGAAGGAACCTAAGGACAAGGCTCCCCAAGCACCTCGAACTCCCAAGGCTCCAAAGTTGATGTGCTTTGTGTAATGTTGTTGGGCATGCCACCAATAACTGTCCTGAGCTTCCTCGTCTCAAACCATTAGTCAATGATACATTTCCTGAGTCTAACATACCTGAGGTCCAAGTTACCTTACCTGATTCAGCCAAGAGACTTAAATCATTGCGCACGAATCACCCTTGTGCTTTGTGCGATCATTATGGTCACTATTCCCATTGTTTCCCTTGTCTTGACGAATTTCACAATTGCCTCCATGTGCTTCGTGAATTCGAGGCCACTCATAGTGGATCATATACTCCTCTACTTGTGGATTCTAGTACCACTAGTACACCAACACAGGGGGACTCTAGTCCCACCATCGTGATCCCTACCCATGATGTCGAGATGACAGACTCCATGGTCCATATCCTTTACCTATCATCATCCTTGAGATATTCGCAGGAAAACCTCTCTAAGGTTCCCGCGCACGCTTATGTCGAACCTCCCTCGTCGGAAACCTGGGTCTCAACATTGGTAGATCTTCAATCTACTAGCTCGTCATCTACCACCTCAGATGATGCGTATGTGAACCTTCTTTCTTAGGATGATGCACCAGGTAGTTCTACCGCATCATGTAGTCAATCTTCCTCCCATCCCCTCATCTTCCATTCCGATGAGGACATCATGGAAGCCATGTCTACCCCTAATTACCCTTGGGATGATATGCACCATCGTGCACACTTCCTGCTGCAACAAACTCATGACCAATATGTTATGTAATCTAAATACTTCATTCATGGTGAAGTCAATTGGTTGAGAAATCCCATCCCTGCACTAGACACTTTCGAAGAAGGGAATATGGCCAATATATCTCCTACTATCAAAATCAACATTTCCGATAAACCAGGGATCAAAGAAAACATTACCTTGGGGGCACAGTGCACCCCAGAAGAAATTGAGGCTTACACCAAGCTCTTCAAAGAATTCCATGATTTTTTCACCTGGTCTTACTCATAGATGCCCGAACTTGATCCCGCCATTGTTGAACACCATATCAACACATGGCCCAATGTCACTCCTTTCCGTCAGAAGTTGAGACCCATTCACCCTTCTCATTGTGAGGCCATCAAAGTTGAGATCGACAAGCTCAAGTAGGCTGGTTTCATCTATCCCATCGAGTATACCACATGGGTATCCAACCCAATTTCTGTTCTCAAGAAGCAAGGCACCATTCGTGTCTGCACAAATTTTCGCGACCTGAACAAAGCTTGTCCCAAAGACAACTTTCCCACACCCTTTATTGATCATATCATTGATGAGTGTGTGGGAAACAAGGTTCTATACTTTATGGATGGATTCTCTGGTACAACCAGATCAGTATCTGACGTGCCGATTAGTTAAAAACTGTGTTCATTAGTCCGTGGGGAACCTTTGCATATAGGGTCACGCCATTTAGTTTGAAGAATGTCGGAGCCACATTTCAGTGGGACATGCCATACTGTTTTCATGACTTGGTGCATATTATCCTTGCTTACCTTGACGATCTCACTGTTCACTCTAGGTCTCGGGCACAACATATTCATGATTTGCGCACCATTTTCCTCCAGTGTTGCAAGTATAACATCCATCTTAATTTGTTGAAATGCATCTTTTGTGTTCCTGTTGGCTGTCTATTAGGCTTCATTGTGTCGAAAGGTAGTATCACACTTGACCCTCTTAAAGTTCAAGCCATGCTTGAGTTGCCACCTCCTCATACCTTGTGCCAGTTACAAAGCCTCTAAGGCAAAGCCAACTTCCTTAGCAAGTTCGTCCCTGACTATACAACCACTGCACATGGCTTTCGTAGGCTCCTTCACTCGATTATTCCAATTGTTTGGGATGATTACACTCAATAGTCTTTTGATGCCGTGAAGTATGCTCTCACTTGCGCTCCCTTGATTAGTCCCCCTAAATCCACGAGGGATTTCATCCTGTACATTTCAGCTTCCGCCTATTTGGTAGTTGGGCTCTTTATTTAGGAAGATGATAATCAGAATGAGCACATTATCTACTATGTCAGTAAGAATCTCGTAGGTCCCCCCGTGAACTACCCTCATGAAGAGAAGTTGGCGTTCATTGTCGTGTTCTCGGTCTAGAAGCTTTGTCATTATATTCTTACGCGTACCACCAAGGTTGTGACAAACTCCAACCCCATGACTTTCCTATTGAGTAGATGAATAATTAATGGGAATTATGCATGTTGGATCGTTATCCTCCAGGAATTCAATCTTGAGTTTGTTACACCTAAGAGTAAGAAAGGTATGGCGCTTGCCGAATTCATTTCTGAATTTCCCACTAGTGCGCATGATCTGCCAATCGATGACGATCTCCCCAATGAACACTTGTTCGCTATCACTTTAGATGATCCTTGGTACAGGGATATTCTCACATATTTGCGAACCCATACATTTTCCCCCCATCTCACTCGTGATGATCGACGATGAATTTGATACGAAGCCCCTCGCTACCTTCTCATCGGTGATGATCTTTATCGTCGCGATGTCGATACTATCCTTTGTCATTGTGTCACCCATCCTGAAGTAGAGCAAGTGCTTAATGCTTGTCACAGTGGCACTTGTGGTGGTCACCTCTCTAGTATGGCCACTGCCCATAAAATCATGCGCACTAGTTACTTTTGGCCTTCTCTCTTGAGTGATTGCATTGAGGTAGTCAAGCACTGTCCCAATTTCCAACATTTTTCCCCAAAGGCAAGAGTCCCACCGGCTCCCCTCTATACTGTCATCACAGTCGGTCCTTTCTACAAATGGGCCATTGATTTTATGGAGTGTCGACCACCATCTGTTAATAACCATAAGTATATTATCGTGGCGGTTGAATATTTTAGCAAATGGGCTGAGGCCATGCCTACATTCAACAACATGGTGGCTACCACGACCCTTTTCTTTTTTAACCATGTTATTGCTCGATTTGGGGTTCCAAAACAATTGGTCTTTGACCATGACCGACATTTTGAAGATGAGGTATGACGTCAACTATCCTCGTTGTTGGGCTTCCAACACCAATATTCATCGTCTTATTACCCCCAAGGTAATGGACAAGTTGAAGCAATCAACAAGATTCTCAAAATGATGCTTCAGTGGACGATGAATAAACACGACACCAACTGGCATCTTATGCTCTTCCCAGCTTTGTGGGCCTATAGAACTTCTGTTAAAACCACCACCGGGTTTACTCCTTTCCACTTTTTTTGGGGGGAGGATGCAGTCTTACCAATTGAGTGTGAGATCCCTTCCCTTCACCTAGTGGTCGAACTTCTCCTCGACACCCAACCATTAGAAAAACTACTTGTCATGCTTGAGCTTGCTTTTGAAGACCATCAAGTTGCTTTACAAACCATTAAAGCAGCCAAAAAGCGCACTAAAGCCCAATTCGACTGAAAAGTCCACCCTCGTGCCTTCCACAAAGGTGATCTTGTTCTAATGTTTGACCAGACCCATGATACCCTGGGACATGGGAAGTTCAAATCGTTATGGATAGGACCTTACATCATTCGTAAGGACTTAGGCAAGGGGGCATATATTCTGGAGGATTTCGAAGGCCAACTTCTTCCTAATCCTCGCAATGCACTCTACCTTAAGAAATTTTACCCATAACATATCCCATTGATTTGCGTGTATTTATTTCTATTATGCATTTAGGTAGGTTGCATCATCTCATTTTTTGTCTTTTGCACCTTTCAGATGGATCCATCATCCACACTATATATTGGTTATGTTGAAAGTGAGAGTCATTTCTCCAGGAATCTAGCCTCGGCAGCATGGGCCATTTTCACCCCCTTGCACACGTTAGTCCATTCAAACGGTGTGTGCATTGGATCTGCCACCAATAACCAAGATGAATATGATGTAATGATAGGTTTGTTAGTCGATTCCCTTGCTCATCACATCCTTCATCTTCATGTTCATTTAGATTCCTTGTTGCTTGCCATGCAATTTAATGGTGTGTATCATGTGCATAACCAAATCCTATTTAGATAATATCTACTAGTTAAGTTGTTGGTATGTGAATTTGAAACCATTACTTTCAGTCATGTTCCTAGAGCCCAAAATAACTTTGTAGATACCATTGTAAATAACATTCTAGATTGGAATTCATCACATGTATACCACAAAAGGCAACCATAAACACAACACATGGCGAACCATCATCGTCATATAAAAGATGCATAATCACATTATGTATCACATAAAACATATAAGTGTTTGGAGCCCATAGCTCTAAATACATCCGACATGCCCATAACATGTTACAAAAATCAAAACAAAGGGACCCACATGACCCCATCCTTACTCACTGTCTAGCAGATCCCACGCCAAAGGCTCTACTCCATCTGCCCGTAGATCATGTACTACTTGACCGACCATCGCCATGAGCTGCATGATCCCTCGCCACTCTGAGGGAAGACCTGTACACTCATCTGCGTACTGATTGTCTAGCTCATGCCACCCATGCTTAGAAACTCCGGCCAAGAGCACATCACATCTACGACGTATGTCAGCAAGTAGAGCATTGTCGTCTGGACCCTAGCGTGACAATGATGTTCCCTGATCTGCAACCCTAGGCGCTGCAACTCGACCTGCATATCTTGTCGGCTTCATCGGTGTTTTATCTGTATACCACATATTTTGCACTCAGCACCATATACATGTGATAAAAATATGAAATGCACCATAAAAATAACAACTTAACACTTACCGTCTGGTCCCCATGTTCGAGTGGAAGTGGTAGGTTAGGATCACCTTGGTAGTTCATCCCACTATAGGGATAATCATCTATGCATAGAGGTATTTGATCCTAATGTGTGAAAAATTCGGGTCAGAACACATGCCCAACCCTCCCTCCTATCCCTCTTCACAGTAGATGCCCCCAATGGCGCATCTTGGGCTCTTGTGGGCCCCCATCTTGGATTTGTACATGAAGGCATATGGTGGGTATATTATCAAAGAGGAAAGCATATAAAACCGTACCAAATACACAGTCGTGGTTAACGTGTCTCCTGCATAGACTCAGTTGTCGTTTCACCGACGAAAAAATCATTTGGCCCACCCATAGTAGGTCCCTGCGAATACACTCTCGACAAGCATCATCTGCTCACCAGTGATGTGGTGGAACGCCTAGTTGTCCAGAATCCGTAACACTGTTGCAGGGACAACCCGTGTCTCTAACCTATCTAGATCAATGATCTGGATGGTCATGCCCTTCACACGAACACCCCGTGGACAATGGCGATCCACAAACACTATAATGTTTCTCCCATGAAGCAACATCGGATGTATATCCCCCACCACCCCCGGGGGGGGAAGTCTGGTCAAGAAATAAATTTCTTAGAAAGTGAACTCGATCTTGTGCCCCTACACCATAAAGACCTCATGGTCGAGATCCCAATAGCTCACGATCCTCGATGACAAGGGCTCACCTACCCTCATCAATGGATTCTCTAACAATTTGAGAACCCCGTAGCAAGATAACGCCCCTCGAACCACTTGATCCCCATGAATCTCGGACCAAAGGTGTCCAAATATCGTTCGTGCCAATTGATTTTCAACTCCGCCATACCTGCAAAACACCACATCTATTGTCAGTTCAGAGATGAAAACACTAGTCTTGATTGTTCAGCCTCCAACCCCCACCAGGCCAGCAGATCACCTTCCCTCTCAGGTCCAGCTCGCAGCTTTCAGCCAAAGAAGTGTGGGCTCGCAGGTTTTTGACCAATTCCTGCGAGCCAGATCGCACCTCAGGCCCAAAAAAGAGTGAGCCAACCATGAGGAGCCACAGGGGTCTCCTTGGGAGCTGTGCGACACCAAAATCAACAAGTAAACCACTGAAATTGAAAATATGAGTAAGGCCACCTAACTAAAAGTCGCAGATCCTAATTCCAACGGTCAGTTTATCTGCTACAATCTTCACAAGATTTAGGGCCTTCTCCTCCTCTTCAAATTCACCACAACTCACTTAGCAAATGAATTAAATTGGAGGGAAAAAGCCCTTTTCTAGAAAAACCCATAGTTTTTCTGTTGCCCATTGCGACCAAACTGTAGCTCGGTTTGGTGAACCGCTAGTATCATTGGAAAGCTCTCACTGAGCACTATAACGAGTCTCTCTTCATTTTTTACGATTTGACACTTCACCCGAAAGCCATTTTTCCAAGAAGGGTCACTTCGTTGCCTCTTAAAGTTGAATTTCTTCATATGCGACGCTTGTACTTTGGAGACCACCTTCCCTTGGCGCTTTTCATCTCACGCGTCAATTTTTGTTATGGGAAACCATCATTTTCTCATGTTTTCATGGTCCCCACCGGACCTATTATGTGTGGCAACATCATCATGTCACCCTTGTTCAGAGCATCTGTGATGAGTCACCTTTGCATCGATGGAGTCTGTTTCACGTCCAATTATATCATGTCACACTATTCCATCCATCTTTGCATAGCATTCATCCCGTGTTACCCATTTTGGCCTTTAGTCATACTATCCACCATCCCCTTCGGAGTCAAGTCGGTCATTGCCAGGTCAACCATGCACTTTATGCTCTGACAAGGGAAGTAATCTATTTGCCCCCCAGTCCCATTTTCCCCATTTTCCTTGGTGTTAGTCCATCAATCATGTTACTATTTTCTCTCGTGCCTTAGTTGAGGATCCTCATTGTCTCACCTATTTTGAGCCCTATTCTTTCGACATTAACACATCTATTCCAGAAGAAGAGCCTAAAGGGCAGTGTATCTTGGTTCTAGCTTCCACTCTTGTTTAGTGCCTCAGATCAAGCAAAGGGAATCATCATTTCCCTTTGACTTGGTTGTTTCATGCTCATGATTCATACACTTGATGGTCCATTGATGCAACAGATTATATTAGTGATTCCCTGGTGTGTGTGAGATGTTTTAGACCTCATCAGGGGGTGGCCCTTCAGGTAGCCCCCCAAATTCCAAGATGACTTCATATTATGCCACAACCTCAGATGCAGCTCCACAGATTTGATGGGTTTGGTTCCTGTCACTTGAAACACTCATAGCATGCATGTCTCCTTCAAATGATCCATTCAATCTTGCAGAGCCCTTTCTTATTCAGCAGGGATTTTTGGGTTGTTATACCCTCCCTCCCACCCATTTTTAGAGGGAAGGGCCATTATGTCTCATGTACTAAGATGGTATTGTATTCAGTCCTGGCTCATGTTTTTCTAGGCACATTAGGTATATGGGATACATTGTATTATTTTCTAGCTCATTTATGGGAGCATGTCTTGCACTATTCAGCATGTACTTTAGTGCTTAGTTTCATTTTTTGGGCGCATTATTATTTTTTGTACTGAGTTATCTTAGTAGGTATAGGTATGCCTCCCCCAACTCACTGAGATCATGTACCACATCATAAAAGGAGACTTACATTAGTTAGTTGGTCTTGCCCCCTCAGTCACTATCCTCTTTCAATTTAGCTCCATTGGTCTCTCTTTCTCTCTCTGACTCCTCTTCAGTGTCTAGTGTTTGTGTCCTTACAACGTACTTCGGTCATACGTTTTGCTCCTAACACTTGTACATTGGGGGGCAATCCGTTATCACCAAAAATTAATCATCTAGCCATAACTTACTAGATGGATTGAAGTACACCATGTAGGACCAATTTTGCCATAGTGAAATTGCTTTCACTGTAAGAAATTACTTAATAAATCACAGTAGTTAAGTTATTTATGGTTAAACCCATGAAGAATAATTAAATAAATCATTATTTATTTAATTATCTTCTAGGAATAATTAATTAAACCATTTTTTAACTAATATTCCTTGTCATATCTGACCCATTCATGAGAAATAAATAGATAAATCATTATTTTTCTTATTTTTCTCTAGGTTTAATTAATTAATCATTATTTAGTTATTATTCCTTGTCAAGTTTGACTAAATCCCCTAGGAATACTTAAATAAATCATTATTTGTTTATTATGTTGGAAATAATACTGAGAGGGGGGGGTGAATTAGTATTATCAAATCAATTATTTTTCATTTCACAATCAGATTTGTATACGCTACTTCAATTATGGGAAACTGTGTATATACACTATTGTGTCTAAAGCAACCAACGTATATCAGTAAACTTATGATTCATTAAATGTTGATCTTTAATCAGTGCATCAGAACTTCATTAACCATAATAACAGTAAACAGGTGCAGTAAAACAGAACAGATCATCGCACACATGGACATAAGATATAAGGTGGAAACCCAATGTGGGTGAAAACCACTTGTTGCAATTCGTCTCTATCTTCTTTTAATAAGAAACTTCTTTTTACAATATTTCTGTACTGGTGCAGTCTTATACCAGTACGCAAGCTTCTACTTGCAGAAGGTTACTACCTTCTCTCGTTCTCCAGCTTCTCCTCGAAGGGAGCTACAACCCCCTTAGCTCTTGTACTAGCTGATGTACTAGTACATAGGTGTTGATATACAGAAGGCTACAACCTTCTCTTTCTTCCAGGGACCACGTTTCATAAATTTTCAGATTGGATCCATCAATGATAATAATCAAACATCAAATACCTCTACATCAACCAATCTCCTTTTCTTCAATCAAAATGAAACAAACAATTACTTCTCTGAATGTTGTAACCAGAATACATTAACAATAGCTAGAAACCAATCCTGAACCCAGAACACTGTAGCAATAAACAAAAGTAGCTAAAACATATTTCATGAGACGTACACTACTTCAATATGTAGAACCTGCGTGCATATGCTTCTGTATTAAGGCCAACCAGCGTATATGTTGTTTTGACTTACTTAACCAACATGTATACGCGCCTCTGTTGTGCCGAACCTACGTACGGATCTAGAAAAGATAATTTACCCTTTTCACTTATTCAGACATTAGTTATACCCAGATTATCAGATTTATAGATCAACTCATGCGCCAAATATAACAGATCAAAATCACACAAAGATACTACTATTCAAGCCTTAAGATCTTGACCCAACAATAGAACTTATGCTTCTTCTAGCGCTCAGGTTCCTCCTTGGTTCAGATCCAGCTATGCACCATAACCCAATTCTAGATCTTGCTCTCATAAGATATTCAATGCTTGAGTGAATTTGCCTAATGATCTTCTCCTCCTTTTATAGTCTTAGGCCTTACTCAATACCATGGTCCAAAACCACTTAAAACCATTACCTTGGACCAATTACCTGGGTTCAACACTTCGGACGAGATACCATGGTCCAAAACCATAGGTTCAAATACCAAGGACTAAATACCATGGACCAAAAACAAGTTTTCCCACATGTACGCGCTTTTCTTTGCATGAAAGTGCGTGCATATGTATACACGCCTTTTGATCGTCAAACCTGCGTGTATACGCGACTTGGCTAAGAGGAACCTGCGTATATCTCTTTTTCTTTCATTCTGAGAGCCTGAAATGTCCTCTGTCATTTGAGTGAGTTGCCATCAAGGACAACACCTGTGTCATAGCGCTGAACCTATGTCATAATGCCAACAATCTCCCCCTTTGGACTTGATGGCAACCCCAAGTCACTCAAAGTCATTCTCCCCCTTTGTCATCAAGTGCAAAGGGTTATGCTCCCCCTGAGTACATGCTGAAATCTCTGCTCTGCTGTGCTGTCCATGCTCCCCCTGATTGTAGGCAAGGTTTGCAAGAAGATGTTATACAAGAAGAAACATGACTTTATACATCATAAATGACCTTCCTATCACCAAAGACTCATACATACATCCATCTCCCAACCAAGTGGGGATATACCAATATTGACTCATCCACCCAACCAAGTGGGGATACACCAAAGGTTTACACATGATAAAACAAGAACATTACATCATTCATCCCAGGCATAGTGGGGAAACCAAAGTAAGCTGTTACATGACCTTAATAAGAAAAGAAATACATGACATAGAGATGAAATATCTACAACAAGATTATGATAGTCATCGACAACTATCATCAACAGCATCTATCAATCATCATTCAGACCAGCAACCATGTTCTCCCTCTGCACCTGTTCCACCTGAAACCAAAAACAACTGTGAACTTGAACCAAGATCTTCTAAGATAATGCCAACAATGCATTATTAGAAGTATATATGCTCCCCCTGAACCTGTGCCAGATGGTCTCTGTCAGACCCATATCAGATTCTTTTCATCTTGAGCCTGGCCCAATGTTTGTCTTTAAATCAACATATACGCGACTGTATCCATAGAAACCAGCATATGTACGCGGATGCTCCACATGAAAATTGCATACAACTACTTTTCTCTAAAACAGACAAGTTTCAACAACAAGATGATGCATCAACTACTCCTAGCTTCTGTTTGAGGTATTCAAATGTCTCCTTGGGCAGTGGTTTGGTGAGTATATCAGCGACCTGTTCCTTGGAGGGTGTTGGAGAGGTAAATCCCCTCTACGGATAGAGGCGATCCCTACTAGCCCAGAATGGGTCTAGCAACAATCGTTCAATGCTACTACGCAAGTTCCTAATTGCAATTAAAAGAGAGGCAAAGAGCACCTACTTGGATTCCAGTGCTGTTGTTTGATGAAGAGATGCCACCTTCACTCCTTCGCCCTGGCCGGTCACGATCCTTCGCGATCTCCGCGAATAGACACCTGCACACACGAAGAGGAAACAAACACAAGCGTGAAATCTAATAAAAGCAACCATACATCAGTCAGAAAGGATGTAATTCACATTAACCATTGCATAGACAAATGAGAATGGAACAATAATAGCAGTCATCTATTATTAATCAAACAGAGAAGAGTACAACCAAATGTTCTGACGTCGGTATCCTTCTCAGGAGGGGCCAGTCAGCAAGTGTCTCAAGCATTCACCTTTGGGAATGATTCTCCCAAGACAAGAAACTCTCTCTCTCACACAAGCAACACAACATAACCTTCCCTAAGCTATCAAGCACTTCCACAATTATCACACCAACTACCTATAGTAGCAGCAATCTGAGCACTATAAGCTCCACACAATCCAAGCTATTCCAAACTAGCTGCTCATGGTAATGGTGGTAGTTTATATAGGAGAAGGAGCCTCCTAAAAAGGTGGAAGGATGAGCTTATCTTCAAGGGAAAGTAGTTGCAAAGGGTCGAACAGACATGCCATAGAAGGGAGTCGATACTCATAAGGCCAACAACCAGGTCTGGAATTATCTGGAAGGCTGGCTGTTGGAACAAATTCGCCAAAACTGGATCAACGCGGGTGCATAACTGGTCTGGCGCGCTGACGTCGCAAAGACATAATGGAAAGGGCTTTGTCAGCGCGGGTAAGTACAAATAGAGCCTGCGCTGGTTATGAAATTCGATCAATGCGGAAAAGGCGTGTGCTTCCGCGCTGGCAGCGCACGCGGTCTGTTATAAAGCGCCAGTCAGCGCGGATATTTTAGAAACAGACGCGCTGATGAGGAAAACTTTGGAAAAGTGGGTTTTTGGCCAGCTCAGAAGGCATGAACTTGATTATTGTGAATTCCTGACACAGTAGGGTAACTGACAGGGAGACAGTGACAAATTACTGTGTAACAGAGGGAACACACTCCAATTTGACCTTTTGTTTAAGCACTTGTTCTCGGAGAAAATGATATTTGATAGGTATGTGCTTGGTCTTTGAATGCATGACAAGATTCTTTGAAATATTGATTGCACTTGTATTATCACATAAAATGGAGATAGGTGGAGTACAAGTGACTTGAAAATCTTGCAAAGTTTGCATCATCCAAAGGAGTTGTGTGCAACAAGATGCAACAACCACATATTCCGCTTCAGTTGTAGATAAAGCAATTGAACTTTGTTTCTTGCTGAACCAAGATACTAATCTGGAACCCATAAAGAATACACCACCACTAGTGCTTTTTCTGTCATCCACGCTTCCTGCCCAATCTGCATCTATATATGCATGAAGTGTGAGATCTGTATCTCTAGGATACCATAAGCCATAGTTTTGTGTTCCTTGAAGATATTTGAAAATCCTTTTAACCGTCTGAAGATGTGCTTCTTTTGGATTTGCTTGGAATCTTCCAACTATTCCCACTGCATGCATGATGTATGGTCGGGTACCTGTCAGATAGAGCAGACTACCAATCATGGATCTATAGGTTGGTTGATGTACTGCTGCTGAATTGTCATTAGCACTGAGGCTACATCCTGTTACCATAGGGGTACATAATGGTTTCGAATCTTCCATGCCATATTTCTTCAAGATCTGCTTGAGGTACTTGGTTTGTGATAAAAAGATACCACCTTTATTTTGTTGGACTTGTAAACCAAGAAAATATGTCAGCTCACCATGCAAGGACATTTCAAATTATTTCAGCATCACCAAAGCAAAGTTTTGACTCATGGCTTCTTCATTGCTACCACAGATGATATCATCAACATACACGACAAGTATTAGCAATTTATCATTATCAATTTTTATATATAGATTGCTATCTGCTGATCCTTTTGAAAAACATTGTTGATGGAGGTATTTGTCCAGACGATAATACCAAGCCCTTGGAGCCTGTTTAAGACCATAGAGTGCCTTCTTAAGTCTGCATACAAGTTTTGGATCATTTCCAAGGATGAATCCATCTGGTTGCTAAATATATACTTCTTCTTCCAAGTCTCCATTTAAAAAGGCAGGTTTCACATCCATTTGAGATACTTTGAACTTTTGAAAGTTAGAAAGAGCAATGAACATTCTTATGGCTTCAAGTCTAGCAACTGGTGCAAAAGTTTCTTCAAAGTCTATACCTTCTTGTTGAGCATACCCTTTACAAACAAGTATGGCCTTGTTTCTAATAACATCTCCATTTTCATTCAACTTATTTTTGAATATCCATTTTGTCCCTATGACATTCTTATCATTTGGTCTAGGAACTAACTCCCAAGTGTTATTCTTTTCAATCTGCTCAAGTTCTTCATTCATGGCCTTGACCCAACATTCATCTTTGCATGCTTCACTTACATTTCGTGGTTCAGTGGAGGAGAGCAATGCTAGATAGCTTGAAGCTTCTAAAATAGTTCTTCTTGTTTGTACACCTGCCTCTTTCTGCCCCAAAATTTGAGTCTCTGGATGATTCTTCTGGACATACCTGGATGGAGTCTTTTCTTCTACCCTTATCTGTTCTTCTGGTGCCTCATATGTTTCTTCTTCATCATAAGTCTAATTCGATGTTGAAGGATAGGCCTCATCATCTTCGAAATATTTGGATTTTACCTGCCTAGGATTGTTTCCCTCTTCATCAACCACTACATCAATACTTTCAATAATTTTTCCAAGTCTTTTATTGTAACACTTATATCCTTTGTTGTGGGGAAGTAACCAAGGAGAATGCCTTCATCTGCTCTAGGTTCAAACTTTCCAAGGTTTTCATCAGTCCTTTTGGTGTAACATTTGCTTCCAAAAATTTTGAAGTGTTTTACCGTAGGAGTCTTACCATACCAAAGTTCATGAGGAGTTTGAATGTTGTTCACCCGAACGTTTGTCTTGTTGAGAATAGTAACGGCAGCAAATGTAGCTTCACTCGAGAAGGTTGCAGGAGTTCCAGATTCATCAAGCATAGCACGAGCCATTTATTGAATCGTTATGTTCATCCTTTCTACTACTCCATTTTGCTGAGGAGTCCTTGAAGTAGAGAATTTCCTTCTTATTCCATGTTCTTCACAAAAATCGAAAAATTCATCCGAGGTAAATTCCCCTCCTCGATCAGACCTAAGGCATTTGATTCTGCAATCTGATTCGTTTTCAACCAAGCCTTTGAATGCTTTGAACTTTTCGAAAACTTTGTCTTTATGCTTTAGGAGTCCTATCCAACACATCCTGGAAAAGTCATCAATGAATAATATGAAGTATTCTTCTCCTCGAGGTGACCTTTTCTTGGATGGACCACATACATTAGTATGGACAAGTTCAAGTGGCTTACTAGCTGATCCTTCCTTCTCAGGGAAATTAGTTCTGGTTTGCTTGCCAAACTGACAGGATTTTCATATTGTATTGTATGGAATTCTTATGTCAGGGAAATCACGAACCGCCTGATATTTGCATGCTTTCCTTATTTGAGAGAAGCTTAGATGCCCCAATCTTCTGTGCCATAGCCAGTGTTCATCATTCTTGCTTAGATAGCATTGTTGTTGTCCTCCCTTGAGTATGTATAAATTATTTGGAGTTCTTATGCCTTTGATCACTGTTTCTCCTGTATCAAGCTCACGAACAATACATCCATTTGATCGAAATATTACCTCATTTCCTTGATCACACATTTGACTGACACTCAATAGATTATGCTTTAAGCCATCAACATACATAACATTTCCAGCTTTGACCTTTTCTTTCAAAATAACAAAACCTTTACCTTTTATGAGTGCAGGGGTGTCATTTCCAAATGAGACCTTCCTTTCCTTTTCTAAGGCACTATATGACTGAAGTTTTTCTTTATCACCTGTCATATGTTTCGAGCATCCACTATCAATGTACCACTGATTTTCCTGTCCTTCCGCATATAAGGCTATACCACATCTTTCTGGTTGCAGTTCTTTCTTTCTCCATGTTTTGGGACTTAATGAAGCTTGCTCCTTCTGAGTTGTTTGCCGAAACCTACTCCTGCATTCAGAATCTTCATGACCAAAGTTGTTACAAATAGAACATTCTATTTCATTTTCAAGGGCAGAAAAGTTATTGTAGGTCCTTTTCATGATCCCAGTCACACTCCTTTGATTTCATGCTTCTCTAGTCATGATGGTCTTGTAGGCAACACATTGAGCAGCTTTGTGTCCAAAGTTATGACAAGAGAAACATTGGCCATTGAAGAAATTCCTGTGATTATCAAACCTACCATCCAGGTGATTGTAGTTTCCATAGGCAAATTGAGAGTGATTTACCTGCGGTTGGTTGTAACTTCTGTTCATCCTTGAAGTAGATTGCCCCCGATTTACTTGGTGATCTCTGTTCATCCTTGAAGTAGATTGACCCTGATTTACCTGGTGATCTGCTTTATGCCTTTGCTGTCGATTGTCAACCTGTTCACTTCTCCTTGCTGCATCTAGATAACTTTTGGAGGTGGATGGCTTCTGTGCTTGAGATGCTTCTTCAGAATATCCAAGACCTGTCTTGATTAGAGGAGAACACTGCACTTTGATAATCTCATCTAAAGTTTTAGATCCTTTAGCAAATCTTAGATTAAGAGCTTTTGTTTTCTCAATATCTTTTCTAAGTCCCACAATTTCACATTCTAACTTTTCATTGTGTTTTTCCCTTTCAGCAAGTTGGAATGTCAGAGTATTTATGATCATACTCTTTTCTTCTAAATAGATTTTAAGTTTAGAAATTTCTTCATAGAGATCATCTTCATCTATAGCATCCAAGAAATCATCATCTTCAAAAGCCATCAAAAGTCTATAATCATTACATTGTTAATCTTCATCACTAATTGAAAATCCATCATTGTCTTCATGTGTATAATAGCTCTTCTTACTTACATTCTGTTTTCTGTTCCATCTAACTGGTTCCTTACCTTTGTCAAGCTTATCTTTATGAGGACACTTGGCTGCATAGTGACCGACTCTTCCACAGGCAAAGCATTTGAAAGGCAGCTTACCTCTGAATCTTCCAGAACCCCGTTGAAGGTTCTTAACAAAGTTTGATTCTTCCTCTCCTTCTGACATATGTCCTGACTCATTGTAATCTCCTTTTCCTGAAGCTTTGAATGCAACTTCTCTCCTATCTTATGGTCCCCCTTTTCTCATTTCGAAAGCAGTTAGGATTCCATGCAGCTGTGATATGGCAATGCTCTGTAGATTCTACTTTTCTTCTATGGCAGAAACTTTTGATTCAAACTTAGAAGACAAAGATCTTAGAACCTTTTCAACCAAAGTAACTTCTTTTATTTCTTCACCCAAGTTTTTCATACGATTAACAACCTCATCTATACGTAAGAAATAATTAGCCACACTTTCATCATTGTGCATTCTGAGATTTTCATATTGAATTATGAGAGATTGTAGTTTTGCACGTTTTACCTGATCGTTTCCTTCATAGCTTAGAATGATCTTGTCCCATATTTCTTTTGCGGTTTTGAGCGGCATAACCTTGATGAATTATGATTGAGATAAACTCCCTAATAGAGTATTGACAGCCTTTGCATTTGTTTCATACTACTTCTTACCAGCTGTATTTGTAGGAGTTGCTGATGGGAATGTGTATCCTGCTTCCACAATATCCCAAACTTCTGTACCAAGAGATTGAAGATAGGTCGTGATTCTTACCTTTTAGTAGACGAAGTTTCTCGCATCAAAGATTGGTGGCCTGATAGATGCCTCTTTTTCGTAGTTTCTCATGATGATAGATCTTCCTCCAAGCCATTAAGCTTCTTCTGAAGAACCGGGCTCTGATACCAATTGTTGGAAATAATACTCAGAGGGGGGGTGAATCAGAATTATCAAATCAATTATTTTTCATTTCATAAGCAGATTTGTATACTCTACTTCAATTATGGGAAACTGTGTATATACACTACTATGTCTAAAGCAACCAGCGTATATCAGTAAACTTATGATTCATTAAATGTTGATCTTTAATCAGTGCATCAGAACTTCATTAACTATAAGAACAATAAACAGGTGCAATAAAATAGAATAGATCATCACACACATGGACACAAGATATAAGGTGGAAACCCAATGTGGGTGAAAACCACCTGCTGCAATTCATCTCTATCTTCTTTTAATAAGAAACTTCTTTTTACAATATTTCTATACTGGTGCAGTCTTATACCAGTATGCAGGCTTCTACCTGCAGAAGGCTACTACCTTCTCTCGTTCTCCAGCTTCTCCTGGAAGGGAGCTACAACCCCCTTAGCTCTTGTACTAGCTGATGTACTAGTACGTAGGTGCTAACCTATAGAAGGCTACAACCTTCTCTTTCTTCCAGGGACCACGTTTCATAAATTTTCAGACTGGATCCATCAATGACAATAATCAAACATCAAATACCTCTACATCAACCAATCTCCTCTTCTTCAATCAAAACTGAATCAAACAATTACGTCTTTGAATGTTATAACCAGAATACATTAACAGTGACCATAAACCAATCTTGAACCCAGAACAATGCAACAATAAACAGAAGTAGCTAAAACATATTTCATGAGACGTATGCTACTTCAATATGTAGAACCTACGTGCATACGCTTCTGTATTAAGGCCAACCAACGTATACGTTGTTTTGACTTACTTAACCAACGTGTATACACGCCTCTGCTGTGCCGAACCTGCGTACAGATCTATAAAAGATAATTTACCCTTTTCACTTATTCAGACATCAGTTATAACCAGATTATTAGATTTATAGATCAACTCATGTGCCAAATATAACAGATCAAAATCACACAAAGATACTACTATTTAAGCCTTAAGATCTTGACCCAACAATAGAACTTATGCTTCTTCTAGCGCTCATGTTCCTCCTTGGTTCAGATCCAGCTATGCACCACAACCCAATTCTAGATCTTGCTCTCATAAGATATTCAATGCTTGAGTGAATTTGCCTAATGATCTTCTCCTTCTTTTATAGTCTTAGGCCTTACTCAATACCATGGACCAAAACCGCTTAGAACCATTACCTTGGACCAAATACCTGGGTTCAACACTTTGGATGAGATACAATGGTCCAAAAACATAGGTTCAAATACCAAGGACTAAATACCATGGACCAAAAATAAGTTTTCCCACATGTACGTGCTTTTCCTTACATGAAAGTGCGTGCATATGTATACGCGCCTTTTGATCGTCAAACCCGCATGTATACGTGACTTGGTTAAGAGGAACCTGCATATATCTCTTTTTCTTTCATTCTGAGAGCTTGAACTGTGATCTATCATTTGAGTGAGTTGCCATCAAGGACAACACCTGTGTCATAGCGCTGGACCTGTGTCATAATGCCAACATATTATTCCTTAACCACATTCCTTGAGATGATAAATAAATTATTTCTTTGTTTATTATTTCTAAATAAAAGTATTTAACAAATATAAATACTTTTTCCCTCCAACCAAATACAATAAAATATTTCACCCTTGTGAGCATCACCCGATGCAATGAGTGCTAAGTGAACTATTCAAAAATCATGAGAAATTAGTCAGTTACGACTACCTCTCATGGAAATGGTCATACGTTTGAATGACTTACTTAACGCAGTTGAATCCCAAAAATGATATCTAATATTTTGTTATAAATTGAAAGGTTTTACATTCATTCTTCACTTTTGATCATTTTCATTGTTGCACTCACTGTTGCAGCTCTGATTATTATCATTGTCACTCACCATTTGCCTTTTTCTTTTGAGTTCCCATTGAGCTCAAACATTTTGTTTGTTGGGTTTACACATTGTGGAGAAGAGAGAGACTCTACAAAGTTGAAGACATTGAGGATATCCAAGAACCCATCCCACAGAGGGGGACTGGTAACATTATTTGTTCCCTTCACAGGTGTCATCTAATAAAACATATTCTTTATATTTGGTTTCCATTGGATTATTGGAGTTATTTGCACTTATTTTACTATTACATTTTGTTGTTTAACTATTTCTATTGCATAGATCAGGACTTTGGCAGATTTTGTTTCTATCATTTGTTGCAGATCCACATTGTTTTACAACCATTTTTACTGTTAAGGTTGTTTGTCATCCATAGTCTAAAGTGGTTTCTTTTTGTACACCTTCGAGAAGAACTCTACATAACATTGATAGTAAGCTTCTTGAGAGATGAAACATCCTTACTAAATACTTGATGAAGTATTGAAGTACAAGACATTGTGGAGCTGCCTGTTGAAGTGCACTTGAAGATCCTTAAAGAGTACTCTTATGGGCCCTTGAAGAAGCCTATTTGAGCTATTTGAAGAGCACCATTATGAAGTAGTCCTTGAACCCTTGAAGGGGTATTGAAGAGATCTTTGAAGACCATCTAGCAGGTAATTTTTTAGCTGATGAAAAAAATCTTGGAGACACTTCCATAGAGCCATATTGAAGCTGGGACTTGTGAATTCTTGAGGACATATTGAAGACCTTTAGGAATTGTTCTTGAGGACATATTGAAGATTGTAGATGCATCATTTGGCGCAGATTGTAGAATTAAATTCAACTAATCTCATTGAATATCCTTTGTGTATACACTATTATTCATTTCTTGGAATAACATTGTTTAATATCTAATGAAGTAGCGTAGAAGAAAATTGTTTTATGCAGACATGGATATTTCTAAAGATGCATACAAGACATTTGATGAACTAGAACTTGGATTTATACGTAAAACGTTGTCGAAACAACAACACTCTTAGGGAATTCCTTCAAGGTTTGATGTAGAAGATTTTGGAAGCCTTAAAGAACCATAGTAACTATCTTGAATAATTGAAGCATATTAAGAGGGTTTGAGCCCTAGAGGATTGGGGTCCTCACACAAGGTTGTTGCCTTGTGGAAAACTAGGTTGAAGCCTGAATTATCGAGAGGATTAGAGTCCTCAAGAAGATAAAGTTGGGGCTTGGGTTTATAGTACAGATTGGAGCCTGGTTGATTTGAAGATTGGAGCCATGAAGTATCATTGTACCTGATTTGTTGTAAAGAAGATTGGAGTGCTCATTATTCTTTTTAATAAAATTATTCTCTCATTTTGGTGTTCTCTTTTATTAGGTGGTCTTAACTCGCATAAAATAATAATTGTAAAAGAAATATTGATTCACCCCCCTAGTATTTCTAACAGGGATTAACTATTTATGAGACTACAACCATATAAATAGATGTGCCTCAAGCACCAAAAGGAGGACAATAAATTAGCACTAAGGTATTATGGCCCCTATAATGTGTTATAGAGGATTGAAATTATGGTTTACAAATTGGAGTTGCCTCCATATTCATGTGTACATCTAGTCTTCCATGTTTTTTTCTTAAACAAGGTAAACAATGACAAGATCCTAGTCCAACATATTTTACTTGATATTAATGAAGAAAGGAAAATCATACTAGAACAAAAAAAATCATGGAAACAAGGACTAAGCCGCTGGGAAATTGAGAGATCATTGAGTGCTTCCAATATTGAATATTGGGAGTACCTAGCAGTGGAAGAAGTGACATGGAAAGATGAGTTCTTCATGAAAAAAAACACCCACAAATAATAGTGTTGACGACAACACTTTTTGAAGGGGAGAGGAATCTTAATCCTTCTATAAGCCCCATGTTAACCGTAAAACCTCTTATTAAGTCCTAGATATTCAATAGGCTAGAACCTTTCACAGTCCCATTTTATTATAATTGTACCTTTTTTCTCCTATATATATACTAAGTAGACCTAGTCTCAAGGTCGTAAAATATTTTCCTGTACATTGCATTCATTGTAAAAGGAGGTTTCCCCCTCAAAGAGGAGTGTAATTACCAGTTTCTTAGCTTTTTTAAGGTGTAAGGTTCATAAAAAATTAGTTTACTAATTGAGTTTTTCACAACCCATAAGGTGTTACTCTGTAAATATTCTCTCTCGTAGGTATCATGGCGACCATGAAATCATTAAATTAACTAGCTCTCTTGGCCCATTGATTATTTATTGTCAATCACCACCTCACAACATGCACCCAACGCATTAGTTATAAGTATAACATCACTATCTTATAAAAAAAAATCCACGTTCTAATTATCGTATGCCATCATGAAAACACAACATTGTCATCACAAAATATTGAATAATAATGCACCACATGCTCATGCATACCATTGTTAAAAAATGGCATACCATTACAACATGCAATCACATCATGGAATGTGTCATAAGAAATATAACCTCATTATATCTCTATCAAATATATAACATTACATTAATATAAATGAATGGAATGACATGTTAACATAACATCATATGTGAATACCACGTGCTCTTAAGACAATATAACATCATCTAAAAAACTAACACAAATAAAACAACAATACATCTTCAACATTCTTATCATAATTTGATAATAAGAGACGACGGGCGATCGCTCTGCTAGGGTTTCTGAGACTGTGTCGGCGGCCTCGGCCCTCTGGGCGACTGAGCGGGCTTTCCCGTGTCCCGTTTGCTTTGCTGCGTTGCGCCTCTGGCTGGGCGATTAACTGCACTGTGTTTTGACTCTAGGATTGGATTCTCGGAATTGCAGGGGCGCTGGGGGAATGAGCTGAGTTCCCTTGTTGTGCTCCTTTGCTACAGTCATGGGTGATCCTGGGGGTGGGGAATCCTCTCCCACCCCTCTGTTGTCCTCTGAAGAAGCCTTCTGGCGATTATTAACGCAGAAAGGAAAGAAACGTCCTGCCCCGGACATCCCAAAATTCATTAAAAAACTTGAGGAAGTGCCTGAGATAGCCCTGCAAGAAGATCAGCCAATCAAAATTGCTCTTGCCCTTGCTGATAGAGGTCTGGTCGGGCAATTTATGAGGCGTTGGCCCTCTACAAAAACCACGGACGATTGGATTCAACGCAACTGGAGGCCTCAGCTGAAGAGCAGTGTGATCTGTTATCCGGTAGGTAGAGGTTTCTTCATTTTCGAGTTCACCACCAAAGAAGACCGAGATCTGGTTTTCAGGAATGGACCGTATTTCATGGGAAATCAGGGTCTGTATCTCAATAAATGGACCCCAGACTTCGATCCCTCAGTAGATGTTCCGAAGGAAGTTCCAGTCTGGGTTAGGCTCCCCAACCTTCCGATCCACTGCTAGAGCTATCAGTCATTGCAAAGGATTGGGAACGGACTGGGCAGATTCATTGACAAAGCAGACAATAAAGGGCAATACACTTGTGCAAGAATCTGCGTGGAAGTCGATTTAGAGGTTGGTCTCCCCGAAGCGATTAAAATCATAGTGGGAGAATGGCAACACTATCAAAAGCTGGACTACGAACAACTACCGTTCAAATGCAGAACGTGCCATGAACACGGACACTTCCAACGGAATTGCCCCAAATCCTAGGTCGGGACTAAGGAGGACGAGGAAGGATGGAAACAAATCAAAAGAGGCAAGGCTATCCCAAGAACATCAGGGAAGAAAAATTTTGGTTCAGGGGAGAAGCCGCAGTCCAATCTGAAGACCAATGAAGATCCAAAAGTTGGAACCTCCTCCGGAGGGAACACAGAAACCATCGAGACTCAAGAAGCACCTGAAAACTCAATGAAGGAAGCAAAAGAAACAGGTACTGAAATAATCACCCCCCCAACCTCAGGAGGCAATGAAGGAAATAAAGATAATGAAGAACACATAAGCCTGGCCTCCGAATCGGATGAAGACTCAGAAGGAAGAACCTATGAATCAGACAGCTCACAAGCCACCCCTATCAAGTCAGCAAGGGGTCGAAAATCCAAGAAGAAACTGAGAGAGGAGAAAACCTATCGGGATGTTCTCCAAGGATCCCAAAAAACTCTCAAGGGAATGATGAATACAAGGTCTGGGCGCAAGCAGGGCTCGGCTCCAAAAGGAGCCACATTCCCCCAAGCCAATAAATAATGAAGTACGTCTCCTGGAATTGCAGAGGACTAGGCAGCAAGCTAAAAGAAGATGCCCTCAAAGATATAGTCAGAACGTACTTGCCTGAAATCCTCCTAATCCAGGAGACAAAGTTGGAGGAAAATCTCCTCCTCAATGCTAGCAAATCCTTCTGGCGGAAAGGTATTGGATGTGCTGTCAGTGCAAGAGGTGCCTCCGGTGGAATTGCTACCTTCTGGGACAGCTCTATCTATGACCTGATTCAAAAAGATAGCTCTTCCCATTGGATTCTCACGAAGCTCCTTCATAAAGACTCCGACCATCAAGTAAGTTTATTCAATATTTATGCTCCTGTTCTTCCTTCTGAGAAAAAACCCTGCTGGGACTCGATTTTGTCCTATCTAGCGCTGAACAACCCTGAAAACATTATTATAGCTGGTGATATGAATGTCACTCTTGCTGCAAATGAGAAAAGGGGAGGATCCCCGGTCAGGGACCCAACAAGAGAATGGGTTGAAGATCTCATGTTGGGATGGGAGATGGAGGATATCAAGCCCTCTTCTGGGAAGTTCACCTGGTCCAACAAAAGGGTGGGCCCAAATCATATTGCAGCTCGGTTAGACTGATTTCTGGTTCAATCCTCTTTCCTGACTTGTGGTCTTATGGCTTCGTCCAAAATTTGCCAAACAGCACCTCGGATCACAAACCCATTATTCTTGAGCTCTCCACGGATGAAAATCTTGGCCCCATTCCCTTCAGGTTCAGTTCATTATGTCTTCAACATGAGGGGTTCCAAGAGATGGTTTTCGAAGCCTGGAAAAGACCGGTTCAAGGTTCCCCCTTCTATGTGTGGGAAGAAAAGCTGAGGGGGCTCAAAAGAAGACTCAAGGAGTGGGCAAGAACGCTGAAATCTCCCTCCTTCAAAAGGAAGACGGCCCTGGACAATCTTGCTGCCCATCAATTATCTTTGGAAAATTCTGTTGTCACCCAAGACCTTCTTCAGAGAGAAATTGACCTGCAAAAATAATTTCACAAAGCAAGCAGGGAAGAAGAAGAACTCTGGAGGCAGAAATCCAGAGCTCTCTGGTTACAAGCTGGGGAAAAAAATACCAGCTTCTTCCACAAGCAAGCTGAAGCCTGCAAGCAATTCAAATCTGTTAAAGAAATTCATCACCAAAATGTAGTGGTTAAGGACTTCGAAGAAATCAAGCGGGCAGCTCACACTCACTTCAAAGACCTTTACTCCGCCCCTGATGAACCACCATTGGATCCCCAGGTCTACCCGATGAATTTGATCCCTCAATGTGTCCAAGATCCTATCAACGATATGCTGACGGATCCGATTAGCATGAATGAGCTTAGAAAAGCATTGGACAGTATGGAACAGGACAAAGCTCTGGGTCCGGATGGGTTCCCAGTTAGATTCTATCTCTCCTGTTGGGCCATAATCAAATCTGACCTTCTGAGAATGGTTAAGAAATCTCAAACTTGTACAAAGATCGGAGGCGGCATCAATTCAACGTTCCTAGCCTTGATCCCAAAAGAGAAAGGAGCAACTAATTTCAGCAGATTCAGGCCAATCTCGTTGTGTAACTCTAGTTACAAGCTAATAACCAAAATTATAGCCAATCGCCTCAAGAAAATCTTACCCGCCATTATTCCTGAAAATCAAGGTGGATTCATCAAAGGGAGAAAGATTCTAGATAATATAGTGCTGGTGAAAGAAGCTGTTCATTAAAGCTATCATCGAAAGGAGAAAGGTATGGTGATTAAGCTTGACTTGGCAAATGCGTTTGACAGGGTAAAGCATGAATTCCTGTTTATGGTTATGAAGAAAATGGGCTTTTCTTCAGCCATCATTAACTGGATAAAAGCCTGCATAGCCTCTCCTTGGATTGCGCCTTTAGTAAATGGGCGTCCTTCAGATTTCTTCCAAGCCTCTAGGGGCCTCAAACAAGGTTGCCCATTGTCCCCGCTCCTTTACGCGATTCAAGCCTCAGTTCTTAGTTTTCAACTGGACCATAACCTTTAGACTCAAATCCTTCCTGGACTCCGCATGGTTCACCAGGTCAAAGACATTAATCATGCCCAATTTGCTGATGATACGCTTTTGTTGGGTGGGGCAAGCATAAACTCAGCTAAATCCTTCAAGAAGGAGCTGGACAGCTACAGAGAAGTCTCGGGCAGCAAGATCAACTTTACAAAAAGCACAGTCTACGGCTGGAACTGCTCGGTCAAGGAATTATCAGATGTTGCAAGGATTCTCCATATGGAAGGGTCCTGGGCCTGAGACTCCTTCAAATACCTGGGGATTCCAATCTTCAGGACCATTCCCAAAGTTGCCCATTGGATGCCCTTGCTGGACAAGATTAAAAACAGAATTCATGCCTGGGGAGCTTCTTGGCTGAACAATGCGGGGAAGATCATTTTGATGAAAGCGGTCCTTTCAAGTCTTCCGTTATATCAGCACTCCATCCTCCTGGCCCCTAAAACCTTCATCAACAAAATGGAAGTACTTCTCAGGCGCTTCCTGTGGGAAGGGGGAAAAAACAACGAAAGAAGGCTACATCTGGTTAAATGGGATACTATTAAAAAGCCATTTATGGAAGGAGGATTACAAATCCGCGATCTGGCTGCCCAAAATCTGGCTTTGGGAACCAAGCTCCTCTGGAACATTGTCTCTGGAAAACTTAGTTGGAGCAAGAAGGTCCTGTGGAGAAAATATTTCCATGGGAAGCGCCTCAGATGCCTGGACCATCCTCCTCGTTCCTCCAAAGGTTCTCCTGTTCTTAAACTCTGCATCAAAGCTTTGGAACATTTTAGTCATAAGCTGTATTGGATTCCAGGTAATGGGCAAAAAATAAGAATATGGGATGATCCTATTCTAGGTGACCAACCGATGAATCAGGTGGAAGAAATCACCAATATCAGAGACTGGCTCCAAGATCGCAATCTGAACACTCTCTGGGATATCTCTTCCTGGTCGGAGGACGGTCTTTGGGAAAGCTGGCATCTGGGGGAGGTCCCTCAGTGGCTGGAGGGTGAAGCCTCTGTTCTATTGGATAATCTTCAAGGGAAAGCTCCAGTAAAAGCTTCTGTTAAAGACAAACGCGGGTGGGGATCTGTCACAGGTTCGTACTCTGCTTCCGAAGGATACAAAAGTATTATGGCCATCCCGAACGCTCCCCCAAATCCGGCTCAATGGAAATTTATTTGGAATTCCCCCTCTCTTCCCAAAATTGATTTCTTCTGTTGGACATTAGCCCACAATAGTATTCTCACTCGAGATAATCTCCGCAGGCGCGGAATGGAAGGTCCGTCTTGGTGCAATCTTTGCAAGTCAGAGGAATAAACAGCAGATCACTTGTTCTTAACCTGCCCTTTTGCATCAGAAGTATGGAAGGGGGTCCTTATGCTAAATCCTGATAATTTCGAGCTCCCCAGGAACATCCAAAACCTTTTCCAATCCTGGAGCAAATTATCTCCGTTTGGTCTTTCCAAAAATATCCTCCTCAAAAATTGCTGGCTGTGGATCCCCAAGTTCGTTTTCTGGAAGATGTGGCTGGAAAGGAATAATAGACTATTCAGAAACGAAAGCTGCAATCCGATCAAAGTCATCACCAAAGTTAAAGCTCTTTTAGGAGAAACTCTGGATGCTAACTCTGCCAAAAAAACTGGGGAAGCTCTAAACAGAGAAGAGGAACTCTGGTTGAATGGTCTGGTCCCAAACCAAAAAGACTGTGCTACCATCGCTACCAGCGTCCTCTCCAATTGGGAAATCAGGCTGGAGGAGCAAGAGTTCATTAAATGGAGATCGGCTCTGAATGAACACTGTCTGTTTCTTGATGGGGCCTCCAAAGGCAACCCTGGTGTAGCAGGAGGCGGCGGAGTTCTACTGAGTCCAGATGGCTCTGAGGTGTTAAGGTTTGCTTGGGGATTAGGCAAGGAATCCAACAACAGAGCGGAGGCTCTGGCTTTGTGGCAGGGGCTCTCTCAAGCGATCAAAGGCAACTTCCTTTCCATTTCAGTATTCGGGGACTCCAGGATTATTATCCAGGCACTGCAATCCGAAAAGAACCCTTCTCAACTCCACTTATCAACCATCATCAGGAGAATTAGACTTATATTGCCCAAATTCCACAAGATCTCCTTCTACCACATCCCCAGGAAATTAAACTCCCAAGCAGATTTGGAAGCCAACCAAGGTGTTCTGAGAAGCAAAAGTTCGCTGTCAGTTAACCAGGTCGATTTCTTCTGCATCCCCTAAGAAGTGCGTTCCCTGGACCTTTGCTGATGACTTATCACCCTGAGTTTATTCTCTGCTGTAAGTGCAACCAAAGGATTAAAAATAAGAGCGCATATCGTGGTGTTCTGGGAAGATGAACCCGTTAGCTGCTCTGCAGGGATCTATTGCCTATGGCCCTTTCAGCTCCCAGCGTTCTGCTACAGGTCTGTAGATACAGCGCTGCTGTTCCCGGTGCCTTTTGCTGACCATTAGTTTCCAACAGTGGGATTTTTCTAACTCCGGTCATCAGTAATTTGTAATAGCAGGAAATTCAGGCTCTCCGCCAGTTACCAGAAAAGCTATGTATTCGCTCTATGCCTTAGTGTTGGCGCTTTTTAATAAATCTAACCGTTTATGTCTAAAAAAAAACATTCTTATCATTATTCTTCAACAAAGCTAAAATAATTAGTATGCAAAATTATTACCATCTACCACATCTAATAGAAGGAAGACTATAAATTACCATCTAGTACATGCATATTCTTTAACTAAGTTTGTTAGCCTAGAAAAACTCTATAAAAGATCATCAATACTATGAGTACAATGTGATATAATCAAGATATTATTCATCTTTTGATTATCGTTTCTCATCTTATAACAAGAAGTTTATAATTTTACAAGTGTCGGTATAATTGGCACATCAATCAAAGGCTAGAATTCCTCTTATATTTTCTCATCCAAGTATACTATTAAAATTTCAACTAAGGCCCCATCATCTAGTGCCATAATCTCTAAGCATGTATATATTTGGTTGCATTTGGTAATAAACTATTACTAGCCTCACTAACATGCCTTAATGATATAGTTGGATATTAGTGGCCACCAACCTCTTCCACTAACTCAATAGTTCTCTATCCTCTTTTCACCCCTGAAAGCCCTCCCCCATGTCAAAGATTGGTGGGAAGGTTACTAGGAAAGATAAAACGAATTCGAGCTATGATATTCAATGTAAGACCTAATTGGGAAGCTTTTATTGATGCCCTTAAGAAGGAATTCTACCTTGTAGGGAACTATGATGGCTAGTACAAGATATGGACAATCTTATAATAAGAGAGAGACTAAACAGTGGTAGAGTACACCAATATTTTCCATACCTTGTTCTCAAAGTTATTTATCAGTGGCTTCAAGCGGTACCTAGTTTTGAAGTATTGTAGTGGTCTATGTTGAAATTTGGGAAACTTTGGGAAGAATTACCCCAAGCAAAAGCCCATCTACCCCAAGGAGAAACCACTTTGCCCTAAAAGAAAGAATGCAATTTGGATTAAGGAAAAAGATATTATTATTCAAATCAGTTTGACACCTCTTTTATGATGTGTCACATATTAATTTTTACAAGCAATCATGTATGCAAGTCAACCTCTCCTCTAAGCAACAAAATAATATAATTGTTCTTCCATTAACCCTAACTCTTCTAATGATTATTTTACTTCTAACCATTCTTCTTCCATTAACCTTAATTCCCCTAACCCTAACCCTGACTTGAATGCTGGTCCTCCAAGCATTTTACCCCAATCTTGTAGAAGAAAAGTGGTCAATCTTTCGAGCTTTGTCATTGATTATTCTATCCATTGTCTTCTTGAAAAAGGGCTAAATTTTGTCATTTCTCCTAGCAAAATTCTTGTGGAAGACATTACGTGTAGCATTGAATATGGTCTTAAGGATGTTCTTGATCACCTCAAAGAAGTTATTAGACAATATTGTTCCATTATTCTATAAAATGCGAAATTTCCCAAATGTAATATCTCTAAGCAATAATTTCTTTCAGTTACATATCTTAATAATAATCAACATATTGTTGTTCTTAAAGCTGGCAAAGGACTTGGTACAATTGTCATTCTTCAAAAGAAGGATTACATTGATAAAATGCTTGACCATATCACCAACAGTGGTAGATATAAAAGGCTTAGCAAAAATCCTCTTTGAAAAATTTCCAAGTAGGTCTCTAATGCAATCATGTCTAATAGTGACATTTGCACTATAATTAAAAGGCTTATCAAAAGCAATCCACTCACTTCGTGGATCTATGGCCTTCCTAGAATCCATAAAGAGGGTGCTTCACGGAGGCCTATTATGAATACAATCGGTGGACCTACTTATATTCATGTTAAACACTTAGCCATGGAGCTTAAGCCCTTGGTTGGCAATACTAACTCTTTTGTTAAGGACCCTTCCTCTTTCATCAATGAAATTAAAGGTTTTAAGCTTAAGCCCAATGATATTTTGGTCTTGATGTTATCTCTATTTTTACTAAGATACCCAATAATGAGACCATTGACATCATTAATAATATCACTGACCCTAATACAATGAAATTAGTCAACACTTGCTTAAAATCTGCTTTCTTTAGCTTTCAAGATGTTATTTATGAGAGGAATTGTGGAGTTGTTATGGGCTCCCCTCTATCCCCGATTGTGGAAAATATTTTTATGAAGTATTTTGAATCTAAAGCCCTTGTTTTTTCTCTTTTTCACCCTCAACTTTGGAAAAGGTATGTTGACGATACCTTTATCATTTGGTCCCACGGTTGTGAAAATATTGAAATCTTTAACATCATCTTAATATCCAATCAGAATTTATTAAATTCACTATGGAGACTGAAGTGGATGGCAACATTATGTTTCTTGATGTTTTCATTACTAATAAGGAGGATGGCTCCATCTCCCATCAAGTTTTTTGTAAGAAGACTCACACCAAGCAATATCTCCATGCCAATTCTCATCATCACTCGACCCAAACATTTAGTGTTTTACACGCACTTGCTACCAGAGCCCTTAGGATTTATGACGATCTTCATATTAGTGATGATAAATCTCATCTTTTAGAGGTTTCATGAACAATGGTTATAGTAAGCATCAAGGCTTGAAAGCCTTCCAAAAAGCATTGAAAGGACCTAGAGCTAAGGCTGATTCTAGCAATCCTATTGCCACTGTCCCTCTTCCTTTTATTCAAGGAATCTCTGACAACTTGGCCTGTATCCTTAAGAAGAGTAATATCTCTATGACCTTTAAACCACTTAACACTATTCGGTCTTCCCTTAGGTCAATCAAGGGTCAGATTGACCCCTCTAACATTAAAGGGGTTCAAATGATCCCGTATTCATGTGGGAAGCCTTATATAGGTGAGAAAGGTCATTCTATCAAGCATAGACTTCAAGAGCATGCAACATGCATTAGGCACAATCACTCTCGTTCTTTGGCTCTTGCTGGGCATTCAACCAAAGCTAAGCATCATATTTGTATTGATTATTCTTTAGTCCTTGCTAAGATTTCTCATTATCACCACAAAAAGTTCAGGAAAGCAATAGAGATAGAGAAGTGAGCCACCAACAATCTTAATAAAAATGATGGTTGGAGAATCAGTAAAGATTAGATCACCACTCCTCTAAACATTCCTCCTCTTAATTCATTTTTGGTTTTTTCTCTTCATTTTTTAAATATTTTTTTAATAAAAATATACCCTTTCTTCTTATTTTTAATTTTATTTAAATTTTATATCTTAATTCCTTTATCCTTTATTATAAATAGATTTTATTTAAATTTTATATATTAATTCCTTTATCCTTTATTATATATAGTTATACTAATAGTCATTTATTTATTTATTTTTAATATAATATTTTATGTATATTTATTAATGCCGTAGTCTTTAACGCGACTTTTTGAAAGCTTTTCGATTTTTTTGAAAATCCGGCAGTAATTTATTGAAATCGAAGTTTGATAACTAGTTTCTGCACAATGAAAGCGTCAGGGTTTTTCAGGGTGCTGAATCTGAATATGCAGTTAAAAAACCATTTTAACTGCAACAAATCATGATTTCATCTCAATTTCTTATTCCGTCACCGGAATCTCAAAAAGTCGCATTATAGACAACTCCTTTATTAATGAGCTTTATTTACTTTTACAATATATGATTTTTTTTTATTTAATAATTTATTCAAATTTTATTTCTTTTATAATATATGACTATTTTTTTTTAAACATGAGATAGTTAGTATTGTTTTTGTTTTTTCATAATAATTATAATAATTATTCAAACATTTATATATTTATTTATTATTATTTAATTATTACTTACTTGTTTACCCTTATTTCCGTATTCTTGAATTTGAGTTTTTATATTTTAGATTTTAGATTTATATATTTATATGATTATTATAGTTTTTTTTGGGTAGGTAAGCACCCACCGGGGATTTGAGCTAGTGACCCATCGCAAGGAGTGCCTTAACAATGCACCCATTCATCGTCAATCCAAAACCACATGAGCTTATATGATTATTATAGTTATTTACATATATATAATTTTTATTTTTATTTTTATTATTTAATCATTATTTGACCTTTATTTCTTGTATTTTGTTATTTTTTATCTAACGACTAATTTCTTTGACTTTTGACTTATTAGATTTCTTCCTCCCTTTTTATATCATGTTGGAGCCGATTTTCTTCATCTTTTTGTCTTGACGATGAACCACATTATTTGGGTCGAAATGCGTCATAATCAATATTTTTATGTGATGGATCCGAAAGATAAATTTCTAAACAATTCTACTCACAAAAGCCTCCATTTAGATAATGTGAAAATTGTTAAAAAAATGTTTAAAAATGCAATTATCTATATTAGAGAACTATCTTGCCCAAAAATCAACAATCCATATAGGTACGTCGAAATGGAGGTGGATTTCTTGGACATCTCATCATTGGAAGTTGATTATTAATATGATGTCAAAATTAAGTAGCAATTGAAGCAGATGAATAAGCAGGAGTTTGGGTCTACAAATCCATCACAATCGAATCCTAGAAAAGGTGGCCCTAACTTGTGGAACAAGGGACATGGAAAGGAGAGTCAACCTCAAGATAATCAACCCAAGTGACAGGAAAAGAAGTGTGATGGGAAGTCGAGAACGGATATTGGAAAGTGGTGCGAGTTCCAAAAAATCCCTAGCAAAACACTAATGAATGTTGCTCGAAACAATCATTATTGGTCAAGCTTAAAGAAAGGAAATAAACTCTGGCTCTAATTTCGATTTAGAATAGGATAGAGGAAATCATAATTTGTTGCTACCTTTGCGACTAAAAAATCCAACCACAAGAGTCAAAAGAGCCTAAAGCGGGGGAGTGCCTCTTCTATTCATAGATGTGGGTGAAGGAGACCCCACTACATTTCATTGTTGATAATGAGAGCTAGAAGAAATTGATTTCAATTGAGGTAATAAAGAGATTGAAGTTTTCGACAATGCCACACCCAAACCATATACTATTGGTTGATTGCACCACAGATGAGACATTTGTGTTAGCCAATAATAACACCTTTCCTAAGACATCAAAGCCTTCAAAGATGAGGTACAATGTGATATTGACCCACTCAAACTTTGTGATGTTCTTTTAGGACATCCTTATATGTAGAAATGTCATGTTGTTTATGTGCCACATCAACATCTGTATAATACCACATGACTGACATGTAGCAACCCTTGGTCATGTGTCATTCTTGCACTATTCCACGTCCGCCATGCAAACCACTAACAAGTATATCAACCATTGGGCCTTTGGTCAAACTTTTACTACTTATAATAATAATAATAATAATAATGATTAATTAAATAATGATTAGTATAGAAGATGCATGTCTCTAAGGACATGACCATTCATGAAGGGGCACCTGCTTAGGTATAAGCGGGCCCTCATTTGTATCATATCTCGTATCTCTTGTATTCACACACACACACACATGATCCTATAATGGATATTTACGTATTCTAAATATTCTGCTGCGTATACGAACCTTGTTCGTTACATTGGTATTAGAGTTGTTCGATCCTCTCGTCATTCAACCATTGCCATACAGTAAAACTAATCTAGCCTTTGGCCATCAACTCTCCTTCAACTTCGTTACATTAGTATCAAAACTTAAACGAACTTTGTTTGTTACATTAGTATCAAAGCATTTACGAATTCTATTCGTTACATTGGTATCAAAATCTCGTTCTCCGATCTTGACCATTGACCAAGCTTTTGTCTCATATTCAAAGATTTTGGAGTTTCTCTTACAACTTGACAGTCAATCCAATTTTACTCTTATTTCCTTAATTTTATTTATTTACTCTAATTTCCTCAATTAATTGAATCTTTTTAATCCTTTTATTATTATTATACTATACGTTTTAATTTTATAATTTTAATTTATTCCCTAATCTTGATTTTTTTTCTTTTTTTGGACAATTAGAATTCATGTTGTCCCTTTATTTGATGTAATATATATATATATATATATATATATATATATATATATATATATATATATATATTCTTCTTGTTTTATTTTATTATTATTTTATTCAAATTTTGGGGGTTTATGACTTAGGAATTTCCTTTTTAATTAAATATCGTTTCTTGATTCAAAATTAGCAATTATAACAACTATATTCAGTGTATTAAAATATTCGTTTTTAATAATTAATAATTTTTTTAGTCAAAACTAGCTTCTATATTCTAATGGTTAAGAAATTAATTCTTGTTAGACACATACATGGCAGAAACAAAAGATGAATGATAAGCATGAGAGAGTATCTTTTATTAACAAATGATATACATTTATAGTACATTCATATGACCTTTGGTTTCGTATTCCAAGGTCTCTTGGACTTCCTTAGACTATTTAGCTTCCACACCAACCCTTAGAGGATTAGGTGTTCAACATTTCCCCCCTTAATCTGAAGGGTTATGTATGAGTCCAAGAAGAGAGCTGTAATACAAAACGTGCAAAAATTCATGGCAACACTAGGCTGAATGTGCTCTCTGAAATGTTGGTATAAGGGAGGTGACTTAAGGTTGACCACCAATAGTGGAATGCTTAGTGCAGTTCCCAGAACTCTTCCAAGTGTGGCATGAAGCTCAGGTCTTCTGCTAGAGGAAGTGCTCCTAATGTTTTGAAGAGGGAAACCTTCAACCAATAAAGGGAGGTATCACCTCGCATAAAAGGGAGAACCTCAACCTAAAAAGGGAGGTCTCAACCAGTGATGGTTTAAGGATTACCACCAATTATGGAATGCTTAATGCAATTCCTGGAACTCTTCCAAAATTGGCAAGAAGTTGAAGTCTTCTGCTAGAGGAAGTGTGCTCAATTCTTTGAAGAGGCATCACCAACTAAAGGCATGCTCAGGGGCATCTTTGTCTCTGGCTACAACTCTGAATCTGGTATGGAAGGTTGTGGCTCAGGCTCACTTGATGTGACTTTGAAGCTTGTAGATGACCATCATTTCCCCCCCTATCAGATACAGGGTGAGATTATGGAGAAAACTCAACTGCAAGACTGTTCAATACTCTAGAACAAGTTCCGACATATGACTAAAATATCTTCTTGGCTATTGATTCCCATCGCCAAGAAGCGATCCATCCAAGATGAATCTTTGTTCTTGCAGGAGGTTTGTTTTTGAAGCATCTGCTTGAAGAATGACTGGTTTTATGACAATGCTTACATGGATGAAGTTCAAAACAATGATCTTTCATATGGCCAACTCAGTCATAGTGTTGGCATTTAACAACTTGTTGTGGCTGTTATGGAAGAGGATTAGAATCTGGAACGTCTGAAGGTGAACTGCCATGAAGGAATCCAACACTCTGAAATTGAATGGGCTTTGAGTAATCTGGAATATGAAAGGAAACCTCCTTGTCATATCCAAGACCTGCTCTGTGCTTGTTATGGACAAGCTCTTCCTAAGGTCTGATGATGGGCTTGGTAAGTGCAAACTAAACTTCTACATCTGCATGTACAACCGCTGCTTCATTGGGTACTAAATTTGAATGAAATTCAACAATATTGACTTGCTGCTGATGGGTGGCTATCTCAATGTTCTGAACAAAAACAGGTCCAGAATGATGTCTATTTTGATGTAGCTCTTCTTGCTGGAATTGAGACTCGAGCTGCAAAAAATCAATTTTCTCATGTGCATTTTGCAAACAAATTTTAATATCAGAAAGTGTATGAGACCTAATTTTTACCATTCCATCAACAATGGAATGAATTAGGATATTTAACAATTCTAATGTATCATTAATTCTAGCCATTATCTCGGCAAACAAATGAAGGCTCAATACTCCCAATGGAGACTGTAGCAAGGCTAGAGAAACCCCAACTATTGAAGATTTCAAAAATGAAGAATACCAGTTGTGCATCAAACCATCATTGAATATATAATGCATGCATAAATGTCTCTTGAATAATTTAGTGATGCCACTCATACAATTTCCTTCTTCAGACCTATGCATGAAATAGTTTGGATCTCTCGACCAACGCGAGATTCACTACGTTAGTTGATAACTTCAGTCAGGCCCAAATTTCAGACCAGACTTTCAGAGGTGATAGAAAATCCAACCAACAGTCAACAAAGGATGCAATGATTTGTTATAAACACAATAAATGAATCGTAGCTCCTTCCATTTCACCAACAATGGCCCAGAACTCTAAGCAGTTAGCACAAGATCCAAAATCGAGCCTCTATAAGGTGATATACAACCTCAATGCACATGAATAATTGTGGCCTTCGAATAGACTATAACTCAGCCCAAAAAATATCTAGCACTAGTCTAGACTTGGCAGTGAGGGGATTCGACCCTCTTTCCTCCTTGGAATCACACCAGAACTATGATAATCGACTAGCTTTAATTGAGGAAAACCTTGTGATGTTTAATCTTCAAGAAATCGTTCTGCTATCTTCAGGAATGCTCGACTAGGCTCATTAAAATTGCATTGTACATTAACTAGTCTAAGTAGACATGTCTATGGCAAGAATCATTAGTGAAAATGACAATTACCTCACACATGGTGAAGGCTTCTTAAGATCATAATCATCTTCTCCACATGTGTGAGGGTTCTGAAGTTGATCCGTTACCTGGTTCGTTTAGTTTTGTTTCTCTGCCTCCAACAACCACTTGTGCTGGGGAGCCCCCTCGGAGTTCGAACCCACGACCTGGTGAATTTCAATCGTCGACCACACAGACGATTCACGTCCAGGAATTGAAGGGACAGATTCACCTCCCACTGTGGTCACCAAATGTTTGAAGCTTCCAGGGAAGAAGCTGAACGCAAAAGAATGCTTGATGAGAAATCAAATTTCAGGCATAAGCAGGTAATGCTTGAAGCTTATGACCAACGGTGTAATGCTCTGATTCAGAACCCAATTTCTTTATACCACACACATGCAAGTTCATGGTCACAAGGCTCCATCAAGTTTCAGGAAGTTCCACTACGATGTATACATTTAATGGGATTCTGCTCAACACAGGCAATACATTCATTCGACCGAATCATTGAAAAAGCAAAGATTGAATGTAGGTGTCAATACAAATAATCCAACGCACACCAGAGAAACTGACTAGCTGGCTTAGTGTGCATATGACCAGTCTTTAATATAGCTTATAACTATTCTCTCAAGTATACAAATTTCTAACCAAAGCATATAAAATGAACCAATAAGGTTGCCGAATTCAAATATTTGAAAGCAAGAAGCCGCCTTTCAATACTGTATGTTGTCACCTCAAATACTCAAGGAGGCCAAGAAGCTGTTGTGGGAGAAGCGCCTCACACACAAGAATTGGAAGGTCCAGAATGATGGAAATATCGATCTCGCAGCACTCTGTGACAACATTACTGATCCCAAGGATCCATGTCTCAGAGAAATTGGTTCATTTTTCAAGAAGGTAGTATTTGAATCAAATGCACCAGTCCAAGAAAAGGTGCTGGATGCATTGATTGCATATTTACGTGCAGCAGATGCAGATATTGGAAGGTATGCAATGAGAAAAATGCCTCACAATGAGGGGAGGCACAATAATCGCTAAAACTTCTGCAAAGAGCCAGAAGGTCGACGACTCTCCAGCCAGGTCAGGGAGCGGTAGTGGGAGCAGAATGCCTCACAATGAGGGGAGGCGCAATAACCACCGTAGGAGTTAACACAATAATGGAGGGAGTGTTATCTAATATTCAACAATCATATGACAGAGGCAGATTTATGATTTAAAATGTAGTTAACAAACCACATCTATTAGATAACGTAATGGGAGGAATTTTGGATGCACTCGGCGTTAATAACACATCATGGAGGTATGCTAGCGTTATATGTAGGAGCAGAGTTGAGTGTAGTCAATGGTAATACCACAATCGAACTTACATTCATGCACAGGGAATTACCAACGTTCAGATTCAATATGCTGCTCGGTCTCTTCTATGCATCAGTCTCATAGTGGTGAGGTCAAGAGCGTAGGCTTGAGCACAAGAATAAACATCTGGCAAGATAGGAATGTCAGAGTCATGAGTAGGTCTGAGTAGGAAGGGGCATTAACTTCAAGTTGC
Organism: Pinus tabuliformis; assembly: GCA_031772625.1. Classification (NCBI taxonomy): domain Eukaryota; kingdom Viridiplantae; phylum Streptophyta; class Pinopsida; order Pinales; family Pinaceae; genus Pinus; species Pinus tabuliformis. Next base: position 1,115,016,051 of record CM062809.1, read on the forward strand.
TAGAATTCACAGAATGAACGAATCCTCTTAAAATAAACAAGTAATCAGACCATATTAGCAGGCCACAAAACCAGTGGCTCACAATAAATAGGCAGAGCAGGAATACACCTACAGCTCCGATACCATGTTAAACACATACATGGCAGAAACAAAAGATGAATGATAAACATGAGAGAGTATATATTATTAACAAATGATATACATTTATAGCACATTCATATGACCTTTGGTTTTGTATTCCAAGGTCTCTTGGACTTCCTTAGACTATTCAACTTTCCACACCAACCCTTAGAGGATTAGGTGTCCAATAGTTCTCTACATCACTATCCTTATTTAATCTAGTGCAAGATCTGATTTTCCATCTTGTCCTAATGATGAACCACACTAGATGGTTCAAAATGCATCGACAAATTGTTCGTGATGTGGTTATTACCGAAAGATTTCTCAACGTTTAAATTGTAATGATTTAAAAACACTATTAATTACTATTTATCACATCATCAATATATATTAAAATAATAATATTTATAATAAAAAAATTATTATTTTTAAAATATAAATAACACATTTTTATTTTTCCCTGATTACCTTGTTACTAAGTACTATGTAAACCATGAGATTCAAATCCCTGTGGGCACATTCTTAATTCATAAAATTCATATATTTCATTTCTTAGACACATCAATTAAGCAAGCAAGTTTTGGATTCATTATATTGAAAAATTGTTCTCACTCTCTATACGTATGAATTAATCTCTGTATGTATGAATTAATGATACATGTTATAATTATTAGAATAATGTTTTTAACAATGCTTTTGATTTCTGTGTTAAAAGTATAATTATTTTTGAAAAAAGCAATTTAGTTAGTTAATAAATATTTATATTTATAGTATTTTTGTGAACAATAGTGTGGAAAGATGTTTTATTCACTAATTTTTTTTTATTCATTCAAAATAAAAATAAAAAATATAATATAATTATTTAATATACAAAATAAAATAAAAAATATAATAATGCTTTAATTTTAAGATTATAATATAGTTGTAAATCAAATTGATGTATAATATTCTTTTATTTGCTGGAAAACAATGATATTTTGTTGGACACCTAATCCTAAGTGGGTTAGTGTGGAAGTCGAATGGACAAAAGGAGTCCAAGAGACCTTGGGATCTGAAACCCAAGAGTCAGATATTGTACTATAAATGTAAATCAATTGTTAATAAAAATTGCATTGCATGATTTATCCTTCATATCTTTTGTGCTGTCCATGTGTGTTTAACATGGTATCGGAGCCATGATGTGTGGCCTGTGTAGTTTTGTGCAACTGGTCTGAGCACTGGCCTTTGTCATTCTGACTTGAGCACTGTCCTCAATGCCTCTGTCCTCTGAAGGATTAATTTGGTGAATGATTACTTGGTCCAGAGCGGAACGCAGAAGAATGCCTCTGTTGAATCGACATACCACCGGTAACATAAATGTTTTTGATGCTCCCTGAAATACGTTTGCTGCTCTGAGTATTTGTACAAATGAATGCAGTTTTTCAAATGTAATGGTATTGAATGCTGCCGTTTTTCAAATAAATGCTGCTCCCTCTGCCATATTCTGTCATTATTCTTTGTAATGAAAAATATATGTCTCATCGATTCTCGAAGCATCAAATCTGTGTGTGCAAACTATTTTGTTGTTGCGTTAAAAAGGGCATGACTATTACTTTCAATGGTGTGTACACCCTGCTCTGCGAAATTTAAGCAATTAAATGGGTCGATTCAGCGATTGAAATTGTTGTTGATTTGAGTTTTGAACGCTAGTGGAAACAAATCACGACGATTGTTGAATGGTGGCAGCAAATAAAATTCAGAGCACGGAGCGTGGCAGCAAACAAATTATCCTTCTGACTCTTACGTTTCTCTCCTGACACGACAGTCTCATTGATTCTAATACCTAACGTTCCATAATGCATCTGTCCATATTCCTTTCCGCTGCACCACTGCGATCTGTCAAAACCGTTTCATATTCTCTGCCATTGTCAGCGCCCTTTCTTTACAACGTCCACTGTTCGCTTGGCCATTTCATTAATTATAACCTCTGTCACTGTCTTCTGTCCATTGCTCCTGTGCTGCTCACCTCATTTCGAGGACCGTCCGTTCGCGGGCGTTTTGGTCCAGAGTTTCGACTATCTCCCTGCACCATCGTGAACCCAGTAATGGGAACAGACCGAGGACATCAATGCTTTTAAGGATGAGATCGTGAGGGTTGTTTCTATGAACGGAGGAAAGTTATGCCTTGAACGTATCGCATCCAGTTATGAGAAGGCCTTCAGAAAAAAAAAAAATTCTCTGGTAAAATATGGTAATCGTAAGTTACTTTCTATAATTCAAGAGATAGGGGATGGTCGGAAAAGGTCCGTGTATATTAAAGTTTAAAAGTTGCGGATAATTTAGATAGTTCTATTGACACAAATGCAAATAAGTGAAGAACAAATAGTTAGAGAGACTATTTGGGTTGAGATGCGGTTATCTGTGTGCAAACCAAACTGAAGATCATATATGAATGGATGACAATAAGTAGCCAACTCCGAGGGATGAGCTTTGGATCTGAGAGCGTAGACCCTAGGCATCGCGGACCCTCCGATATCTTCTCCCTGGTAAGATTTTGAGTATGCGGTTCACATTCTTTGGCCAAACCATCTCTGAGGTTGCCACGTTGTATGAAACTCCAAATGATTGGGAGATGAGGTTGTCTGGAGATTAAATGCCGTAGGATATGCTTTTCAGCTTTGCAGGCCGTCCTATTTGTTCTCTTCGGTACGATTTTGGCCGTCTGGTTCGTATATTCTTAGGCATATATTGCAGTTGTAGTGGCATTATTGCATAAACGTCAGATTGATCAAAATTTCATCGCCAGGAAACTTTCTGCTGAGATTGTCTAGTGAACCCTCGATGCTCCAGCTATAGGTAACGTGCGAAGTTGGATATTGAGACAACAGCAACATTGACGACTGATAGCTCAAATCCTGGAGGGAAAATGGCGAGAAGTTGACATTCTCGAGTCGCAGGCTAGTTTGAAGCGGTACGCATTATTGCATGAGGAATGCACTGCTCATCTTGAATCGTTGAAGACAACATGAGGCAATTCCAGTTCCTAGCATTCACATCCTTTATCTGTATCCTAGGTAGAAATTGTTCCGGAGGGAGAATAAGGCATCTGGCCCGCTCATTTTCACACTATACCGATCGAGAGAACGGAACACACGGATATAGGACCTGCAATATCACGCTTTGAATTTTCGTGCTGGAATTACAGGAACCCGCTTTCGATTTTCGATCTCCAAATTTATAGTGCCTGCATATACAATGTGAACCCAGAACCTGTTGTGTGATGCGCAGAAAGACCCGGTGAAATCTGAGAAGCCAGATCTAGATCTAGGTTAAAAAGTGTGGGTGAATTCATTGTGTGGTTGGTTCAATTGGAAGAAGCCCGTTGCATCCATTACAACCACGTGAATAGTTCTCTGCTTCAGATTGTACTGGCGCTGACATCTGAAATAATTCAGTCATATTCTTCCTTCTAATTCTGTCTTCGAAATTCTTATCAATCCTGTTCTCAAATGATTTGAAGAAATTTGTTTACAATAGTACAATGATTGTGAGCCTTATATCATGTACAAACCCGAGTCATGTATTAGGTGCTGAGTGGGAATAATGTATGATGCTTGTGTTGTCAACAAGAATATAGTAGAGTTGGAATTTTGTATGTGGTCAAAGAGTTAAGTCTTATTCATATGTACGTTGGTAAGGTACCTTGCTGGAGAGTATTCTTGTACACAGTATTGCAAGCTGATTGATTTGAGTATTCTGCCATAATTCTGTAGCAGATTGCCTATACAGAAGATTGAGTTTATTTCAGTGGCGTATGCAATCAACTTGTTCAATTTCTTAATAGAAGGAGCCTATACCAGGTGTACTCCTCCAATAGCCTTGTAACTTCTAGGCCTAAAGCAATCTTTCTAAAGTTGGTTCGTGACCTGCATAGGCCAACTTTGTATTTTCTACAACGACTTCCATAAAGAATGATCTAGCCCCAAGGCTACAAACTTGTATTTTCTGTGGTTACACTTATCTACAGCCACTGTTCTTCCTAACATTTGCTGAATTTAAAGAATAGAATCTCTGAAAGTCTGGTGATATTTGTACAATTTTGACAGTTTCAAGATATCTCTGGTTGATTTTTCCCTTTAAGCTATAGGGCTCTCTTGTGCAACTTGAAGATATTTAGCAGCTTACATTTTTCTGTGGGATTTGGAGATTTTTAAGGTGTAGAAAAATGGCTAAGCTTGAAAGAATATTAGAATTATTGAGAACTCTAATCATGTCCACTGCTAACAGCACAGTCAAAATTAACAAAGCCTCTCTTTCAGACATTCAAACATGTCTGCAATATGCACAAGAAAAGATAGAGTTTTTGCAGCTTGAATCACAACTGCAGCAGGAAGAATTACAGCAGTGGAGTCATCATTCTGAACCTGTTTCTGTTCAGAACAATGAAACAGACTCCCATGAACAACAAGTCAATAATGGTACAGTTCATTCAAATAAAGCAGCAGTTGTATATGCAGATGCAGAAACTCAGTCTGCACTTCCCAAGCCCATCATCAGACCTTGGGACCAGCTTGTCCACAACAAGCACAGAACTGGTCTTGGATATGAGAAGGACTTGTCCTTTCATATTCCAGACTATGCCACGCCCATTCAGTTTTAAAGTGCTGGATTTATTCATGACAGTTCACCTGCTCCTCATGACAGTTCACCTCCAGTTGTTCCAGATTCTGCCCCTCTTCCACAGCAACAACAACAACAAAAGATCGTGAAATGCCAACACTGTGACCGAGTTGGCCATTTGAAAGATCACTGTTTTGATCTTCATCCAGGTAAGCACTGTCATAAAACCAGTCATTCTTCAAACAGATGCTTCAAAAACAAACATCCTGCAAGAACAAAGATTCATCTTGGATGGATCGCTTCTTGGCAATGGGCATCAACAGCCGAGAAGATATTCCAAACACATGTCAAAACTTGTTCCAGAATATTGAACAGTCTTGCAGTTGAGTTTTCTCCATCTTCTCACCTTGTACCTGACAGGGGGGGAAATGATGGTCATCTACAAGCTTTAAAGTCACATCAAGCGAGCCTGAGCCACAACCTGCCACACCAGTTTCAGAGTTGTAGCCAGAGACAAAGATGCCTGAACATGCCTTCAGTTGGCAATCTGGGACACTTCCTCTAGCAGAAGACTCCAGCTTCTTGCCAGTTTTGGAAGAGTTCCAGGAATTACAGAGTTGTTGGTCATCCTTAAACCATCACAGATTGAGAACACTTCCTCTAGCAGAAGACACCAGCTTCTTGCCAGTTTTGGAAGAGTTCAGGAATTGCATTAAGCATTCCAGAGTTGTTGGTCATCCTTAAACCATCACAGGTTGAGACTTCCCTTTTCAGGTTGAAGGTTTCCCTCTTTAAAACAATAGGATCACTTCCTCTAGCAGAAAACTTCAGTTTCTTGCCAGTTTTGGAAGAGTTCCAGGAACTGCACTAAGCGTTCCAGTGTTGGTGGTCATACTTAAACCACCGCCCTTTTTACCAACATTTCATAGAGCACATTCAGCCTAGTGCTGCCATGCATTTTTTGCACATTTTGTATTACAACTCTCTTCTTGGACTCATACATAACCCTTCGGATTAAGGGGGGGAATGTTGGACACCTAATCCTAAGTGGGTTAGTGTGGAAGTCGAATGGACAAAAGGAGTGCAAGAGACCTTGAGATCTGAAACCCAAGAGTCAGATATTGTACTATAAATGTAAATCAATTGTTAATAAAAATTGCATTGCATGATTTATCCTTAATATCTTTTGTGCTGTCCATGTGTGTTTAACATATTTTCATAAGAATTTCACTAATTTTTTTTGGGCAAATGTATAAAACCACTTTATTACAGAGTAAGAAATTACACTAAGTTTTCTACCCTAAGAGTTAATACTTAAAATGAAGTCGATACTTTGAGAAAAATATAGTAAGAAGAAGCACAACATATACGGATAAATATACATCTATATATTATCATCATATATATATATATATATATATATATATATATATATATATATATATATATATATATATATATATATATATATATATAAGGTTGTATGTGATCTAGAGACCTTAAATGATGGGAAGATTCCTAGTGTTAAAGGAATCATAGTAGGTAAATGATCTTGGTAAAAGTCAAAGTATTATCTTGGTTTTAATTATCACAATGGATTATATTTAAATGAATGACAATAACTAATACTCGTTGAAACAACATTATAAATATACTCATAATTAGAATTGAAGTATGCATATTTAATAGGAGAGATAATTTGTTATTTTATTAATTTCACATTAATTACAAGCTGAAATTCAAGAAGTATTAACTAGAGAGACAAGTAATATAAGAAATTGAAAATTTGTACATAAGTTGCAGGAATATGATACAATATTATCCAAAACAATGAGTACACTGAAACATGGATACTATATAAATATTAATAAAAATATATATAGGAATTGTAGAAAAGGTTTATGAGAACCCAAAGACTTCATGATCCTATAGATGCATAGGCACTTAGCCATTTTAAATAATTACATCGTTAAATGACTTATTGGCCCTCAGGCCTATAGATTCAAAAGGAGAGAAAAACCCATGTTCATAATAATATAAACTAGAAAAGAAATGTCGGTGTCATGTCTTTGCCAAGGAAATACAATCTAAGGCCTCTCAGTCATAATTGAGACATGCATTGTGTAGACTAGTGCGTCGATATCTATAGAAATATGGTTGATACCATCCTTATTTGACATACGAAATATCTAGAAGTGAATTACGTCAGAGTGTACAAGCTTTATTGTCAATATCCCTGCAACAAAGGGAGACTAAAAGTTAAGTAAGACAAAAACTGATATATACATAAACATAAAAATGGTCAATAATGAAAGTTAAGAAAGAGAATGGGTATTTATACTCGACGATGGTAGTGTGATGCCTTAATTGAGCTAGCTGTGATTCAAAGAAGAATTTATAGTTAGCATAGTACTCTAAGAAGGGAAAATACACTATAAATAAATAAAATGCAAAAACCAGTCTAAGAAATATTGTGTAATTAGATTCCATGCCTTAGCCATGACTAGCCGTCACTAGAAGAAGCAACAAGGAACCAAAATGGATCGTACTATGGTTTTAGTTTATAAACCTTGGGTCGACAGGGAAAAACTCCTAGGCATGAATAATGTACAGACGAAAAAGGAGAAGGGATTAAATATAAAAGGGATTTCTAGTAATTTTCCCTACCGCCATAGTAGATACAACCTTAAAAAAAAAAGCAACTCGAAGACACACTGTTAGGGTCCCAAATATTGACCCAAGATAGAAACACGACATAACCTTAAAAATGAGCAAGGAAGGGTAAATTTTAAATTTAAGAGGAGAACTTACGAAAGTTAAGATGGAGTTTTAACCCCATATGGTTCCCTAGATTCCATGGCCATGCCAAACTCTTGCAAACTATAAAGGAGAATGATTAAAAAAAACCCCCTTAAAAACCTCAAGCGAGAATCCCTTAGAAACTAGGGAAAATATTATACTAAGAAAACTTACCGAAGTGGAAGCACTAATTAAAGTTGGTGTAGGAATTCTCTAAAATTACAGGTCTCAATTTCATCCACCAAAAAATTCATAATTCCCGCAATTCAAACCAGAGACATACAATAGGATTAGCAGAATAAAACAAAAACAAAATAAATTATAGTATAAATGATTAGTTTGAACTTGCAAGCAAAAAGGGTTTACCATTATGCCAATGAAATTGACAAGCGTCCCCTCCTTATGCAAGTTTACCAATGTCTAGTAAGTACAAATATTCATACATGGAGAAACAAAGGTAAGTGGCAATAGAAAACCCTACATACGTAGCAAAGGAGAACACCACTTTGGATGCATAAGACAAAAATCCAGTAAACCAAATGAATCATGAGATTAGGGTTGTTTTCCCTTTTGAGAACCCTTGAGAAATCATCATCGTTAGATTAATTCATTGAATCTCAGTCGTTAATAGTGTGCCTAGAATATAAACCATGTGAATGCACATGGGAAATCACATACGTGGCCCTACGTGGTCTATCAAATACGATGCCATGTGTAATAGTGAGTCACATTATAACTCATGTGCCATATGAAATGGAGGGAGTAAACTATATATAAATAAAAGCCTTAGATGATGGTATCCAACTTGCTTTCTCTTTCTGCACGAAACTTGAAAAGCAATACCACCTCCACTGAATGCATTGACGACTGACGATGATAGTGAAAAGTACAATGATGGAACAATAAGACTCTAACCAATAGAAATGCAAATAAATAAATTAAATTATCAATAAACAAAAATAAAATCAAATACTCTAATGTTAATTTTGTCAAATCTTGTTTAATTTTTGGTCAGTTGGCAAACTAATTGAAGGTCAACGCAAAATTGAATGCGTTACCACCTACCTGCGTCAAGGATAATAATGATTACTATAAAAGAGGCATGTCTCTAAGGACATGGCCATTCATAAAAATGCACCTGCCTAGGTATATAAGTGGGCACTCGTTTGTATCACATCTATGAATGTATACATATTCCAGATATTTTAAATATTTCATTGCGCATATGAACCTTTTTTGTGACATAATACTTCACTTACACTCAATTGGCTTGACATATGGGCCATAAAATGATGCTACCTATTGCCACAAAATATAGCAGGGCCCTACGAGGGGGAAAAAACATGGGACAACTACTAGGCTAAGTGACAACAATGGGATTATGGCCCATTGTCACCACAACCAAGGTCCCCAACCATTTACGAACTTTCACAGATGGGAGGAATCCTGGTATGATTATGATCACCTATAATAGATATTTTAGGCTTGAAGGTTAAAGATGATGGAGCTAGAGCTCATTCGAAGAGAGTCTCAATAAAGGTATGGGGCTTCAAAGAAGTGAACCACTCTCTAAGAAAAACCCTAGAAAAGAAGGCACAAGACCTAGGGTTTTGAGGTTTCTCAATGGTAATTGGTATTCACAAGGTCAAGGCCCAAGACAAGAAATTGATTCTTATGATTTATTCCAATGAATACTAAGTTATACAACCCTCAAAGAAGTCCTCAAGGTGAGAAAGAAAGACCTATGTTTTCCCTCTTGGAGTAGCACCTAAGGAAAAATATTTTATGAATGAAAATCAAGTGGATCGCCACCCAACATGGAACGTAAGTAGCCTAGATCCTGAACTTGATGTATGGACCTTGGAATTCTAAAAAAATCATCTCCCTAAAATTTTGCTACAAGCCCTAGATTTCCTCCCTACCTTTAGGGGACTAAAATTTAGGAGGAGAAAATATGGAGAAAGAGAAGCTTAATCACCAAAATCCTTGGACTAGTTCCTAGTCCTTTGGGCAATGGAGTCTTGAGATGCTTAAGATAAGATAAAACATCTTCTAAGGAGGCTTAAAATCGACACCCTAGGTACCAACTTCAAACATTTACCCTCTACAAGATATAATGGAGTTTCATGAAGAATTCAAAGACATTCATTCTCTAGGAACATTCATTACGTGCCTTGCATTGGATAACATATGCAATACTCTACTAGAAAATATTTCCAAATTTAATCTTCAACAATTAGGGCACAAATTCACATATTCTAGAGCAGCAATTCCATACATTAAACAACTTTCAAAGAAAATTCCATCAACATTAAGCACTTACAAAGATAAATGAAATATATTAATCCATCATTCAAGAAGAAGCTCCAAAGAAGAAAAGTGAATAATCTTCCACACATTAAAATGCATCAAAAGAGTCTCCAATAACTCCAAAGAAAAAGTTCAAGTTCTTTTACAAGAGAACTAATCCAAGTGTGATGATGATATCTCACAAATGAGAGTGAGTTCTATTTATATGAGTCTCACTAAGTCGAATTAGCCTAACACAACAACAAAACCCTATGTTTAACGTCCCTTTTTGCTTCCTTTTTTGCGTCTAGAGCCCATTTTTGGTGCTATTTGCATCCATTTATCAAATATGGTGCAAAAATTGATTGAAAATTTACACCGAGTTTTGCACCAAGTCTTAGACCAAGTTTAGCACCAGGTATTGCAATATGTTTGGCACCAGGTTCTATGCCAAGTTTTGTGCCATCCTTTACAAAAGGTTTTGTTCCATGTTTTGCATCAAGTTCGGCACCTAATTTTGTTTCACCTAATTTTGCATCCTCTGTTGCATCCAAGTTTTGTGCCTACACTTGCATGAACTTTTGCATCCTTTTTAAAATCTTTTTTTGCATACATTTTTGCATCATTTTTTGCATCCCCTTTGTGCCAAGTTTCACGTCGAGGTTTCTGTCTAGTTTTTCATCTACATTTGCATTCACTTTTGTTACATATACTTTGCATCTTGTTTTTCATCCATATTTACAACCACTTATGCATCTATTATTATTCCCACTTTTGCATCCAATTTTGTTGTGCCATAATTTGTGCCTAGTTTGGCACCTCCCATTGCACCCACTTTTGCTTCTAATTTTGCATCCACGTTTGCATCCTCATTTACATCTAGGTTTTCATTGACTTTTACATCTATTTTTGCATCCCTTTTTGAATCCACTTTGTGTCAAGATTTGCATTGGGTTTTGTGTCTCGATTTGCATCTACTTTTGCATCGACTTCTGTTGCATCCACTGTTGCACCCATGTTTACGTCCACTCTTGCATCTTCATTTGCATCAAAGTTTGCTTCTTTCTTTGCATATATCATTACATCCACTTTTGTTGTGCCACAATTTGCACCATGTTTTTCACTTAATGTTGTACCCACATTTGCTTCCAATTTTGCATTCATATTCTCATCCTCTTTTGCATCCAATATTTGCATCAAATATTGTGACTCCTTTTGCATCCTATTTTGTGTCAAGTTTATGCATTGGGTTTTGCATCTACTTCCATTGCATCCAATTTTGTTTTGTCTATTGCACCCATGTTTGCATCCACTTTACATCCCTTTTTGCATCTTGTTTTGCATGTAAATTTGCATCTTTTTCTGTGTCTATTGTTACATCCACTTTTGTTGCACACAATTTGTGCCATATCTTGCGCCTACCATTTCAACCCACATTTGCTTCCATTCTTTTATCCACATTTGCATCCTCTTTTATGTCCAAGTTTGCATCAAATATTGTACTATATGTTTTTGCATCCCCTGTTGCATCCACTTTTATGTCAAGTTTTGCATCTCATTTTGCATCCACTTATGTTTGCTCCACTTTTGTATCTAATTTTGTGTCCACTCTTGCACCCATGTTTGTCTGCATGTTTACATCCCTTTTTTGCATCTATGTTTCCCTAATTTTTTCATCCAAGTTTGTGTCCTTTTCAAACTCTGTTGTTGCATCCAAATTTTTTTCACGACAATTCGTGCTAATTTCTTATGCCTACTATTGCACCCATGTTTTCTTCCACTTTTTCATCCTATTTTGTGTCCAAGATTTCATTGAATATTGCATCTAATTTTGCGTCCACTTTTGTGTCAGGTTTTGTGTCTTGTTTTGCATCTACTTATGTTGCATCCACTTTCATCCAATTTTACGTATATTGTTTCCCCAATTTTTGTGTTCGCTTTTGCATCCCTTTAACAACACTCATCATATTTTTCTGCATTGATGATATTTCTTATGACATTGACAATAATGAAGATGATGACGATGACATGAATTGTGATTATGATGATAATGAAAATGATGATGGTGGTTACAATAATAATGATGATAATGATGACAATGATTATGATTTCTGTATTCAAGCTTTTGTGATCCATAATGAATTAAACAAAGTCTTTCTGTAGAAATCACATGAGAGAATTTTTGGTCGACACGTTTCGAACCAACAAGTGTGGTTCATCATCAGGACCAGATGAAGAGGTAGACAATGGAAAAGACTTAAATAGAGAGCAATGTAGAGACATAATTTCAAATGATTATGATGATGACGATGCTAATGAACTTGGCCAATCTTCCCAATTTCTAAATGTTGTCATTGTCATAATCATAATCATTATCTCCAGTGTCGTCATCCAAGTCATCATCATCTAATCATCTTATCATCATTATCATCTAGGTCATCATCAACAACAATAATGACATGAACGATGCCAATGATGATGATGTCGAAGACGAAAATGACAACAATGTTGATAGAAATTACCTTAATGATGATGATGAAAATGATAATCACGATGGTAATGGTGGTGATTATGATCATCATTGAACATCTCTCAAAAATAGAGTTGTTATTTCTTTTGAAAATATCATATGTTTCCAAAACAACCCCTTTCTAGCACTCATCACATTTTTTGGGTTGATGATACTTCTTACGACACCTATAATTATGAATGATTGATGACAATGTCCATAATCATGACGATGACGACGACGACAATGCTGATAATGATGATGGCATGAATGTTGATTATGATGATAATGCAATGCTAACAATAGCGATGACATTGATGGTGATGATGATGATGATAATGAATATGATGACAATGATTATGATAATACCAATGACCTTACAATCTTATGGATTCATGAACTTACTAGTTTCAAGACCATCTTCTACATATGTATTACTATCAAATTTTTTACATTTTTCGTCTCTCTTGGGATATATTACTATAATGGTGGTGTCAACACTAGAAAGATATCTTGTTGTAATGGTGGTTCTAATGTTAACACCAGAAAAGTTTCTATAAAATTTTGATCCTAATGGAGGAATTTCTATTTAAAACATATTTTGTATATTCAACTTCCAACTCATAATTACTCTCTTTTCTTCTTGCAAGTCCTTTGCTCTAAATTTACCAATAACCTCCTATCTATATGATAACATGTTTAGAGTTACAAACGTTATAAATTTACATACAAAAGAAAATAATTTACTTTTCCATTCTTTACTACATGCATAAAAATGTGATTGTAACTCTTATTTAACTGAAGCACACCTACTATTGGTACACTCAATATATTTTCTTTCTACTTATATCACAACAACTTCTTCAAGGAATATAAAAACTTCATAATATAAACTTGAACTCAATAGTAAATCCCTTTTTGCTATATATTGTTTAATTTGACATATTGGTAGAGAGTGGATGGTACAACACACATGCAATGAATCCATGGTCTTCCTAAGAGCAAATTGTCATCAAAGTCCATATTAATCACAAAGAAAGAGGTCATGAGAGTGATATGCCCAATAGTTATCGACAAATGGATAATACCTACAGGCATTATTTGATTAGAGTCATAGCCTTTATAAGTGCTTCGTATAAATTTCATGTCCACGTTATTATAATGCATGATAATTAACACATCACATGACACTACATTCAGGTTACAATTCCAGTTTACAAAATAACACTTAACATAACAAGGCCCTATAGTACACTCTATGTACAAAGTGGGGTCATCCACTATGATCATTTCCTCATCAATTTGTGCCTTAAGAGGGTCAAAGATGAAATTATCATAAGACAATGGATATACAAGTTATGGGTATGGTTTCCTAGGGAGAGGGGCAAAGCTGCTCAACTTAGAAAGGAGGTCGAGGGGTAGTAACAACATGGTTGACCTAAGAGGGTTCAATTGTATTGAATATAGGTGTATAAACTCCTATGGCTAAGTACATTTCCCCTACTAAAGAGTCACATAAGGTGGGACAAATTCACAACAACTTCATAATAGAGATGTTAGCAGGACAAATTTTCTACTATAGAAAGAATAGGGGAAAGAACCTTGTATGGGAGGTCCTCCCATAGGTATCTGATAAGTTTCTTATAAGGAGCTAGAGGGATAGTGGTCTTGGTTTCCTTTTGGTATACAAGTGGGATCTTGTTGGGTTACTGTAGCTTTAGCCCAATTGAGAGCATGTAACTCCATCATATTGTCAAGCTCTTGTGGTAACATTGACATCAAATTATACTACCTTCTTTATAAATTCAACAATGAAGCAAGCTCTTGAATTTCCAGCTAGATTGAGCGAGAGAAGTAGGTGGATGACTATAAAAAGTCTCTTGGGAAGAAGTGGAGGGTTTTGAAGGTTGACTAGATGAAGATGGATGTCGAGGGAATCAATTACAAAAGATTCTCAACTAGGCATTTTAGGGGGGGTAAGACCCCTTTGAAGTGATTGTTCTTCTTTTAAGTGCTTCATTATTTGGTATGTAACACATTCTTCCATAGAATGCCTCAGTCTCTTATGATAATTGTAATACTTTGTAATGGCCCCTGTCATTCTCAAGTGTGTATATATTGTATTCCGATAATTGTATACTTGTATAGATAATAACCTTAGTTATGACATATGTAGTCAGTGTGTTGACTTTCTGAATCATTGATAGTGTAAGTGGTGTCTTGACGACCTTAAACTTGCCTAATCATTGTAAATTATTCCATGATTAAATTGTAGTGGTGTAAATATTGGCCACCTTGACAACCTTTATTTATATATATTGATGTTAATTAATATATTAATGATAAGAATTTATAAATTGTTTGCATGTTTTGAAAATCATGATGAAGTTGTGTATTCCAACCATGTAGGCGTCTCCCCATCCCTTTTTTATTATATTTGTCCAAATATTCATGGTATATTGAAGGTTTCATTGTTAAAACAATAGCTAACATCCCAAGACCCACAAAGCCTTAGACTTGATAAATTGAGGCCTTAAGTTGAATATAATTTTTATTCTAATTATATGATCTGAAAGAGAAATAAAAGTAGGGGGGACAAAGTCTTTCACATATGAATTTATCATAGACTATGAAGCTCCCAGTCATCGAAATACATATCTCAGAATGTTGCTAACTAACATATTTTTGGATTCCCATTCAATTATGAAGCTCACTTGTAATGTAAACTGCTAGACCTTATCCAATTCATTTTACACTACCTGTCAGTTAGGGAAGGGCCCTAACTAACCTTGGGTAGAATAGAGGGATACAAAGAATAATCACGTTGGAAAAGGGGGAAGGAGGTAAAAGGAAGAAAAGGGGGAGTGAATGGGGAGAGCAGGGAGGAAGGGAGGGTTTGGAAGAAGGAAAGAAAGAACTAGGAGCGTTCTGGTAGCAGAAGATTGAAAGCATAGGGCATCATGACACTAGACAATAGAGCATATTCCTCAAGGTAATTCTTAACCTTTTTTTGGATTACTCATCAAAATTATGTGCAATTGTTAAAATATATGTGAATGGATATCTTGCTCCTAATACGGTAAGGTAAGTTACAAGTTTAACTATTAAACCATTTTTTAAAAGCTTAGCATGACCCTGTTTGAGTATTGAAGGAGAAGTGTACCTCTATACATTTTGTAGCCACTGTGGGAGCAATCTCTAACCCATTAATGAAGTATAGAAACTTTCAAGCTGTACTCCCTTCCTACTGTGCTGATGTGAAACATTTGAGAAAATGATACCATATATGGTTTATAATTTTTAGAAGCTTGAGTAGGGTGCTTTAGTGTATTATGTTAACTAAAGTCTTACCTTGAAATATCCCATTGATTAGTCAGTACTGGCCCTTTGCTGCTCTAAAAAAATTCTCCTTGCTGGAATGTTTAAGAATACAATATACTCTAGAATCCCCGCATTGTGTGGAGTTACTGTAACAATAACCAATAACCATCTTCCCCTTAATTCATACCTTCACATTCTCGGACTGTGTAATTATGGGACATTTCCTTCCATAATTACCATATATGAAATGGTGATTTCCAAATCATGTATTGACGGATTCCAAACCAATACTGATCATCACTTTGAGTTTTTCACCTTCTAATGTAAACACAATCTACTAAACTATGATATTTCATAGATATTTATATAGTACATGCATGCATATTCTCAA
Organism: Pinus tabuliformis; assembly: GCA_031772625.1. Classification (NCBI taxonomy): domain Eukaryota; kingdom Viridiplantae; phylum Streptophyta; class Pinopsida; order Pinales; family Pinaceae; genus Pinus; species Pinus tabuliformis. The sequence continues at coordinate 1,115,032,079 of CM062809.1, forward strand.
CATGGTGGTAAGATACATTCTTTTGGCACACTGCATAACAAAACAAAAGTAATAGGCATTCTTAATTATTGAATAGTGTAAAATTCACCCTTATGGAGCCTTAAAGGCTTATCTTTGGCCCTGAGATCTCTTATAAACTAGGTGAACATGAGGACAAAGGGCTTCAATGGAGGACAATGCGATTTACCAACCATTGATGAGGTGTTGCATAAAGGGATTCAATGGAGGACAATGCAATTTACCAACCATTGATGAGGTGTTGCATAAAGGTCTTCAATGGAGGACAATGTGATTTAACAACCATTGATGAGGTGTTGCATAAAGGGCTTCAATGGAGGAAAATGTGATTTACCAATGTGATAGACTGTGTGTTTTGTCCCTAGCAAGGCAACATTGTTGATAAATGCATTGAGTATATGTGAACACCTGATGAAGGAGGGACATGATCTTCATTGACTATCGCATGTTGGCTTATATATCTACATTATCTACACTAACTACATTATGATCTAATTAAGTAGTTGGTTGTTAAAGTATGCTTGGCTCTGGGTAGGTGACAATAAATTTCCCATGGTTGGGTGGTGATGATGCAATGTCATCTATGGTGAACCAAGCACTTTGACATTCGACACGATTGAAGGTTCCTAGCTTGGGTTTGGTTAGGATATGTTAGTTAGGTGTATTTCGGGTAATATGAGTAGTTGATGGTCATTCCCAAGTGATAAGGTCATGCAAGTGTTATGGAGTGACCAATCTTCTTTAGCATTACAATATGCTCAAGTACAATAAAACATTTAGCCTCATGACAAATGGTATCAAAGTCACATTTGAATTTGGAAATTGTAGGAGGGTCTCTTCACCACCAACACTTGTTTCATCGAAGGAATTGATGGGATTGTGTCGATGAGGATGTTGACAATTCAAGCATGGAAGAATGTACACATCCTAAATTGAGTTTCCATTGGCAATGACATGAAATATGGTGTACCAAGCATTGTTGAAAAGTTGCATATGAGTCCATATGATTTGGTAGCCTTCATGACCAATCATGATGGTTTGTGAGATAGTTAGGATGGTGTACTAGCATGTAGGCTAGGAGAACCATGGATGTCTTATTAAGTAGGATTGAAAACTAACAAGGTGCTTCACAACAAGCTTCGACAAAACACAACATGACTTGACAATGTGATCAATTATGTTCTTTGTTTGTGGTAATGCAATATTATTGATAAGTGCATGAAAGATATGTGAATGTTTGATGAAGGAGAATCATGATATTCATCGATTATCAATGTGTTAGATTAAATGGATGATAACATGGTCTCACTTTGGGTAGTCAATTTTTCAAATATGCTTGGCCAGGGGGACATGACTGTAGGTTTCATATAGTTGGGTGGCAATGATGTAACATCACTCATGGTGAGACAAGCACTTTGACATTAAGTATGATGGAAGATGCTTGACTTGGGTTTGGTTAAGACACATCAATTAGGTGTATTCTAGGTAATACAGATGCTCTCTAGCCCAATGTGGAAGAGATGTTGTAATGGCTTGTCCTATCATGTTTACACACACACACACACACATTTTTTAATTTTAATTTTAATTTAATTTTGTTTTTATTTATTTATTATTTTTTTTTTCCAATCAAATTACATAAAAATAAAAAGAAAATAGAATACAATTTCAAAAAATAAAACAAACAAACAAATAAAGTTAATAATTATAATTATAATTATAATTATGATTATAGTTAATTGTAATTAATTATTAAATCAACCTAGATCTATCTGAACTCCGGATCTACCAAGAGAGATCCTAATTATTTTGTGTAGTCCCAATGTGTGGCCAAAATGTATGATTGGTGTCCAATTCATATGTTGCTTGAGATGGCAATACTATAAGTAAATCACAGTGGAGGAGCATATATGAAGAATTTGTTGTAGAGATGTTAGAAAAATTCTACAACGAATAACTAGTGTTTGGATTTTATAGTGGTGAAAGATGAATTGAAGCAATATTGTTTGATGCCTAGTGTTAATGGTAGATATTCCTTAGTTGGAATTATGAGTTTGCAACAAGGAGGAAATAATGATGTTCTAGACATAATAAATAGTTTTTTGAATTTCATCCAAAATCATGGCAATGATATTCCTTGTGGTAACAATGGAGATTGGTTGGAGATCAACAAAGAAGGTACACCTTTTATTATATAGAATCAAAACCAGGACCATATGGAAAGATGAATCACATCTTATGTTTGGAGGAAGTCTAACACGCTGTGTTTAGATTATATATATTGGTCATTGATGTTTATGATCTTGATCTTAGTTAGAGTTGGTACTTGTGAGGAATACTGTAATAGCATGTGATATTATAAAAGCTTGTACTTATTTCCTCCATGACATGGAGCATGCAAATATTATGTAACCATATCTATCTATGTATTATGTAAAGGGAATATCATTGTATGACTCTTCTAAGAAGGCATACCGATTATCCATGCGTCCTTGATGATCTGGATAGCTTATTTAATATAATGCACAACCTCTGATAAAGTATGGGCCATGTGTTAGTTGAATTATCTATGAGTGGATTGTGTTGGTTGTAAAATTTAGGGGGTGTGATAGGCCTAAAAACTTGAATTTTCCTATACATTTAGGTGGAGTTCATTGAAATATGAATGAACCATGTACTCAAAGGAGATATTAGTGGTTTGGTAGTTTCAATAGTTATGTACCCATGTATTTTGTTGGATTGCCACTCAAGTATGTGGATTCTAACAATTTGGTAATGTCTACATGATCGAGGAATGAGACACAAATTCCAAGTTAGATCATATATATACTTTATTGATCAACTAGAGTGTCTTTGATGTATTGAACCAATAGAAGATGATGATGAAGACTTACTTAACAAACATAAAGACATGTCAAACTCACTAAGGGTGAAATTTGGGATTATTAACTCCTACCTATCATATAGAATATTATGTCATGCTTATGGTCATACATGAAACAGTTGTGGTGTGTTAAGGCATTGATCAATGCGATGTAGAGTTTGTCTCAACATGTGTATTCTTATTATGTGTTTTTAGGAGGTTGTTGGATCATGGCTTGATGAAAGATTTTGGTTAACAATATTTTTTAAGTTAGTGCATAATTGAAATTTCCTCAACAAGTTTTTAATGTGCCAAGATATCACTTCTATCTCAAAACAAAATTTTATTTATTTATATATGTACTATTACATTGTTAAATAAATTGAACACACACAATTTTGGTGTATAAAATATGTTCACTCTCTTATTATTTAGATTAAAATTTCAAAGATTAAAAGTTTTTTATTTTTAAAAAATATATATTGGGTAAAAAAAGACAAATTAATCTTACATGAATTACATTCTAGAGAATGCATCCATAGGTTATTCATCCATCGGTACAATGTGAACCCATGAAAAGAGAATTCTATTGTTAGGTATATCATGATCCGGTAAATTTTCCTCATTACTGCTCAAACAAGCCATGCCAAGAGAAATAAATGGGAAACAACTGAGGTAGGCCCACAATCCACATGGATGCATATGTTTATCAAGTGGGTTCACTTTAACATATTGATGTCACTTTTAGATATGGTGTACCAATTACCCTCTATAGAATAGAGATTAAAAATTTAACTACCTATAGGTTTTTTATTGTTTTATCTAGATAGGAAAAGAGCAAAACGTCATACATGAAAAATAGTATGTAGGTCTCTTTGTCGTGAAGGAGATATGTGTGGATGAAAAGTAGCGGAAGAAAACACAAGTGCGGGTGATATATGGTTGCTTATAATGGTGCAAAGACCAAGATTAGAGGTGATATATTCATTGTTTTCACCTACAACCTCTCCTCCATCTACTCTTATCGGCTTTCCTTTGCACCTTTTAATGCAATTTCAAGTTTTAATAAGTTAAAAAATTAGAAAAGTGAGTGCTATAACAATGTTTTTGACATTCAATCACAATGGCGGAAAAAAGGTATATATTCCATTAGGAGGGAAAAGCATCCCTTTATATTTCGTTTTTAATGCACTATCTCATTTTTGGATAACTTTCTCATTTTTGGAAACCTTCTCATTTTTTGAAACCTTCACGTCTTTCATTGGAAATTTTTTCCCTCCTCTACCTAGTTTCAAACCTGCATTTATAGTTTTGTTCTGGTCATAATAGCTTGAGAGGTGGCACTTAATATTTTATCTCTGTTCTGGTCACAATAATTAGAGATTCCTCAGTTCTGGGAGAGCGAGTTTATTTTTTTCTTCACTAGTTCAAAGACCGAGAGAAAGGTGGTACGATTACTCTTCTGTGGAGGTTGAATGATACATTGTGTTGTTAGGCCAAAGACTTCTTCACAGGGCCAAGTTTCATTGCTAAAGGTTGAACGATTTATTTTTATTTATTCTGATTGTGCATGGCCCCTGCTGAGGACATGGTGATTGTTGGAGAGGTAAATCCCCTCTACGGATAGAGGTGATCCCTACTAGCCCAGAATGGGTCTAGCAACAATCGTTCAATGCTACTACGCAAGTTCCTAATTGCAATTAAAAGAGAGGCAAAGAGCACCTACTTGGATTCCAGCGCTGTTGTTTGATGAAGAGATGCCACCTTCACTCCTTCGCCCTGGCCGGTCACGATCCTCCGCGATCTCCGCGAATAGACACCTGCACACACGAAGAGGGAACAAACACAAGCGTGAAATATAATAAAAGCAACCATACATCAGTCAGAAAGGATGTAATTCACATTAACCATTGCATAGACAAATGAGAATGGAACGATAATAACAGTCATCTATTATTAATCAAGCAGAGAAGAGTACAACCAAATGTTCTGACGTCAGTATTCTTCTCAGGAGGGGCCAGTCAGCAAGTGTCTCAAGCATTCACCTTTGAGAATGATTCTCCCAAGACAAGAAACTCTCTCCCTCACACAAGCAACACAACATAACCTTCCCTAAGCTATCAAGCACTTCCACACTTATCACACCAACTACTTATAGTAGCAACAATCTGAGCACTATAAGGTCCACACAATCCAAGCTATTCAAAACTAGTTGCTCATGGTAATGGTGGTAGTTTATATAGGAGAAGGAGCCTCCTAAAAAGGCAGAAGGATGAGCTTATCTTCAAGGGAAAGTAGTTGCAAAGGGTCGAACAGACATGCCATAGAAGGGAGTCGATACTCACAAGGCCAACAACCAGGTCTGGAATTATCTGGAAGGCTGGCTGTTGGAACAAATTCGCCAAAACTGGATCAGCGCGGGTGCATAACTGGTCTGGCGCGCTGACGTCGCAAAGACATAATGGAAAGGGCTTTGTCAGCGCGGGTAAGTACAAACAGAGGCTGCGCTGGTTATGAAATTCGATCAGAGCGGAAAAGGCGTGTGCTTCCGCGCTGGCAGTGCACGCGGTCTGTTATAAAGCACCAGTCAGTGCGGATATTTTAGAAACAGACGCGCTGATGAGGAAAACATTGGAAAAGTGGGTTTTTGGCCAGCTCAGAAGGCATGAACTTGATTATTGTGAATTCGTGACACAGTAGGGTAACTGACAGGGAGACAGTGACAAATTACTGTGTAACAGATGCCCCCTAAAGCATGAAGACTGAGAGAGTGGGAGGGGTGAAATGCTTTACAACACTCGCCGAACTGGAACACCCCAGGAAGGACCGAAATATCTCTGATAATCAAGTACATGCAGTCTAGGCATGGGCGCAGCCATCCGAAAGACATGCGAAAAGGTCTGTGGAATGGACGCAGCCACCCAGCTAAAGAGACCAGAATAATGATCAGGTATGGTCGCAGCCATCCATGAAGACTCAGGTATGGGCACAACCATCCAACAATGAGTCATGTAATGATCATCCACAAAATCACAACCTGGACCATAACAGACAGAGATCTAGGGTCTTGCGCTCCGTCCCGACCCGAACAAAGTACAAGTCCAAGCATGTGAATACATGAGCTGAAGTCGAACATGCATGAACATCGTTTGATTACCAGCCAATGATGAGAACTGTTAACAAATGCGAGAGGTACCACCAATAATGACAATGGTCCTCAAGGTACTATAGGTACAATCCGCGGCGTGTGAATCAATGAGCTGGTGTCGAACACCCACGAAATCATTCGATCGGAGGCCAATGATGTAAACTTCGCGTCGAACGTGAAGAACCTGCCATTGAGGCATGCAGGCTCTAAGGCACCTGAAGGGAGTCTCTAAGTCACCTTCCCAGATAATGAGCTGAAGTCGACAAGAAGTGACCTTGATCGAAGGTGGGCCATAATGTTTCCCACATCATCGACATGAGACAGAGGTAAAATGATTTGTGTAAGACAGCAGATGAGGTTGTATTATTGCAGAGGTCAACTTCTCTTGAACACATCGGCGGCACAACAGTGGATTTGGCAGTATTTGACATCAAATGAGCGGAGGGTATGATGACGACGGCAATGAGCAAATGAGAGGTCAAAATAGGATAACCCGTACCCACGGAGGTCAGTTGTGAAACAAAATGAGAAAATCCCACCCGACACGAATGCAGACCAGTGCCATGTTCAAGAGCGACATACTGCCGACGCGACAATTGCAGTTCCATTTTCCCCACCATTTCTGGCAGGTACCCCGGTTATTTTTGACAAGCTTGGCGGGGATAGCATATGCTTGAAGAGTGTCATTTCGACGACGCGCGATGTCATCAAGTGTTTAACGAGCCTGACAAAGGAAGAACTCGGCGTCTTTTCTTGTTTAGAGAGTCTGAAAAGACAACGGAAAAGGAAACTCCAGGAGGGTCCTTTTTCGTACAGTTGTGTCTCTCGAGCCCGAAAAAGTATAAAACAATGCTCGAAAGAACCGCCCGACCATTACGATCGAGGAGTACTTTTCGTAAATAGTGCCTTCGACCTGAAAAAGTAAAAAAGCAGTCGAAAACACGTTGTTTTAGAGCCAATAACGAGTGCGAAACGACAAACACCCGGCAATCTTTTTAAGTTACACGGTCAGGAAAAGAGCTTAAAACGACCGCCTCTCATTCCTTTTAACGAGCCGAGGGGAAGCTCGACAATCTTTTCTTGATTTATGTCGGAAAAGAGCTCAAAGACGACATTTTTGGGGCCAAGTGCATTTAGGACCATTATAACTTCACCGTTTCTCAAGACCTGCACAGTAAAAATACCCGCGTAAATTCGTTCGATATGCATGAAAAATATATTAAAATACGCATGCAAACATAATTCAGTGGTACTAGTGCTAAATCCATGGTAAAAGCATGACAAAGACCCATATTTGTAAAATCTATAGCTAATTAAGCCATTTTTACTATAAATAGAAGGGTAAATAGTCATTTTTACCATTGTTACCATATTGAGCCTTTGAGAACGTTGTGAAGCTGCGAAGTTGACGGAGCGAATTCTTCCTCGTGCGGACACCATTCATCGAACGACTTGCTCCAGGTAGGTTCCCCTTGCCATGCGCTCCATTTTGAGTTCCCTTTTAAGCATTTTAACGGTGGAATTTGCCCATTTGGGTGAATTCTTTGAGCGTGGATGCGCTCTCGGTCAGCGCGGATTTCCCGCTCGGGACCGCGCTGATCGATTAAAAATACACGTACCACCTTTTGGGTCAGCGCGGAAAACACGTGTGCTTCCGCGCTGACCCAATGAAAAAACACAAGGGCGCCATTTTCAGCGCGACTGTTTCTAAAACAGTCGCGCTGGCGCGGAAAAATTTGTTTTTTAATGAAATGAACGTACAATTTTCCACCAACGGCATTCTAATGTTTCTTCATGGCTTTGCAGGGAAAAATGGCTTTTGTATGGCAAGAGAGAGCCCATGATAATGAAGATATAGCCGCATATGCACTTGCCGAATGCCAGAATGCAATGCGGGCATGCGGTTTCCTGAAGTTCTTCCTAACTCCGCGCCTAAGGGCGCAACCTGACTTACTGGAGTTCCTGATCAGAGCTTGGAACCCAATAGAAGGGAAATTCACCATCCGCGGCCAAGACATCGAGTTCGACGCCTCGGATATCTATTTTTTGACTGGTTTGTCGCGCCGGGGCCAGAGGCCCATCTTGGAGGGGCAGCGACCCAACGGTGAGACCCTGGACCAGCTGATGGCTAGAGTATGCCCAGGAGCTGAAAAGACACGGAGCGGGAAGGTTGGTATCCCGACTGTGCGGGACATGCCTCTCCGCACGATACTCTTCCTAGTGACACGGGCAGCGGGTTCCTTGGCCAACCATGAGGCCTCGAAGAACCAACTGTTGTTAGCTCTGGAGTGCCTACAGCCCACCGTCTTCGACTGGGCGACCGCTGTGACCATTAGCATGAAGAGGCAACTAAGCAACTGCCGACGTGGAGAGTTGAAGTAGTTTGCGTATGGGTCGCTTCTTCTGCAGCTCATGCTGGAGCGGGTGCCGGCTCTACAGCTACAGACCATGGCTGTGGATCCACCTAGAGGTCCTCGGGAGACGAGGGCCAGTCGATGGGCCCGCGTCATGCCACGTGGAGGTGGTGGTCGCCCAGTGGCTTGGGGGGTATATTTCAGAGAGTGGTTGGAGCGACAGGTCATTTTTGTCGAGGATTGGCCGTATGCGGGCATGGACTTCCGCAACGACCCTGACATGCCACTGCCCGCAGGAGAGCATTGGGATGATGGAGGTATGTCACTTGATCTCATTTTAACATTTTTTGATGTTTTTGGTTTTTTATGTACATGTCTTGACAGATGTCACTGGGTGCAGATGTGGGACCCACGAGACCCATAGGCCTGGCACCGTCAGCACGGAGGGAGGGGCAAGGAGCCGGAGCCCTGGCCTTAGTTCCTCCAGGAGTCGACACTACAGAGACCATAGCTCGCAACCTTGAGGGGTTGCTAGAGGGTGTACCAGACTATCAGGGGGTCGAGGAGGTCCCTATAGAGCACCAGATCCACACAGTGGGGGTAGCACCCAGGATGCACCGCCTTTTGAGGCGGGTAGCACGAGCGGCTGTATGCTACAGAGAGCATAACCCAGCACAGTAGTCGCCTAGGTTTATTTCCACTGATGTTTTGAGAGACATGTGTCTCGGATGTACTGAGGACAGTGACTCTTATTTTTGACACATACATTTATTTTTGAGCGCCTTAGTGCGCCACACGATATATATATATATACATACCGATTTTTGGACGGATCTCGTTACATGTGATGATGTTTGTTTATGTTGCGCAAGTGTTCAGTACAAATGTAATCTTATGTATGAATTGCACAACACACGACCCATGCATTTTAATTTTTTAAACGCAAGCTTAAAAACACACACTGCACGCATGCAAACTATGCTTGGGAAATAACTTATTTACACATGCTTTACTCTATTATGTTTTCTATATTTTCTTGTATGATGTTTATCTATTTCGCAAATGTCTGTCTAACACATGATTCGCCAATGCATCAGTCAACGTGTTTAATCGTCTCGGAATATGTTGATATGTGATATAGTCAAAATTCCTTTCTAACAATCTGACACGTAGATACAACCTTAGGATACGTTGGTCTCTGACGGAATATCGCCCGTTGAGTTGATGAACAACCAGCTGGGAGTCGAGGTTTACCATCATTGCACGAATGCCGAGATCAACTGCTTCGGCTAGTAGCTCAATTACGGCACTATATTCGGCAACATTATTAGTGGTATGACCGAGGCAAACTCCTTGAAGATCTAGCAACTCTCCGTGAGGATCATAGATTGCCCACGCCGCAGAAGACAAATTGCAAGTACTACGGCAGGCGCCATCAGCGAAACCGACATAAGGTGCACTAGACATCTGCACAAGAAGGAGGAAACAAAATAAGAGGCAAACACGCCTTCACACCAAAGCAAAACATGAAATCATGCACACACAAAACACACTAAACATGCGTATGTACAAACTGAGTGCACGAAGTCATGCATAATATTTCTTCAAATACAGCCCGTTACGGGGCTTGTCAAGAGGATTTCCTTCGTAATCAATCAACTCATATGCGCCCTTTTGCAAAACTCTTTTCACGATATAGGGACCTAGCCACATGGATTCGAGTTTTCCTGCCCCCAGCTTATCTTTAGCTTGATCGTAGAGCAGTACTAGATCTCCCTCAACGAAGGAACGAGGATGAATGTTCTGGTCAAAGTGAGCCTTGACTCTCTTCTTTTGCGCTTCGATAGCCAGAGAAGCTAAACAACGAGTCTCGTCTAACCGTTCTAGGTAAAGAAGCCGTTCCTCCACCGGAGTGGTGTTGGGAAGCAACTCGACAGCTAATTTCAACGAAGGAATCTCACACTCGACGGGAAGGGTGGCCTCCAGTCCGTAAACCAACTGAAACGGGGTGAAACCGGTGGCGTCCTTCACGGAAGTCCGGTAGGCCCACAAGGCCGGGAACAACATCAGATGCCAATTAGACTTGTGCGTATTGACGGTGCGTTGAAGCATAGTGATCAAAACTTTGTTCACGGCCTCGACTTGACCGTTAGATTGTGGATAGTACGGTGTCGAACTATCTTGACGCAAGCCTAGTTGGGTCGTTAGTTCCGTCATCATGTGATTACGGAAATGCTTTCCGTGATCCGTGACAATAGCCTAAGGGACTCCGAAACGAGTAATGACATGATTAAATAAAAACTGCGCCGCTGTGTAACCGTCTTCGTTCAATGTAGGCATCGCTTCGGCCCACTTGGTGAAATAATCCACGGCAACGATGATGTACCCATGCCCCCCGGCCGAGCGAGGGTTACAGGATGTATAATCGATGCCCCATTTGGCAAATGGACCTACGGTGACAACAGGGTGCAGTGGTGCAGCAGGAGCACGCATTTTCCGGTGGTATACTTGGCATTCATGGCATGCGTGAACGGCAAGAATGCAATCTTTAAAGATCGAAGGCCAGAAGTAACCAGCACGGAGAATTTTCTGGGCGGTAGCATATCCGGACATGTGGCCGCCACAAGCACCAGAGTGGCAGTCATTTAACACCCGCTCAGCTTCCTCGAGAGTCAAACATCGGCGGAGAATAGAATCAACGCCGAGGCGGTAAAGGGTATCGCCCAAGATGCGATAGGGTTGAGCTTGGTGACGAATTCGCCGTCGAGCATCTTTCGATACATTTGGATGGAAGGAAGACGTCTGCAAATATACGATAATGTCCCCGTACCACGGGTCGAGGGTGCTGATGAGAAACAATGTTTCACCCGGGATATGCTCCTTCGAACGAGATGGTACAGAGTGAGATGGTAAGGAACAGAGCAGTTCAGCAAAGACCAGAGATTTCTTAGACTTGGCCGTAGTGAATTCCAAGTCGAACTCTTGGAGGATTACAATCCACTTCGAGTATTTTCCCCCCAGCAGTTGGCGCGACAAGATGTAAGTCATGGGGTTGCAATCAGAGATCACGGTCGTTGTGCGCAACAGGATATAATGCCGGAATCATTGGACGGCGCAGACAGCCGCCAATGCCAACTTCTCGACATATGCGTAGCGAGTTTTCGTATCCAGAAGGTTGCGACTAAGATAATAAATAACGTGCTCGGTGCCGACGTCATCATCTTGCACTAGAACCATGTCGATGGTGGTGTCAGCGGCAGCTAGATAGAGAGTGTAATCACGGTGGTAATTCGGAGGTCTTAAGAGCGGAGCTGAGACAAGAAGGTCTTTAAGGCGCTCGAAAGATTCCTGGCCGATAGCATCCCAACGAAAGGGTGTGTCTCGCTTTAACAACCGTGTGAAACCCTTAGCCACCTCGACATAATTCGGAATGAATCGTCTGAGAAAATTAGCTTTACCCTGCAAGCTCTGCAATTGCTGCAAAGAGGCAGGGGGAGGAAGATTCAAAATGGCCTCGACTTTGAGGGGATCCAGACGGATGCCTTCCCGGGAGACGATGAACCCGAGTAGTCGGCCAGATTCTACGCAGAAGACACACTTATGCGGATTGAGTCGAATACGGTAGTGTCGACAGCGGAGAAAAATTTCGCGTAAATGAGATGGATGGTCTTGACGCTTAGCTGAATGAGCTGGGAGGTCATCCAGGTAAGGCTGTACGATGTGTCAAATATCATGAAAAGCATATGACATCGCACGCTGGAAGGTGGCACCAGCATTTTTGAGACCGAAAGGAAGCTTCTTATAAGCGAAGGTGCCCCAAGGGCAAATGAAAGCTGTCTTATGCTGGTCTGCAGGGGCTATGTTGATCTGGTTATAGCCAGAGAAGCCGTCCATAAACGAATAAATCTCACTTCCTGCGCAGTCATCAATAAGATGATCAATGAAAGGCGTAGGGAAGTTATCTTTTGGACAGGCATGATTGATATCGCGGTAGTCAACACAGACCCTGATAGTGCCCTGCTTTTTATTCACATGGACTATATTGGACACCCACTCCGTGAGGGGGATGGCATAGATGAAACCGGCTCGAAGAAGCTTTTCGACCTCGGTCTTGATGGCTGCAGCCTTTCGAGGGTGCACTGGACGTAAGCGCTGACGAACAGGCTTAGCCCCTGGATAAGTCGGTATTTCGTGCACCACAATACTAGGGTCGATGCCGGGCATCTCCTCGTAAGACCATGCGAAGACATCACGAAATTCACGAAATAAAGCGGTATAGAGTTGAACTTCCTCAGGAGTGCACGTGATTCCAATGAAGATATTCTCGACAATCCCTGGTTTGACAGAGATGTCGATGGGCTGGGTTTGCGTGATGTTACCCATATTGCCCTCCGAAGACACTTGATATAGCCGGACAGGTGTTTGGAGGGGCGGTGATGGGACACATGAAGCAAACCGCTCGAGACATGCGACCATTTCCGGATGTGGAGGGAGAAACGAAGAGCGATGGTGGTGATCTGACCAAGGGAGCTCTTCGAGAGACATAGTCTCTATGATGGCCTCATCGGAGGGAAATATTTCCTTCAGAGGATCCGAAGTGGCCTCATCACCCAGCCAAGGAAAATGATCATACGAATCAGGAACACTGCTTAAAAAAGCAGGTTCAGGAGGGGGAGCCGATGCAGCAACAATCTCGATGTAGTTGAGCTCGGCAGGACTCAACGGCATCATATCACCCCAAGAGTCTTCCTGATTCAAGGGAGGAAGAACCCATGGATCAGAACGTACTGAAATCATGTTAACAGGGGCGAGATTCGGAGGTGGGAGGGGAAAGGCTCCCATTAAAGAAGGATCTTTGAACAGTCCGGCACCCACACTCACTAATGACTTGGAGGTATGCTCCACAAACGGCACATTTCCTTCAGAAGAAGAAGCAAAAAAGGACAGCTGGTCCACCGTGACGATCCTTCCTTGATGAGGGAAGCGAACGACACGGAACAAGGAGGAAGCCACAGCTTGCATGGCGTATGTCCAGCTTCGTCCAAGGAGGAGGTTGTAAGTGAGATTAGCGTCAACAACTTCAACCTCTACCTCTACGGTTTTCCCTTCTAAAGAGATAGGCAATCATGGGAGGATACCATATGGGCGAGATTCTCTTCCATCGAAAGCTTCCAGGGTCGTAGGAGACTGGCTCAGAGCAGGAGAACCAATAGCCTTCCAGCAAGCAACGGACATGATGCAGGTTGAGGCACCCTCATCAATGACCGTACGGTGAATCGTTTTGCCATTGATGAGGACCTGTATAAGGAAAGCCACTTGGTGAGGCAGTCTCTGTGTGAAACCCTCGAGGTCAAAAGAAATTAAATCCGAATTTGCCGGGTCGATGCCACCAATGGCTGATAGCAAGGACTTCCTCTGGGAGGGGTAGCTCTGGAGGACTTCTAACGTGGACATAGCAGACGGAGCCTGAGCTAAGTCCTCGACAATGATATAGTGCTGAGCAGCACGAGCATTGGGGTTATAAGATGACTTCCTGAGTACACCTTTGGGAGGGGGTCGGTGGATCGTCTCAGTGCTGGGTCGTTCGATGTGAAGGGGACCAGAACTGGACGGAGGAGCGCTGGAGGGAACCTCCGGCTCTTTCCCGGCTTGAGATGGATAATCTTTCGCTCGAGTTGAAACATGGATGGGGATCATTCCAGCCATGAACACTTGGGAACCGAACGAGGAAGAGGATTGAGAGGGATCTGCCACCATTTGGGTCTGCTGGGAAGGGAAAGGCTCTTTCAGCACAGCAGGAGGCCCCGGAGCACCTTTCGAAAGTCGACTAACCTCGGACCGCCTCGGGCAATCCTTGGTATAGTGATCCTCATCGCAAATGAGACAAGGATACTTAGGTTTTCGCTTGGCTCCTTCCTCGGAGGGAGGCTTAGGGGAATCCTGCTTGGGCTGTCCAGATTTATCTTTAGCTTTCCCTTTCTTTTTCCCTTTCGAGGATTTGTCCGCCGCGGTGGACTGAACGGCGTTTACCTCGGAGGTACTCCCAGAAATTGGTTGGCCCTGAGAAGCATTTTCGTTAGAGGCGTTCTGTTTCTGCTTCCCAGGGTTCACGGCCAATTTCTTTGATGACGAATTCACAGAACCAATGACTCCATCAACAGAAGGTTTTGGTGGAGCCTTGGGCTGTCCAGGCCTCGGGGCATCTGGCAAATACTCATACAAAGTACCTGACTGAGAATACACTAAGTCGAGGTACTGAGCTCGCGCGATTGCTTACTCTTCAGTTACACACGCTCCCATCGCGATGTCTTTTGCAATCTTAGGGACAAAGGAAGTCGTGAACCAATCGGTCAGGAATCCAAAATTTGATCAAGTGACGACGCCTTCTCCATTCATGTATATGATCAGAGATGTGCGTAGCCGTATCCTGTTTAAGAGATGTGAGAAGATGTGTCCCAGTCTCGTACCGAATAGGTAACTGAAAATGAGTCAAGAAGGCCATAGCCAACGAGTTGAAATCTTGAAACATGCCGCGATTCAGCTCGATGTACCACTTAGCGGCTGAACCAGTGAGAGTTCTCTGAAAGAGGCGGAGCCGGATAGAATCATCAAGCCATGAGTTCGATGAACACCACAGGTGATAAGTCATTACATGGGCCTGAGGGTCTTCACCAGCTTTTCCATCAAACTTTGGACAATCACCTGGTATTTTGGTTGGAACCGGTGGCCAATATGGATTATGCAAAATAGGATCATTTGTTAACTTGGACACATCAGGCAGTTCCAACGTCGCTAAGAACGGTAACTGAGGGTTAAAGGACATTTGTGGCTGCGGATTCGGGGCGACATTAGGGTTCCAACCAGATGGTGGTTGCCCCCATGGGCTCTGTCCAGATGGACTCGGCCTGAAAGGGCCTGGTGCATAAGGACCTTGCCCATAGGAGTTCTGTCCATACGGATTCTGGCCATATGCGGACAGCTGTCCCTGCGTCTGTCCCCCAGCTCCCCATGTATTAGCAACTTGCCCTACAGGTGCGGCATACTGATAATTTTGGTAAGGAGCGACCTGTGGCTGTTGGTAATTTTGATAAGGAGCAAACTGAGTTTGCCCCTGGGGTTGCTGGTAGCCATACTGCTGGGCCCCATACTGCGCCTGATAGGGAGGCTGCATCTGGTAAGAAGGTTGAGGCTGTGGCCCACCTTGCATTTGATAACCCATTTGAGTTTGAGGCCCAGGGTAATGTCCTTGAACCGGCTGGGCTTGGATCGTCTGGCCCGAAGGTTGACTTGGTTGGATTTGAGATGGACCTGGCTGGCCAGCAGGATGAACTTGCTGGGTGCCAGGTTGTCCGTGGACCACCAAGGGTTGTCCTTGCGGAACAGATGACTGAGCCGGCTGAACAGCTGGTCGACCCTGAGGTTGGCCAGCTTGTCCAGATAGACGATTAGGGCGGACAGCGGGTTGACCTTGCTGCATAGAAGGTTGGCCCGTCTGCCCCCCAGGGTGCACAGACTGAGCGGAGGGTTGGCTTTGCTGTATAGCAGGCTGCCCCCCGTGGTGCATAGGCTGAGCAGTGGGTTGGCCTTGCTGTATAGCAGGCTGCCCCTGCTGCCCAGAGGGATGCATGGACTGAGCAGTGGGTTGACCCTGCTGAACGTAGGGCTGCCCACCCTGCCCGGAAAGATGACCAGACTGGGCAGTAGGTTGGCCCTGCTGTAAGTAGGGTTGCCCCCCCTGCCCAAGAGGATATCCCTGCTGGACTGCTGGTTGATTTTGAGGAGTATAAACTTGGCCAGCTTGTCCAGATGGGTACCCTTGCTGGAAACCGGGTTGGCCTTGTTGAATGTAAGGCTGCCCTGGTTGTCCAGTTGGGTAACCTTGCTAGGCACCAGGTTGCCCCGGATATCCAGAAGGTTGACTTTGATATGAAAATGACGGACCTCCAACGGCCGAGGGTTGTCCCGGGTAGGGTTGTCCCTGCGGGCCCCCAGATTGTCCTGGGTAAGGCGGGCCATAAAGTGGTTGCCCTTGCGGGGTTTGCACATAAGGCGGCTGGCCTTGATTGGGTGGTCCTTGGGGCTGTCCGGGAGGATTCTGGCGCCCATGAAAAACATGAGTAACGGGATCATATGTAACGTCCAACGGTTCCGGGTTCTCCTCGAAAGGACGACGAGGCAGGGACGAAACGTTCTCGAGGTACTGACCGTTAGCGTCATAATAAAAGAGTGGACCTTGGTAATCTGGGTCCACAATGGGCTGCCCATGGGCATCATATGGCCCTGCTCCTGGAACACCACCAGAAGAGGGCTGAGCACTTTGTGCAGGATCGATGACTCCAGACGAAACCTCTGGCCGGCCCTGACTGTGAGAGGGACCAGCTCCAGGGTTTGTAGATGAGGATGCTGTCACAGCACTGACGGCCGGAGTCGAGTGCGCTACACAAACGGTTGGATTGGTAGGAACTGAGGTAACATGCGTATTAAGACCTGAAGTAACAGGTGTATTAAGAGGTCGTGAAATAAAGGGCCCCGTGGTGGCAATAAGACTAGGATCCCATATAGTTGTAGAAGTAGTTCTAGCAGCTATCCTATCCCTCACTGACTGATATCGTGGAGGGAGTGGAGAGGTAGCCGGGATCGGAGTTTCAATGTCTGTCACCACGGGCGTCTCACCTGTGCTGGGAGATGTCTCATCCATGGGGGAAGTAGACATCGGAGACGACATACCGAAAGGAGTACGAGGGGTAGAATCGCTGTCAGGCTCCCAGATAGGATTCCAATCTTCTATGTAATCTTCGTCGCCCGGGGCACGTACGTTGATAGGCTGGATACTCGGAACAATGGGAAGAGTATCGCTTACAACTGGTACCTCTGGAGCAACAGAAGATGGAAAACTTTGATCACTCGGACCGGGAGTTGACGGGTCAGCCAGGATGATAAGACCCCTTAGAAAGCCTAAAGAAACTAATGATAAAAACCCTACTCAAAACTATCGCACACAAGATCTTAACCAGGTGATGTTATCGTGGCCGAATAAATTTTAAGACACAAGAACCAAACTTGACCTTTTCATGTTTCAAGAGTCGAGAAAAGGACGAAAAGATGACTCCAGTCTCCTTCGAATGTTTAATGAGCACGAAGTGACAAGACGCTCACAGGCACCTTTTCATTTAGGGAGTCCGAAAAGGATCAAAAGTGACTGCTCTGGAGACTCTAGGTATAGGGTTTACTAGGCGACCTGTAAAACTGCTTATACACCTTAGCAATCATATGAGAGCCAAGGACTTTCCGTACTGTAGTCAATCTTCCCGAATGCTGTGTTCGGTGCGTTACGGTTCACAAGGCGGCAGACTCGGCTTCCTATGGATAAAGGATAAAAGCCTAGTGGGGTCTCCCTATATACGCGACGGTACGCGGGAGCACAGTCCGTGTTAGACCACTATCGAGTCACAGAAGGAGGAATCACCCAACCATAATGTGAAACAACAATGACTATGTTTAAAGACGCCGGAACATGTCTCTAACCTAGACCTCTAGATATTTGCGTTTAGTTCCAATGCGTTTTTAGGTTAATTCAGTTCATTTTATGGTTAATCTTGAGTTAAGTTTCGATTTCAGGCCTTATCGTATGTTCTCTCACAATTACCTAGATGCAAACTACATGCCAAAGAATACCATTTTGTTCGATGAATTCTAGCTATGAGAAGGTAAAGAATTTTCAATCAAACAATCAAGCAACCTAATGCAGCTAAAAGCAAGGAAAGGAAACTTTTCTTTTGAAAATGCGAATCAATGAGATGTTCTTTTCCTTTTCAATTCTCGAAAGCAAAGCTACTAGTTTGATTCTCTTTCAATGGCACAAAGCACCCAAATGAATTTTGAGGAACAGGAACACCAAGCAAATCACTTAATGAAAGCACACAAAGTTCCCAAACATCCAAACAAGATCCTCCAAATCAAAAGGAAAACCACGTTCCGCACGAGCTATGTGATCTAAGCTCGACAAGACAAACGGGAACTCAAATAAGGAAGAAGCACAAAGCCGCTTGGAAACACAACCAAAAACGCTTCAACAATCACTGAACAAGTGTAAAAAACAAATCTGAAGTTGGCTGGTCAGACAAGAGAACAAGATCCCTACGGAAGGCTTGACACACACACGGCCACTAGATGCCCTAGGGCTAGGGTGCGAAATCAATAGAAAAGAGCAAACACGCGGAGGATGAGAGATACAACCAGTCAATTACAGATTCAACTCAATCCAGCAACCATAAAAATGATGGCCCAAATACAAACCAAGCAGCGAAAGCAAAGAGGAAGGTATTTTCAAAACCGAAAAATGAGCAAAAACGAAACCTTATGAAACAAGACTTCGTGAACAACTACCTCAGAGTTCAGGCAATGAAAAACAAGTCATAGACCAAGTGGAGAGAAGAGGGGAAAGTCAAAGCAACAAGTTCAGGAGGCTAAGTTGGACAAAAATGAACTCTACAGGATCAGCGCGGGTGGCCTTCAGCAACTCGGCGCTGACAAGAGGAGGCCTGTAGCAACTTTGCGCTGTCAGCGCGGAAGCACATGGATAAAGCGCGCTGTCTCAAAAACGAGGTCAGCGCGACTGTTAGTCGTACAGGCGCGATGACAGGGAGAACAAAGAAGCAAATATGCGACGTCAGCGCGTCTGTTCTGAATTAAACCGCGCTGAGGGTAAAAACGAGTAGAATCAAAGAAAAAACTCCCAAACCAAAGGTAGAAACCCTTTTAATAATTAAGACACTCCCCAGATGGACCCAGGAAGTTTACAAGCAAAGAATCAATCCCCAAATCTTGAAAAGAGAGAACAATCAAATTCAAACACAAGAATGGACACAAGAGACAAAAGGCTGATCCCCAGCGGAGTCGCCAAATTGTTGGAGAGGTAAATCCCCTCTACGGATAGAGGCGATCCCTACTAGCCCAGAATGGGTCTAGCAACAATCGTTCAATGCTACTACGCAAGTTCCTAATTGCAATTAAAAGAGAGGCAAAGAGCACCTACTTGGATTCCAGCGCTGTTGTTTGATGAAGAGATGCCACCTTCACTCCTTCGCCCTGGCCGGTCACGATCCTCCGCGATCTCCGTGAATAGACACCTGCACACACGAAGAGGAAACAAACACAAGCGTGAAATCTAATAAAAGCAACCATACATCAGTCATAAAGGATGTAATTCACATTAACCATTGCATAGACAAATGAGAATGGAACAATAATAGCAGTCATCTATTATTAATCAAACAAAGAAGAGTACAACCAAATGTTCTGACGTCGGTATCCTTCTCAGGAGGGGCCAGTCAGCAAGTGTCTCAAGCATTCACCTTTGGGAATGATTCTCCCAAGACAAGAAACTCTCTCTCTCTCACAAGCAACACAACATAACCTTCCCTAAGCTATCAAGCACTTCCACACTTATCACACCAACTACCTATAGTAGCAGCAATCTGAGCACTATAAGCTCCACACAATCCAAGCTATTCCAAACTAGCTGCTCATGGTAATGGTGGTAGTTTATATAGGATAAGGAGCCTCCTAAAAAGGTGGAAGGATGAGCTTATCTTCAAGGGAAAGTAGTTGCAAAGGGTCGAATAGACATGCCATAGAAGGGAGTCGATACTCACAAGGCCAACAACCAGGTCTGGAATTATCTGGAAGGCTGGCTGTTGGAACAAATTCGCCAAAACTGGATCAGCGCGGGTGCATAACTGGTCTGGCGCGCTGACGTTGCAAAGACATAATGGAAAGGGCTTTGTCAGAGCGGGTAAGTACAAACAGAGGCTGCGCTGGTTATGAAATTCGATTAGCGCGGAAAAGGCGTGTGCTTCTGCGCTGGCAGCGCACGCGGTCTGTTATAAAGTGCTAGTCAGCGCGGATATTTTAGAAACAGACGTGCTGATGAGGAAAACTTTGGAAAAGTGGGTTTTTGGCCAGCTCAGAAGGCATGAACTTGATTATTGTGAATTCCTGACACAGTAGGGTAACTGACAGGGAGATAGTGACAAATTACTGTGTAACAGTGATTATATATCAACTTGGAGAGGTCGAGAACGTGCCTATTCAAAACCCACGCTAACAACAATCATAGTGAATATAAGTCCTTTCTTTCATCTAGCTGAACGTAAGAGTTACTCGTGCAAGTTCTGCTTGAATGAGGATGATTTGAAGCGGAAATATTACTGCTAAATTGTTAAATGTGAGCTGATATGTGGAGTTGTTTCTCATGAGAGTTAATTGATTGTGGTCTATTTCATTGGAGTTACATTATCAGGTTCCTCTAATCCATTGCATGTAAGACTTATTTTCACAGTGATTAATAAAAATAACTGTTGCCAATGCTTTTATTGTGATGAGTTCATACATCAGTCTTATATGAAATTTCTGAATCAATAGATATTTTAATGAACCAATTGGGAGTTATTTTCAAGTTCCTACTATTCATAATACAATCTAGTGGAAGATAAATGTATGAAAAGGCACCTATAACAATGCGAATAGAACTATGAACAATAGAAGGCTGAAAGTACAAAAATGAAAATACATATTTAAAATATGCATTTTAAGGAGAGAAAAAAGATAGGGATGAACATCAAATCCACATTTTAAGGAGAGAAAAGAAACATGGGCAAACTTGTCATTTGACTTTTTACATACTTGTGAATAAGAAGAATGGACAGTTGGCTCCCCCAAGCTTGAAAATGGGTTGTAGCATCCTCCCTTAGATGCCATTTATCCATCACAAGTAGTACAATATCATTGCCAAACAAGGTTTAGCCTCCAATATCACTCTAACTCACTGTGGGGAGACAAACTGGATCTTGTTCCATTTTTTCCAAAATAAGAGGCCACCTGGATTTTTCTGTACAATCCTTTTGCCTTTCTGCAAGCACGCACACATGAGAAACTCTGCTTTTTCCTAATAGTTCTATAGAACAACATTACTATGCCCACCTCTACCTTGCATGAGGGACTTTGAGGCTAGGACCTGAACTCCCACATACTTGACATCCTAGCTAAATTCAGTCATTTTCCATCCTGTTCCACCTAGAGAAGTGATATTGTCAATCACATAGTTCATGTAAGACAAATCTCTAGTAGCCTCATGAAGCCATGCCACTGCCCAAAGAAGTTCATCTACATATATGATCTTGGAGGCATAATACTTTTGTGCAACAACAATGTTGTTGTCATATTTTCCTTTGTACTTGTCAGCAAATGTGAAAAGTTGCTTGGCATGGTTGAGAAGCTCATTGGAGTAGGTGAGATCAAAGTACTTGAAAAAATTGAAGCATCAACCATTGTTGTTGTTATTTCTCTTGCGAGATCCGATCCAACATTGTTTGCATCAATTCTATATGCCTGATGAGGTGTGGTCATGTCTTATGGCCTTTGCCAGCAATATGTGTGGTCATGTCTTCATGTCTTCCTAGTACATGTTGAATCCAAATATAGATATCACTCCATTCTTGTTTTCTTCCATCACAATTTTTTCCTCATTTAATCATTGGGCCTCCTTTGATAAAACATATGTTATCCCACTTTGCTCTCTAAAATCGTGTGAAAGAAATTGTCTCAAATGAATTTGCAAGTATTGTTAATGGATCACCAAATTCTTTAGAGATTTTTTTAGTAGTTGATTTGTGTCATTCATCCATTTTATATTTAAGATAGAGTCACTAAAGGCTTATATTGGTTTTGACATTTTTTAAAGCACATTTGAGAAGTAACTTTAGAGCCACAATTCTTAGGCCTTCATCTTAACAATGTGATTATAAAAAAGATTCAAAATACATCTAGCACTAACTTTGTCTCATGGTTCTTATTTGGCTCCATTAAAGGATCTTCAAACTTGTTTGTTGTGTATATAAAAAAATTCCACTATTCTCTCTCTTTTTTTAAATGATTGGCTTGTTATAGGCAAATTTCTTGTTTACCATTGTTAGGTGTAGCAATATTTTTATGCCATTCATCCATTTTATATCCAAGAGAGAGTCACCAAAGGCTTACATTGGATTGAAATTTTTTGTAAAGTACATTTGAGAAGGAACCTTAGAGCGATAATTCCTAGGGAGACCTTCGTCTTGACAATGTGATTCTAAAAAAGATACAAAATGCATCTAGCACTAGCTTTGTCTCGTTGTTCGTATTTGGTCCCATTAAAGGATCTCCAATCTTGGTTTTTTGTGTATATAAGTTATTTTCCACTATTCTCTATTTTTTTAAATGATTGGCTTCTTATAGGCAATTTTCCTCTTTACCATTGCTAGGTGTAGCCATATTTTTATATTGTTTTTTTTTAACAAGAATGAGTATAGTTTATATTAAAAAGTCACGTCCGTTCGCAACAAAATCGGGTCTTTACGTCATTTTTT
Organism: Pinus tabuliformis; assembly: GCA_031772625.1. Taxonomy (NCBI): domain Eukaryota; kingdom Viridiplantae; phylum Streptophyta; class Pinopsida; order Pinales; family Pinaceae; genus Pinus; species Pinus tabuliformis. The sequence goes on from CM062809.1 coordinate 1,115,054,864, forward strand.
CACTGCTTCTACAAGGTGATACAAATTTGTTGGTCCATCTAGACTATTACAGTAGCTTTGTCTATCTTGGTTACAAAAATTTTCTATTTTTGGATATCTACAACTATATCTTTGACATAATTGAAGTAAGAGATATATACATTTACAGTTCAACATTTTTATAACACAAAAACAAAAACAATACAGAGATGGTCAGATATCCATAGGGGTTGGGCTATTTAGATCCAGTCCCGGGAGGCCTCTTCTGAATCCTTGGGATTTCCCTAGTCTGTCACATCCTCCACATTTTCCTCCAAACCATCCTCTATTGCATCCACCTTGAGCTTCAAATTATCCAGCTGGTGACGTAGAGCGTCCACTTCGTCCTCGAGCTGCCTGATACGTTCCTTTTTCTCAATTTCCCTTTCCTGCATGTTCATATTCTCATGCATTTGCTGATGCATGCTGCGTTGAAGTTCTAACAGTGCTTCCCGTAGGTCCCAATGATCTTGGACACAGGTGAGACAAGAGGGTCTATATCTGCCACCTTGCACCGAGGAACCAGCTCTCAGCCCACTCAACCTCGGCTTGTGGCTTCCCCATGTGCTCAACCATGAACTGTCTTTAGACCTATGCACGATGGCTTCCAAAACTGCGTTTTTTTATCGTGCTCCAGAAATTGGCACTATTTTCCTCGATCTCCCACAACCAGGCACCCTCTCGCACCCACAATAAATTGCCCTGCTCCTCAATAAGAATGCACCGTCCCACCTCACTCCTACTCCAATTCTCCTCCCTCTTTCGAAGAGAAATACTAACCCACCTATTGTCTCAAATCCAGTCCGACTGCAAACACTCTAGACAACCCAAGCCCAACACCCGCGACCTACCAATTATGCTTAGGATTTCTTGATTTTCCTTCCAAACCTCAAATAAACAGACCTTCCTACCTTCATTACTACTCTTCACATCATAACACCCAGTCTCTGTGACATTGAAACTACTACATAATAGCCTTGGCTCTGGCCACCAGGCTTTCGTAGAGGCCACCACCCCACTCTTAGACCTTATGATATACAAAATCCACATACCTGTATGCACTTTATACCTACTCATGATTTGGAGGTGATGCAAAGATGAGCGAGGAGATTGTCACAATCGATATCCCATGGTATTCCATCATAAATCCACCCTCCTCCATTAAATTCCCACCAGGCTCCTATTCTCTATCAGTCATTCCCACAATTCTCCCACGAACGAGCCCAACCTCACTGAATATTTGAATTAAATTTTGCTCCGTAAAACTCAAATCCTTGCATGCGCCCGAGGTGCTGTGCCGCCCATTTCTCCAAGAACTAGGGCCGAAACGATGAGGCCGCATGATGTGACTTATTCGTGAAACAGGTATGGTTCCAAATTTCCATGGGACACCATGTTTCGAGCGAGTCTGGGAGTCCGACTTGCCACGAGTCCACATGGATGGCATGAGCTTGAAGAGGGTGATATGACAGGGGGAGAAGGAGATTAGGGCATAGGTTATAGCATGAAGGTGAGGGTTAGAACGAGGAGGGGCCATAGAGAAGGAGGAAGGGGAAGGGAATGAGGGTGGAGGAGGGGGTATGGGAGAAATGGGAAGGGAGGCGGTGGGGACGGGGGAAAGGGTAGGGAGGGGGAGGTGGAGCAAGGGAAGATGGTAGGAGAGAGTTAGGGGGAGAAGGGTGGAGCTTCATTTCATTATGGAATGATAGATTCAACTTTTCCACCTCCATTTCTATCCATTGAGGCTTTATTTCTGGCCTACACATGACACTCTTCAATTTATTAAGGTATTTTTGTCGTGCTCATGACATCGTTGATGACACATTTTTCCTCCTCTAGATGGCTTGCCTTATTGGCTTGTCTGTCAGCATCATGATTATTTCCCCTCAAGACATGATAGATGGTCACCGAGTCGAAAGCGGGGATCAAGTTCTAGGCTCTCATTATGATTTGATTCAGTGTAGAGATCTTAGCCTTTGAAGTATTAATCATATGCCTTATAACTATCATGGAGTCTCCTAACACTTGAATCTTTTTTATCCCATTTCTATGAGCTAGGATTAGTCCCAGAAACATTCCATAAGCCTCAACTTGGTTATTGGTCTTTCGGCCTAGCCCCCAAGCATAACTATATTCAATGATGTTAGGATATTCCGACACATAGGAAATAGTTAAGTATAGCTTGTTCTAGTATAAAGTTAGGTAAAGTGCGTTTTTTTACTATGATCTTTTGTAACTCCCAAATCCGACGTTCACGATATGTTCTATACATGAAGTGATCCGACGGTTCATTCTCTCCTCGATATTACTGACACTTGATCCGTGGCTTAACACCCGATTGGTCCATGATCTCTATTTAAAGAGCATGGAGGGCCATTTGTAAGGTGACCGTTCATGAGAGAAGCTTATGTAAATTTTCTTTATTTTATTAATAAATTTCCTAAAGTGGTAGCGTTGGCTCAGGCCGTGGACTGTTTCCCTCTTTGAGGGTTTTAACCACGTCAAGAATACTGGTGTATTGACCTGTGATCTGTTTGTGAGCGGTGTCCTTTGGTGTTCTATCTGGGAAACTTACCCTGTAAATTCCTACATGGTATCAGAGCTATTTGAGGGTTGCATCTGTTAGTGATCCAAATATGAAGCCGGTACAATTGCATCCGATTGTCGTTTCCTAGATCTATTGTTTTTGACTGCTTTCAGGCCGAGAGGACTGCTCTATTGTGTTAGGAGCATCTGTTCTAGTGAGTAACCCCTTTAGTTTCACGTGGAAAGGTTTCCGGTAGCCCTAGCTACGTCATTTTTAAGATCTGGAGGTATACAGTCTTTATTTGCAATTTTAGTTATTCATCTCTTTGTTTATTTCAGTTTATTTAACTCTCTGTTTTTTATTACCGGATCTATACCTTTTGTTTCTGCGTATGCTCTTTACCCCGCGACTTAATGTGATCTGGGAAAATCAGAAATAGAAAGGAATGATTTTTCTCATGCGTATGCTCTTTTCTGCCACACCTTAGTGTGATCTCAGAAAATCAAAAACACTGAGTAAAATATTTAGTTTCCGGTGAAAGCTAACTTCAAGCCATAAGGTTTGGTTTTTTTTTCATGTCCATGTTGGGTTGTGTTTTTGTTTTTGTTTTGTAGGCAAAAATGATTTTTTCAAGTAACTTATGTTTTAAAGTTACTTTATGTAAAAGTGTTCTCACCCATTATAAAAAGTGAGTCGCTTATAATTCTAACGTCTCTTTATCTTTTATTTAAGTTACAATTTAGTGGGTAACTCATAAAGGACCATTGTAAAAGTGACTTTTACTTATTTATAAAAGTGGGTCACATATATATATATTTTTAAAAGTGAGCTAATTATATTAAGTTTGGAAAGGGTTTTTTTTTTTTTTTTTTTTTTAATATAACATTATCATTCACTTCTACACATTCACTTACTTCGGTGGCATCTTCAACAACTTTTGTTCAAAAAGCCATAGATTCTTCATTCAGAAGCCGTTTTCATAGCTGTTTTTTTTAATTGGCCTAATTTTTCGAGATATTTCCATCGGAACACTTAGTTTTAGCACCTACAACTTCATTTACTATTAAAATGGAAATTCCATGCCAAGTTATTCTTGACAACACCAACTACTTCCAATGGGTGTCCTACATGGAGGATTTACTTAGAAGTAAAGACCTTTTTAGAATAACCTCAGGCCAAGAGTCTAAACCTAAAGATGAAGATATGGTAGTAAAATGGGAAAATAAGAAAGATCAAGCATGTGGGTTGATAGGGATGTCTATTTCTCCGGACCTTAGATTCCATATCGTAGAACTTGATACCCTTGATGAAGCAATGAAACAGCTCAATAAAGTTTTTGGAATTGAAAATGAAGTTAGAGCCCATCAACTAAAAAATGAGTTGCTTACGTTGGACCCTAATAATTTTTCTTCCGTTGAAGATTTCTTGTCAAAGTTCAAGACCCTCAAACTTCTCTTGGAAGGTGTTAAGGTTAAGAAAGAAGATGGTAGCCTTATCTATTCCATTCTTACTAAGTTAGGACCAGCCTACTCTGTGTTTTTTCCACCTTCCATTCTACTAGAGAAGCCTTTATTTCTCAAGGGCAAGCCTACAAGTCTCCCTCTTTTGATGCCTTTTGTGATTTTTAATAAGAAAAAAAGAAAAACTCTTACATATTGGTCTTCTTAATCTTGGAGACACTTCTAAGAAAGCTTTAGTTGCCCAACAACAACCAAGTTCAAAGAATCCTAAGAAGCAACATCCTAAAAAGAATGGTCCTAAACCAACCAAGGGTCCTAAGCACTTTCAGCCTCAAAATCAAAAATCAATTCAAAAAAATGATAAGGCAAATAAAAAAAGGGAAGAAGACTGATAGACATTGCAACTTTTGTAATCGACATGGCCACTTAGAATCCAAATGCTTTAAGAAGATGGAAGCCTTGGAAGCAGTAATGGAAAATTATAACATCCATTTGGAGCGCTCTTCAACTTCAACTTCATCTTCAGGAATAACACTTTCTGCATGTGGTTGTCAAGCATCTCGGTCTGGTTATGCACTAAATGTACCTTCTTCTTCTCATTCTCATGAGTGGCTCATTGATTCTGGAGCTTCTTATCACATGGAAAAAAAAAACCATGTTTTCTTCTTTAAATGATTGTAACACCAAAAATATTTATGTTAGTGATGATAGATCTCTTAGTGTTATAGGGACTGGAACTATTCATCTAGACAATGGTCAATTTAGTTATGTATTATGTGTTCCAACCTTATCCTGCAACCTTCTATCTGTATATCAGATAACTCATTTAGGTGAAGGTAAAATTATTGAATTTTCACCTCATGATGTTGTAATTAAGGACCTAAGAGATCCTAGATAGATTTTAGCTACTGGCATTGCTGATGATTCTACAAGGTTGTATAAGTTTAACAACTTTGGGTCATCAACTCTTCCCTCAGTATTTGTTGCTCATAATGATGAAGTGAGCAAACTTTGGCATGAGCGATTTGGTCACTTAAACTATCGCTCCCTTCAAAATCTATATAAAGAAAATATGGTGACAAGTCTTCCTATGGTTCTTGCAAAGTTGGTGTTTGTTTCGGATGTGTACTTAGAAAACATAATCGGGATAGTTTTGAAAAACGTGCCTCTTGGCACACCTCAACCCCTTTACAACTTGTGCATAGTGATTTATGTGGTCCACTTCCAGTTATTTCATTCTCTGGCTCCAAGTATTTCTTAACTTTCACTGATGATTTCTCCAGACACACTTGGGTATACTTATTAAAACTAAAAAGTGAAGTATTTAACATGTTCTTGGCCTTTAAGGCCTTTATTGAGAAACAATATGGACATCAAATTCTTAAGCTAAGATCTGATAATGGCGGAGAATATGTTAATAACAAATTCATCAACTTTTGCACTGAGCATCATGGAATTAAAATGCAACATACTATTCCATATACTCCACAACAAAATGGTGTAGCTGAAAGGAAGAATCGCACCTTAAAGGAAATGGCTAATTGTATGCTTCAATCTAAAGGACTTAGTCTTAATTTTTGGGCAGAAGCAATTAACTGTGCAAATTACATAGTAAATCGCACTCCTACTAAGGTTTTAAAGAATATCACTCTAGAAGAAGCATGGAGCTCAATTAAACTAGATGTAAGTCATTTTCGTGTTTTTGGAAGTGAAGCATGCGCCCATATCCCTGATGAGAAACATAAAGCCTTAGCACCTAAGAGTGAAAAATGTATTTTTGTTGGATACTCTAAAGATGTCAGGGGATATAGACTTCTTTCACCTAAATCCAAAAATGTTTTCATTAGAAGAGATGTAAAGTTTGCTAAAAATATATTGGCTTGTGAGCCTAGTTCGACGGATGTGCCACCTCTCTCTATCCCTTCTACTTTTGAAAATATTTCTTCTTCAGATGATGACTGCAAGGATGACAATCCTCCCCCACCTTCTCAGTATCCTCCTTCAGCTCCTAAGCTTCCAAAATGGGTCCATGCTACTCAGGATACAACAGGTGCTCTTGCAGGTGATCCTATAGATCAATGACATACACATTCTCTATTCGATAAAGCCTCTTCTTTATTAGCTCAAGCTTCAACGAATTATGATCCTGACACCTTTACAGAAGCTTCAAGCCATCTAGATTGGGACACAACTATGAATGAAGAACATCGTTCATTATTGGCAAATGATACATGGGATCTTGTTCCTCTTCCAAAGGGACGAAAACTTGTTAGATGCAAATGGGTTTACAGAACCAAGTTTGGACAAGGTGGGAAAGTTGATAAACATAAAGCTTGTCTTGTTGCTAAGGGTTTTTCAGAAGTTGAATGCATTGAGTATACTGAAACTTTCTCCCCTGTTGCGAAAATGAACGTTATCCACCTTGTTCTTTCCCTTGTTGCCTCTTTCAAATGGGAAGTCTATCAGATGGATGTTAAATCTACCTTATTGCATGGGGACTTGCATGAAGAAATCTATATGGAACAACCTTTTGGATTTATACAAACTTAGTCCTGCCTTGGGTTGGGTGATTTAAATTTCTGTTAAATCATTGTCATTTAATTTGTCAACCCGGAGGTTTGTTTAGAATGTAAATAAAGAATGGAAATGCATATTAAAAATAACTTCTAAAACTAAATAGTTTCTAGTTCAAGATGTAACAAGCAAAGGAAGAGGCTCCCAATTCGGGAGGTCCTGGTTGTCCTTCCCCACAGTACTGTCTGCAAGAAGAGAAAATAAGGAGCAGCAATATGTGATGTATAGAAAGCAAGAGAAGAGGCTCCTAACTTAGGAGGTCCTGGTTGTCCTTCATCATAGTTTTATTCCAACAACATTACCATTGCATAAACTCAAAAATAACTTGAAATAAAGAAAAGGAAATGAACTTTAACTATTGTTTAGACCAATAGAAGGAGAGCCTAACTTAGACTCTTGGTTGTTCCCTCATATGCTGATAAGAACTCAAATAAAATTCATTCATAAGCATAAAAAATTAAGAATTTAGAAATGACTTGAAACTAGAAAAAGAGAATGGATTTCAGTTATTACTCATATCAAATAGGAAGAGAGCCTAACCTAGACCCTTGTTTGTCCTTTCACATGCTGATAATATTTAAACTAAAATTCATTCATTAATAATGAAAAAAATCTTCAAACATCTAACTAATTAAATGAAAATAAAATCTATAATGAAATAAAATGTTCTTTAATCCTTTTAGAGTGAGCTCAATTCTCTTAAGAACAAAGTGACAAACTATTCCATAAATTCATATACTACATTAAGACAATTTATATCTAAAATCGTAGAAAGAAAATTTATTTTATTCCATCATAAGTTAGGATACATGCTCCAAGAGTCCTCCTTTTGGAATGGAGGAGGTACTCCTATTTATACAAAAACATAAGCAACTAACTCATTAATGGACATCCACTAATCCCTCCTAGATCCACAAATCCTTCATATGGTTACAACCAATATGAGACGCATATTCCTTTATCCATGATTTTTCTCCATACGATATGCTTGACCCCTATCCCAAATCTCCTTCAAATCTTCAAGAGAATTCGAATTTGAGTCTTGGAGGCCACATAAGAGTGTCTTGGAACCTTCCAAATCACCTACACATGTCACCAAACTCATTCCACCTTTAGGTAAAGCAAATACATGTTAATTTTCTAACTTTTAATCATAAATTCACTTTAAATACATAAAATTAATAACTTTTGAAAATGAAAATATGAACCCATATGGTAATGGAAATATAATGATAATGTGATGAAATGAGGTGACAAAATGAGGATAAAGGTGAAAATGGAGTGAAAGTGTATGTTAATTTGGTGGCCCAACATACCCCCCAACTTAAGTTATTGCATGTCCTCATGCAATCTATTGCATTGATTTACTTTAATCATGATTTGATCTTTTGAATTGTCTTCCTTTTATATGAACTTTGGCTGATGTTAATTCTTCTTTCATCTTCGCATAATCATTTGATAACTTTGTTCCTTTTGCAAAGTGTCATTTTGAAAAATATTTGATTGCAACATATTACTTTGGTTGGTTCTTGTGTGGCAACCAACTTTTATTAGTATTGGTTCTTGTGTAACAATACTTTTGTTATTTTTGTGTTGCATCAAAAGACTTTGAAAACATTTAATCAACCATTCATTCTATGATCATCATTTGCAAAACATGTAACGTTTTGAATCATAATGCAATAGTAGTTGTTTGGAAAAGTATGTTGGTTAGGATGGCATGTGTATAAAGGACATATGAAAGGTGATAATGGAACATAGATGTGATATATATCACGAAATGTGAATATGAGGTATGAACATGAATTCCCCATCCAACTAGAGAAATGACAATGTGAAAAAGGAAGTGAGGAACTTTCCAAAGTTACAATTTTAAGCATTTTAAGGAATTGCATGATAAAAAATTACAAAACCACATACCTTCACTTACCCTTAATGTACATGAGTTGTGGATGCTGAAGAGTGTGGTTGCTGATGCTGTTGGATCATGGAGTATGTAAACAAAGGAATTTGGATCTTCTTTTGTGTTCTCTTTTTTGATGACAAGGTTTGAATCTTTTTTCCTGCTATAACAAATTGACATGTTACAAACTGTTAAAATGATATAGTCTTCAACCATTACAACACCCGATGGTACAATTCTAATCATACGAATAAATGTGTTGATGTCGAGCATGAAGAGAAGTCATTGGATTAACGACCATTGATGCATGTCGTTAACCAATGCGAGGGAACTCACCATTAATCGTCAGTGAGTGCCAAGGTACCTAAGTACATCTTGTGAAGGGAAAATATATGAGCTGATGTTGAGCCACTTGCAAGATCCAGCAATCAAGGGACATTGGTGTATTCCCATGATTGCTAGCGAGAGAGCCTGTCATTTAGGCATACAGGCCTCAAGGTACTACTAAGGATTCTAGCCTTGAACCTAGATAATATGTTGATGTCGATAGGCCAAGACTTGTTTGAAGGGAGGCCTTAAAGAATCCTCCATCATCTAACTCGAGCATGAAACAATAATTTTGAAGGATTATGGATGGGAAATTTTGTAGTGGATCAAGGTTTATTTGGAAAAATGAGAAGGAAATGAAATGAATCAACTTTGTAGAGGAGCTGAATGCTTTTATTGATGGGTTACAGGTTAGTGAAAGTGAGGCAGGAAAATGGCTGTGAAGGAAAATGAACAATGGATCAAGGTTTTATTTGAAAACATGAAAAGGAAAATGGAATGAAAAATTTGTTGACTGAAAAAGTGAGAATGCAATGAAGACACTGGCATCTGAAAGGCTTGCAAGTGATGTATTTTATTTGACATCATGTGCTCATGCATTGATGTTTCATCTTTGTTGCTGCTTTGATCATTTTCTTGTGAAATCAATGTGGCCTTTGAGAGGATTTTCGATGATGTGATAGATATGATGAAATTATTCCCCTTGGCTTACCCAAAATCATTTCCTCGTACTTGAATTATGACCTTTGATATTTCTCTGATGATGTATTTATGAAATGTGGTCTTTGAGAGACATTGTTTGCTTGTGGTCATCTGTTTATCTTCATGGAACCTGCAAAAACTTAGTACTTTTTTGCAATGAAATGTAAGTTCATCATAAGAGAGAGGAAATCAATCTTTTTATTTATGTCATTTACAAAAAAACTAAGAATTGGTACTAATAAAACAAATTCATGAAAGAAAAACTGAAAGAATTTATACTTGTGTCGAATCTAGTGCCTCATTTTACTTGTTATATCTTGTCAAAAATTTATTCATTCTTTGAATATTTCAAATTCTGATGATATCTTTCTCATTATGTAGATCTCGTCGAGATATTTCCAACGATGCTTGAATCGTCGAAATCCGATGTCGTATGAGAAAGTTGTGCTTATTTGAAAGTTGGGTGAAATAATGAAGATTGTCACGAGGTTTCTCAGTTGCAGGATTGTGCCGTTCCTGCATATAAAAATATTGTCTATCTTCTTTGGCTGAGCCATGGCATAATATTTTCTAGTTTGTGATGCCATTGGCTTCTTTACCTACAAAACTCAAAGAAACATGATCATATAAAAATAATTTATGAAATGAAAACGCATGTCTACAAAATTCAATCTTCCATCGAAAGGATTCTCTTCAAGGCATTTTGCAAAACAATAATCCTGTAGATGAAGCACCCTTATCGTTCTTCTTCTTGATCCATTTTCAGTGTTGAAAAATGAGCTGGCAGATGGAGGGTGACTGTGTGGCAGTGGGTTACATGGAAAATGGATGATGTGACATGTTGACTATTTGACTGATGATGTGGCGATGAATGTGCAATATTGACCAATGTTCTGCTGCCATGTGGTGGCAAAATTTAAATTAATGTTGTGTCAAAATTAGAGAATAATTAACAAATACCAATCCCTACAAGATTTGAACTTACGACCTCCATTATGTAATTTGAATGACTTACCAATAAGTCACAAGTCACATTTATGAATTTAATGGATTTTTGGAAATCTTAATTATTCTAAAAATGAAAATTGAAACAACAACTTGACAAGTGGCCAATCCAAATCCAAGGTTTTTAGGAAAATATGACTCCAAAATATTTGCCAAATCATTTTTCATATCTTTTGAATCCATCATTTCCAAGATTTTTAGGAAAATGAGATTCCAAAATACTTGCCAAATCATTTTTCATATCTTTTGAACTCATCCTTTTTGCCTATGGATTTTTTTAACCAATTTTTATTCTATAAAAGGTTGGGAATGTTTATGATTTTTTTTTTTTTTTTTGTTGCAGGTTGTAAGCATGGAGAAAATATCATTTCTAAAAAATTATGCAGTAAGAATTTATTTTTTAATAATTTTTTTTATTATTTAACTATTAAATTTTTTATTTTTATTAATCAAAAATCAAGAATTTAGAAATAACTTGAAACTAGAAAAAGAGAATGAAATTCAGTTATTACTCATATCAAATAGGGAGAGAGCCTAACTTAGACCCTTGTTTGTCCTTTGACATGCTGATAAGATTTAAACTAAAACTCATTCATTAATAATGAAAAATATCTTCAAACGTCTAAGTAATTAAATGAAAATAAAATCTATAATGAAATGAAATGTTTCTTTGATCCTTTTAGAGTGAGCTCAATTCTCTTAAGAACAAAGTGACAAACTATTCCATAAATTCATATACTACATTAAGACAATTTTTATCTAAAATTGTAGAAAGAAAACTTTATTCTATTCCATCATAAGTTAGGATACACGCTCCAAGAGTCCTCCTTTTGGAATGGAGGAGGTACTCCTATTTATACAAAAACATAAGCAACTAAATCATTAATGGAGATCCACTATTCCCTCCTAGATCCACAAATCCTTCATAGAGTTACAACCAATATGAGACACATATTCCTTTATCCATGATTTTTTTCCATGAGATATGCTTGACCCCTATCCCAAATCTCCTTCAAATCTTCAAGAGAATTCGAATTTGAGTCTTGGAGGCCACATAAGAGTGTCTTAGAACCTTCCAAATCACCTACACATGTCACCAAAATCATTCCACCTTTAGGTATAAACAAATACATGTTATTTTTCTAACTTTTAATCTTAAATTCACTTTAAATACATAAAATAAATAACTTTGGAAAATGAAAATATGAACCCATATGGTAATGGAAATATAATGATAATGTGATGAAATGAGGTGACGAAATGAGGATAAAGGTGAAAATGGAGTGAAAGTGTATGTTAATTTGGCAGCCCAACACCTTGTATGTCAGCTTAAGAAATCCCTTTATGGTCTCAAGCAAGCCCCTCGGGCTTTGGTACACCAAAATGGATAGATTTCTTTTAGATGCTGACTTTTCTAGGTGTCATTCTGACAATACTATCTACACCAAGAAAGTGGGTAAGTCTCTTATCATTCTTATTATTTATGTTGATGATCTTGTCCTTACTGGTGGTGATCCCAACCTTATAAACCATGTGAAGTCCAGTCCTAAAAATCAATTTGAAATGACAAACTTAGGACACTTACATTATTTTCTTAGTCTTCAAGTCTTGCAATCCAAGGAAGGTATTTCCCTTTCCTAGTCCAAATATGCCTGTGATATTCTATGCCACTTTCACATGGAAGACTGTAAGCCAACCCCTTCTCCCTTTCAGTCTAGAGCCAAACTTTTAGTCACTTGTACTTCCCCTGAAGTTGATGCTACCTTATACCGCCAGCTTGTAGGAAAACTTTTGTCTCTGACCCATACCCGTCTTGACCATTCCTTTGTTGTTGGCCTTATTGCTTAGCTTATGCAAAACCCACATGAAATTCATTGGAAAACAACTAAAAGAATACATCGTTATGTTCGAGGTATAG